>CAMPDV010000230.1:0-453734 GCA_946699065.1 Loxodes magnus
ATAATAACTTCCCGATACAATGAACTCTGAATCACTAGATATAGCCACAGCATATACATAACTAGTGTGACCACTCATGGTCTTACAGGTACCTGTCTTGACGTCCCATAGTCTCACCGTCTTATCATCACTTCCCGATACAATGAACTCTGAATCACTAGATATAGCCGCAGTATATACATAACTAGTGTGACAACTCATGGTCTTACAGGTACCTGTCTTGACGTCCCATAGTCTCACCGTCTAATCATCACTTCCCGATACAATGAACTCTGAATCACTGGATATAGCCACAGTATATACATAACTAGTGTGACAACTCATGGTCTTACAGGTACCTGTCTTGACGTCCCATAGTCTCACCGTCTTATCATCACTTCCCGATACAATGAACTCTGAATCACTGGATATAGCCACAGCATATACATAACTAGTGTGACCACTCATGGTCTTACAGGTACCTGTCTTGACGTCCCATAGTCTCACCGTCTTATCATCACTTCCCGATACAATGAACTCTGAATCACTGGATATAGCCGCAGTATATACATAACTAGTGTGACCACTCATGGTCTTACAGGTACCTGTCTTGACGTCCCATAGTCTCACCGTCTTATCATCACTTCCGATACAATGAACTCTGAATCACTGGATATAGCCACAGCATATACAGAATCTGTGTGACCACTCATGGTCTTACAGGTACCTGTCTTGACGTCCCATAGTCTCACCGTCTTATCATCACTTCCCGATACAATGAACTCTGAATCACTGGATATAGCCACAGTATATACATAACTAGTGTGACCACTCATGGTCTTACAGGTACCTGTCTTGACGTCCCATAGTCTCACCGTCTTATCATCACTTCCCGATACAATGAACTCTGAATCACTGGATATAGCCACAGCATATACATAACTAGTGTGACCACTCATGGTCTTACAGGTACCTGTCTTGACGTCCATAGTCTCACCGTCTTATCATCACTTCCCGATACAATGAACTCTGAATCACTGGATATAGCCACAGCATATACAGAGAATCTGTGTGACCACTCATGGTCTTACAGGTACCTGTCTTGACGTCCCATAGTCTCACCGTCTTATCATCACTTCCCGATACAATGAACTCTGAATCACTGGATATAGCCGCAGTATATACATAACTAGTGTGACCACATCATGATCTTACAGGTACCCTGTCTTGACGTCCCATAGTCTCACCGTCATATCATCACTTCCCGATACAATGAACTCTGAATCACTAGATATAGCCGCAGTATATACATAACTAGTGTGACCACTCATGGTCTTACAGGTACCTGTCTTGACGTCCCATAGTCTCACCGTCTTATCATCACTTCCCGATACAATGAACTCTGAATCACTGGATATAGCCGCAGTATATACATAACTAGTGTGACCATCATGGTCTTACAGGTACCTGTCTTGACGTCCCATAGTCTCACCGTCTTATCATCACTTCCCGATACAATGAACTCTGAATCACTGGATATAGCCACAGCATATACAGAATCTGTGTGACCACTCATGGTCTTACAGGTACCTGTCTTGACGTCCCATAGTCTCACCGTCTTATCAGAACTTCCCGATACGATGAACTCTGAATCACTGGATATAGACACAGCATAATTAACTAGTGTGACAACTCATGGTCTTACAGGTACCTGTCTTGACGTCCCATAGTCTCACCGTCATATCATCACATCCCGATACAATGAACTCTGAATCACTAGATATAGCCGCAGTATATACATAACTAGTGTGACCACTCATGGTCTTACAGGTACCTGTCTTGACGTCCCATAGTCTCACCGTCTAATCATCACTTCCCGATACAATGAACTCTGAATCACTGGATATAGCCACAGTATATACATAACTAGTGTGACAACTCATGGTCTTACAGGTACCTGTCTTGACGTCCCATAGTCTCACCGTCTTATCATCACTTCCGATACAATGAACTCTGAATCACTGGATATAGCCACAGCATATACAGAATCTGTGTGACCACTCATGGTCTTACAGGTACCTGTCTTGACGTCCCATAGTCTCACCGTCTTATCATCACTTCCCGATACAATGAACTCTGAATCACTGGATATAGCCGCAGTATATACATAACTAGTGTGACCACTCATGATCTTACAGGTACCTGTCTTGACGTCCATAGTCTCACCGTCATATCATCACTTCCCGATACAATGAACTCTGAATCACTAGATATAGCCGCAGTATATACATAACTAGTGTGACCACTCATGGTCTTACAGGTACCTGTCTTGACGTCCCATAGTCTCACCGTCTTATCATCACTTCCCGATACAATGAACTCTGAATCACTGGATATAGCCGCAGTATATACATAACTAGTGTGACCACTCATGGTCTTACAGGTACCTGTCTTGACGTCCCATAGTCTCACCGTCTTATCATCACTTCCCGATACAATGAACTCTGAATCACTGGATATAGCCACAGCATATACAGAATCTGTGTGACCACTCATGGTCTTACAGGTACCTGTCTTGACGTCCCATAGTCTCACCGTCTTATCATCACTTCCCGATACGATGAACTCTGAATCACTGGATATAGACACAGATCTTACATAACTAGTGTGACCACTCATGGTCTTACAGGTACCTGTCTTGACGTCCCATTGTCTCACCGTATTATCTCCACTTCCCGATACGATGAACTCTGAATCACTGGATATAGCCACAGCATATACATAAATAGTGTGACAACTCATGGTCTTACAGGTACCTGTCTTCACGTCCCATAGTCTCACAGTATTATAATAACTTCCCGATACAATGAACTCTGAATCACTAGATATAGCCACAGCATATACATAACTAGTGTGACCACTCATGGTCTTACAGGTACCTGTCTTGACGTCCCATAGTCTCACCGTCTTATCATCACTTCCCGATACAATGAACTCTGAATCACTGGATATAGCCACAGTATATACATAACTAGTGTGACAACTCATGGTCTTACAGGTACCTGTCTTGACGTCCCATAGTCTCACCGTCTTATCATCACTTCCCGATACAATGAACTCTGAATCACTGGATATAGCCACAGCATATACATAACTAGTGTGACCACTCATGGTCTTACAGGTACCTGTCTTCACGTCCCATAGTCTCACAGTATTATAATAACTTCCCGATACAATGAACTCTGAATCACTAGATATAGCCACAGCATATACATAACTAGTGTGACCACTCATGGTCTTACAGGTACCTGTCTTGACGTCCCATAGTCTCACCGTCTTATCATCACTTCCCGATACAATGAACTCTGAATCACTAGATATAGCCGCAGTATATACATAACTAGTGTGACAACTCATGGTCTTACAGGTACCTGTCTTGACGTCCCATAGTCTCACCGTCTAATCATCACTTCCCGATACAATGAACTCTGAATCACTGGATATAGCCACAGTATATACATAACTAGTGTGACAACTCATGGTCTTACAGGTACCTGTCTTGACGTCCCATAGTCTCACCGTCTTATCATCACTTCCCGATACAATGAACTCTGAATCACTGGATATAGCCACAGCATATACATAACTAGTGTGACCACTCATGGTCTTACAGGTACCTGTCTTGACGTCCCATAGTCTCACCGTCTTATCATCACTTCCCGATACAATGAACTCTGAATCACTGGATATAGCCGCAGTATATACATAACTAGTGTGACCACTCATGGTCTTACAGGTACCTGTCTTGACGTCCCATAGTCTCACCGTCTTATCATCACTTCCCGATACAATGAACTCTGAATCACTGGATATAGCCACAGCATATACAGAATCTGTGTGACCACTCATGGTCTTACAGGTACCTGTCTTGACGTCCCATAGTCTCACCGTCTTATCATCACTTCCCGATACAATGAACTCTGAATCACTGGATATAGCCACAGTATATACATAACTAGTGTGACCACTCATGGTCTTACAGGTACCTGTCTTGACGTCCCATAGTCTCACCGTCTTATCATCACTTCCCGATACAATGAACTCTGAATCACTGGATATAGCCACAGCATATACATAACTAGTGTGACCACTCATGGTCTTACAGGTACCTGTCTTGACGTCCCATAGTCTCACCGTCTTATCATCACTTCCCGATACAATGAACTCTGAATCACTGGATATAGCCACAGCATATACAGAATCTGTGTGACCACTCATGGTCTTACAGGTACCTGTCTTGACGTCCCATAGTCTCACCGTCTTATCATCACTTCCCGATACAATGAACTCTGAATCACTGGATATAGCCGCAGTATATACATAACTAGTGTGACCACTCATGATCTTACAGGTACCTGTCTTGACGTCCCATAGTCTCACCGTCATATCATCACTTCCCGATACAATGAACTCTGAATCACTAGATATAGCCGCAGTATATACATAACTAGTGTGACCACTCATGGTCTTACAGGTACCTGTCTTGACGTCCCATAGTCTCACCGTCTTATCATCACTTCCCGATACAATGAACTCTGAATCACTGGATATAGCCGCAGTATATACATAACTAGTGTGACCACTCATGGTCTTACAGGTACCTGTCTTGACGTCCCATAGTCTCACCGTCTTATCATCACTTCCCGATACAATGAACTCTGAATCACTGGATATAGCCACAGCATATACAGAATCTGTGTGACCACTCATGGTCTTACAGGTACCTGTCTTGACGTCCCATAGTCTCACCGTCTTATCAGAACTTCCCGATACGATGAACTCTGAATCACTGGATATAGACACAGCATATACATAACTAGTGTGACAACTCATGGTCTTACAGGTACCTGTCTTGACGTCCCATAGTCTCACCGTCATATCATCACTTCCCGATACAATGAACTCTGAATCACTAGATATAGCCGCAGTATATACATAACTAGTGTGACCACTCATGGTCTTACAGGTACCTGTCTTGACGTCCCATAGTCTCACCGTCTAATCATCACTTCCCGATACAATGAACTCTGAATCACTGGATATAGCCACAGTATATACATAACTAGTGTGACAACTCATGGTCTTACAGGTACCTGTCTTGACGTCCCATAGTCTCACCGTCTTATCATCACTTCCCGATACAATGAACTCTGAATCACTGGATATAGCCACAGCATATACAGAATCTGTGTGACCACTCATGGTCTTACAGGTACCTGTCTTGACGTCCCATAGTCTCACCGTCTTATCATCACTTCCCGATACAATGAACTCTGAATCACTGGATATAGCCGCAGTATATACATAACTAGTGTGACCACTCATGATCTTACAGGTACCTGTCTTGACGTCCCATAGTCTCACCGTCATATCATCACTTCCCGATACAATGAACTCTGAATCACTAGATATAGCCGCAGTATATACATAACTAGTGTGACCACTCATGGTCTTACAGGTACCTGTCTTGACGTCCCATAGTCTCACCGTCTTATCATCACTTCCCGATACAATGAACTCTGAATCACTGGATATAGCCGCAGTATATACATAACTAGTGTGACCACTCATGGTCTTACAGGTACCTGTCTTGACGTCCCATAGTCTCACCGTCTTATCATCACTTCCCGATACAATGAACTCTGAATCACTGGATATAGCCACAGCATATACAGAATCTGTGTGACCACTCATGGTCTTACAGGTACCTGTCTTGACGTCCCATAGTCTCACCGTCTTATCATCACTTCCCGATACGATGAACTCTGAATCACTGGATATAGACACAGATCTTACATAACTAGTGTGACCACTCATGGTCTTACAGGTACCTGTCTTGACGTCCCATTGTCTCACCGTATTATCTCCACTTCCCGATACGATGAACTCTGAATCACTGGATATAGCCACAGCATATACATAAATAGTGTGACAACTCATGGTCTTACAGGTACCTGTCTTCACGTCCCATAGTCTCACAGTATTATAATAACTTCCCGATACAATGAACTCTGAATCACTAGATATAGCCACAGCATATACATAACTAGTGTGACCACTCATGGTCTTACAGGTACCTGTCTTGACGTCCCATAGTCTCACCGTCTTATCATCACTTCCCGATACAATGAACTCTGAATCACTGGATATAGACAAAGATCTTACATAACTAGTGTGACCACTCATGGTCTTACAGGTACCTGTCTTGACGTCCCATAGTCTCACAGTATTATAATAACTTCCCGATACGATGAACTCTGAATCACTGGATATAGCCGCAGCATATACAGAATCTGTGTGACCACTCATGGTCTTACAGGTACCTGTCTTGACGTCCCATAGTCTCACAGTATTATAATAACTTCCCGATACAATGAACTCTGAATCACTAGATATAGCCGCAGTATATACATAACTAGTGTGACCACTCATGGTCTTACAGGTACCTGTCTTGACGTCCCATAGTCTCACCGTCTTATCATCACTTCCCGATACAATGAACTCTGAATCACTGGATATAGCCACAGCATATACAGAATCTGTGTGACCACTCATGGTCTTACAGGTACCTGTCTTGACGTCCCATAGTCTCACCGTCTTATCATCACTTCCCGATACGATGAACTCTGAATCACTGGATATAGACACAGATCTTACATAACTAGTGTGACAACTCATGGTCTTACAGGTACCTGTCTTGACGTCCCATAGTCTCACCGTCTTATCATCACTTCCCGATACAATGAACTCTGAATCACTGGATATAGACAAAGATCTTACATAACTAGTGTGACCACTCATGGTCTTACAGGTACCTGTCTTGACGTCCCATAGTCTCACCGTCTTATCATCACTTCCCGATACAATGAACTCTGAATCACTGGATATAGCCGCAGTATATACATAACTAGTGTGACCACTCATGGTCTTACAGGTACCTGTCTTGACGTCCCATAGTCTCACCGTCTTATCATCACTTCCCGATACAATGAACTCTGAATCACTGGATATAGCCACAGCATATACAGAATCTGTGTGACCACTCATGGTCTTACAGGTACCTGTCTTGACGTCCCATAGTCTCACCGTCTTATCATCACTTCCCGATACGATGAACTCTGAATCACTGGATATAGACACAGATCTTACATAACTAGTGTGACCACTCATGGTCTTACAGGTACCTGTCTTGACGTCCCATTGTCTCACCGTATTATCTCCACTTCCCGATACGATGAACTCTGAATCACTGGATATAGCCACAGCATATACATAAATAGTGTGACAACTCATGGTCTTACAGGTACCTGTCTTCACGTCCCATAGTCTCACAGTATTATAATAACTTCCCGATACAATGAACTCTGAATCACTAGATATAGCCACAGCATATACATAACTAGTGTGACCACTCATGGTCTTACAGGTACCTGTCTTGACGTCCCATAGTCTCACCGTCTTATCATCACTTCCCGATACGATGAACTCTGAATCACTGGATATAGCCACAGCATATACAGAATCTGTGTGACCACTCATGGTCTTACAGGTACCTGTCTTGACGTCCCTTAGTCTCACAGTCTAATCATCACTTCCCGATACAATGAACTCTGAATCACTGGATATAGCCACAGTATATACACAACTAGTGTGACCACTCATGGTCTTACAGGTACCTGTCTTGACGTCCCATTGTCTCACCGTATTATCTCCACTTCCCGATACGATGAACTCTGAATCACTGGATATAGCCACAGCATATACAGAATCTGTGTGACCACTCATGGTCTTACAGGTACCTGTCTTGACGTCCCTTAGTCTCACCGTCTTATCATCACTTCCCGATACGATGAACTCTGAATCACTGGATATAGACACAGATCTTACATAACTAGTGTGACCACTCATGGTCTTACAGGTACCTGTCTTGACGTCCCATTGTCTCACCGTATTATCTCCACTTCCCGATACGATGAACTCTGAATCACTGGATATAGCCACAGCATATACAGAATCTGTGTGACCACTCATGGTCTTACAGGTACCTGTCTTCACGTCCCATAGTCTCACAGTATTATAATAACTTCCCGATACAATGAACTCTGAATCACTAGATATAGCCACAGCATATACATAACTAGTGTGACCACTCATGGTCTTACAGGTACCTGTCTTGACGTCCCATAGTCTCACCGTCATATCATCACTTCCCGATACGATGAACTCTGAATCACTGGATATAGCCACAGCATATACATAACTAGTGTGACAACTCATGGTCTTACAGGTACCTGTCTTGACGTCCCATAGTCTCACCGTCTTATCATCACTTCCCGATTTAATGAACTCTGAATCACTGGATATAGCCACAGTATATACATAACTAGTGTGACAACTCATGGTCTTACAGGTACCTGTCTTGACGTCCCATAGTCTCACCGTCTAATCTGCACTTCCCGATACGATGAACTCTGAATCACTGGATATAGACACAGATCTTACATAACTAGTGTGACAACTCATGGTCTTACAGGTACCTGTCTTGACGTCCCATAGTCTCACCGTCTTATCATCACTTCCCGATACGATGAACTCTGAATCACTGGATATAGCCACAGTATATACATAACTAGTGTGACAACTCATGGTCTTACAGGTACCTGTCTTGACGTCCCATAGTCTCACCGTCTTATCATCACTTCCCGATACGATGAACTCTGAATCACTGGATATAGACACAGATCTTACATAACTAGTGTGACCACTCATGGTCTTACAGGTACCTGTCTTGACGTCCCATTGTCTCACCGTATTATCTCCACTTCCCGATACGATGAACTCTGAATCACTGGATATAGCCACAGCATATACAGAATCTGTGTGACCACTCATGGTCTTACAGGTACCTGTCTTGACGTCCCATAGTCTCACAGTATTATAATAACTTCCCGATACAATGAACTCTGAATCACTAGATATAGCCACAGCATATACATAACTAGTGTGACCACTCATGGTCTTACAGGTACCTGTCTTGACGTCCCATAGTCTCACCGTCTTATCATCACTTCCCGATACAATGAACTCTGAATCACTGGATATAGACAAAGATCTTACATAACTAGTGTGACCACTCATGGTCTTACAGGTACCTGTCTTCACGTCCCATAGTCTCACAGTATTATAATAACTTCCCGATACAATGAACTCTGAATCACTAGATATAGCCGCAGTATATACATAACTAGTGTGACCACTCATGGTCTTACAGGTACCTGTCTTGACGTCCCATAGTCTCACCGTCTTATCATCACTTCCCGATACAATGAACTCTGAATCACTGGATATAGCCACAGCATATACAGAATCTGTGTGACCACTCATGGTCTTACAGGTACCTGTCTTGACGTCCCATAGTCTCACCGTCTTATCATCACTTCCCGATACAATGAACTCTGAATCACTGGATATAGCCACAGCATATACATAACTAGTGTGACCACTCATGGTCTTACAGGTACCTGTCTTGACGTCCCATAGTCTCACCGTCTTATCATCACTTCCCGATACAATGAACTCTGAATCACTGGATATAGCCGCAGTATATACATAACTAGTGTGACCACTCATGGTCTTACAGGTACCTGTCTTGACGTCCCATAGTCTCACCGTCATATCATCACTTCCCGATACAATGAACTCTGAATCACTAGATATAGCCGCAGTATATACATAACTAGTGTGACCACTCATGGTCTTACAGGTACCTGTCTTGACGTCCCATAGTCTCACCGTCTAATCATCACTTCCCGATACAATGAACTCTGAATCACTGGATATAGCCACAGTATATACATAACTAGTGTGACAACTCATGGTCTTACAGGTACCTGTCTTGACGTCCCATAGTCTCACCGTCTTATCATCACTTCCCGATACAATGAACTCTGAATCACTGGATATAGCCACAGCATATACAGAATCTGTGTGACCACTCATGGTCTTACAGGTACCTGTCTTGACGTCCCATAGTCTCACCGTCTTATCATCACTTCCCGATACAATGAACTCTGAATCACTGGATATAGCCGCAGTATATACATAACTAGTGTGACCACTCATGATCTTACAGGTACCTGTCTTGACGTCCCATAGTCTCACCGTCATATCATCACTTCCCGATACAATGAACTCTGAATCACTAGATATAGCCGCAGTATATACATAACTAGTGTGACCACTCATGGTCTTACAGGTACCTGTCTTGACGTCCCATAGTCTCACCGTCTTATCATCACTTCCCGATACAATGAACTCTGAATCACTGGATATAGCCGCAGTATATACATAACTAGTGTGACCACTCATGGTCTTACAGGTACCTGTCTTGACGTCCCATAGTCTCACCGTCTTATCATCACTTCCCGATACAATGAACTCTGAATCACTGGATATAGCCACAGCATATACAGAATCTGTGTGACAACTCATGGTCTTACAGGTACCTGTCTTGACGTCCCATAGTCTCACCGTCTTATCATCACTTCCCGATACGATGAACTCTGAATCACTGGATATAGACACAGATCTTACATAACTAGTGTGACCACTCATGGTCTTACAGGTACCTGTCTTGACGTCCCATAGTCTCACCGTCTTATCTCTACTTCCCGATACGATGAACTCTGAATCACTGGATATAGCCACAGCATATACATAACTAGTGTGACAACTCATGGTCTTACAGGTACCTGTCTTGACGTCCCATAGTCTCACCGTCATATCATCACTTCCCGATACGATGAACTCTGAATCACTGGATATAGACACAGATCTTACATAACTAGTGTGACCACTCATGGTCTTACAGGTACCTGTCTTGACGTCCCATAGTCTCACCGTCTTATCATCACTTCCCGATACGATGAACTCTGAATCACTGGATATAGCCACAGCATATACATAACTAGTGTGACCACTCATGGTCTTACAGGTACCTGTCTTGACGTCCCATAGTCTCACCGTCTTATCATCACTTCCCGATACAATGAACTCTGAATCACTGGATATAGCCACAGTATATACATAACTAGTGTGACCACTCATGGTCTTACAGGTACCTGTCTTGACGTCCCATAGTCTCACCGTCATATCATCACTTCCCGATACAATGAACTCTGAATCACTAGATATAGCCGCAGTATATACATAACTAGTGTGACCACTCATGGTCTTACAGGTACCTGTCTTCACGTCCCATAGTCTCACCGTCTTATCATCACTTCCCGATACAATGAACTCTGAATCACTGGATATAGCCACAGCATATACAGAATCTGTGTGACCACTCATGGTCTTACAGGTACCTGTCTTGACGTCCCTTAGTCTCACAGTCTAATCATCACTTCCCGATACAATGAACTCTGAATCACTGGATATAGCCACAGCATATACAGAATCTGTGTGACCACTCATGGTCTTACAGGTACCTGTCTTGACGTCCCATAGTCTCACCGTCTTATCTCCACTTCCCGATACGATGAACTCTGAATCACTGGATATAGCCACAGCATATACAGAATCTGTGTGACCACTCATGGTCTTACAGGTACCTGTCTTCACGTCCCATAGTCTCACAGTATTATAATAACTTCCCGATACAATGAACTCTGAATCACTAGATATAGCCGCAGTATATACATAACTAGTGTGACCACTCATGGTCTTACAGGTACCTGTCTTCACGTCCCATAGTCTCACCGTCTTATCATGACTTCCCGATACGATGAACTCTGAATCACTGGATATAGCCACAGCATATACAGAATCTGTGTGACCACTCATGGTCTTACAGGTACCTGTCTTGACGTCCCATAGTCTCACCGTCTTATCAGAACTTCCCGATACGATGAACTCTGAATCACTGGATATAGACACAGCATATACATAACTAGTGTGACAACTCATGGTCTTACAGGTACCTGTCTTGACGTCCCATAGTCTCACCGTCTTATCATCACTTCCCGATACAATGAACTCTGAATCACTGGATATAGCCACAGCATATACAGAATCTGTGTGACCACTCATGGTCTTACAGGTACCTGTCTTGACGTCCCATAGTCTCACCGTCTTATCATCACTTCCCGATACAATGAACTCTGAATCACTGGATATAGACACAGATCTTACATAACTAGTGTGACCACTCATGGTCTTACAGGTACCTGTCTTCACGTCCCATAGTCTCACCGTCTTATAATAACTTCCCGATACAATGAACTCTGAATCACTAGATATAGCCGCAGTATATACAGAATCTGTGTGACCACTCATGGTCTTACAGGTACCTGTCTTGACGTCCCATAGTCTCACCGTATAATCTGCACTTCCCGATACGATGAACTCTGAATCACTGGATATAGCCACAGTATATACAGAATCTGTGTGACCACTCATGGTCTTACAGGTACCTGTCTTGACGTCCCTTAGTCTCACAGTCTAATCATCACTTCCCGATACAATGAACTCTGAATCACTGGATATAGCCACAGTATATACACAACTAGTGTGACCACTCATGGTCTTACAGGTACCTGTCTTCACGTCCCATAGTCTCACCGTCTTATAATAACTTCCCGATACAATGAACTCTGAATCACTAGATATAGCCGCAGTATATACAGAATCTGTGTGACCACTCATGGTCTTACAGGTACCTGTCTTGACGTCCCATAGTCTCACCGTATAATCTGCACTTCCCGATACAATGAACTCTGAATCACTGGATATAGCCACAGCATATACAGAATCTGTGTGACCACTCATGGTCTTACAGGTACCTGTCTTGACGTCCCTTAGTCTCACAGTCTAATCATCACTTCCCGATACAATGAACTCTGAATCACTGGATATAGCCACAGTATATACACAACTAGTGTGACCACTCATGGTCTTACAGGTACCTGTCTTGACGTCCCATTGTCTCACCGTATTATCTCCACTTCCCGATACGATGAACTCTGAATCACTGGATATAGCCACAGCATATACAGAATCTGTGTGACCACTCATGGTCTTACAGGTACCTGTCTTGACGTCCCTTAGTCTCACCGTCTTATCATCACTTCCCGATACGATGAACTCTGAATCACTGGATATAGACACAGATCTTACATAACTAGTGTGACCACTCATGGTCTTACAGGTACCTGTCTTGACGTCCCATTGTCTCACCGTATTATCTCCACTTCCCGATACGATGAACTCTGAATCACTGGATATAGCCACAGCATATACAGAATCTGTGTGACCACTCATGGTCTTACAGGTACCTGTCTTCACGTCCCATAGTCTCACAGTATTATAATAACTTCCCGATACAATGAACTCTGAATCACTAGATATAGCCGCAGTATATACATAACTAGTGTGACCACTCATGGTCTTACAGGTACCTGTCTTCACGTCCCATAGTCTCACCGTCTTATCATGACTTCCCGATACGATGAACTCTGAATCACTGGATATAGCCACAGCATATACATAACTAGTGTGACAACTCATGGTCTTACAGGTACCTGTCTTGACGTCCCATAGTCTCACCGTCTTATCATCACTTCCCGATTTAATGAACTCTGAATCACTGGATATAGCCACAGTATATACATAACTAGTGTGACAACTCATGGTCTTACAGGTACCTGTCTTGACGTCCCATAGTCTCACCGTCTAATCTGCACTTCCCGATACGATGAACTCTGAATCACTGGATATAGACACAGATCTTACATAACTAGTGTGACAACTCATGGTCTTACAGGTACCTGTCTTGACGTCCCATAGTCTCACCGTCTTATCATCACTTCCCGATACGATGAACTCTGAATCACTGGATATAGCCACAGTATATACATAACTAGTGTGACAACTCATGGTCTTACAGGTACCTGTCTTGACGTCCCATAGTCTCACCGTCTTATCATCACTTCCCGATACGATGAACTCTGAATCACTGGATATAGACACAGATCTTACATAACTAGTGTGACCACTCATGGTCTTACAGGTACCTGTCTTGACGTCCCATAGTCTCACCGTCTAATCTGCACTTCCCGATACGATGAACTCTGAATCACTGGATATAGCCACAGCATATACAGAATCTGTGTGACCACTCATGGTCTTACAGGTACCTGTCTTCACGTCCCATAGTCTCACAGTATTATAATAACTTCCCGATACAATGAACTCTGAATCACTAGATATAGCCACAGCATATACATAACTAGTGTGACCACTCATGGTCTTACAGGTACCTGTCTTGACGTCCCATAGTCTCACCGTCTTATCATCACTTCCCGATACAATGAACTCTGAATCACTGGATATAGACAAAGATCTTACATAACTAGTGTGACCACTCATGGTCTTACAGGTACCTGTCTTCACGTCCCATAGTCTCACAGTATTATAATAACTTCCCGATACAATGAACTCTGAATCACTAGATATAGCCGCAGTATATACATAACTAGTGTGACCACTCATGGTCTTACAGGTACCTGTCTTGACGTCCCATAGTCTCACCGTCTTATCATCACTTCCCGATACAATGAACTCTGAATCACTGGATATAGCCACAGCATATACAGAATCTGTGTGACCACTCATGGTCTTACAGGTACCTGTCTTGACGTCCCATAGTCTCACCGTCTTATCATCACTTCCCGATACAATGAACTCTGAATCACTGGATATAGCCACAGCATATACATAACTAGTGTGACCACTCATGGTCTTACAGGTACCTGTCTTGACGTCCCATAGTCTCACCGTCTTATCATCACTTCCCGATACAATGAACTCTGAATCACTGGATATAGCCGCAGTATATACATAACTAGTGTGACCACTCATGGTCTTACAGGTACCTGTCTTGACGTCCCATAGTCTCACCGTCATATCATCACTTCCCGATACAATGAACTCTGAATCACTAGATATAGCCGCAGTATATACATAACTAGTGTGACCACTCATGGTCTTACAGGTACCTGTCTTGACGTCCCATAGTCTCACCGTCTAATCATCACTTCCCGATACAATGAACTCTGAATCACTGGATATAGCCACAGTATATACATAACTAGTGTGACAACTCATGGTCTTACAGGTACCTGTCTTGACGTCCCATAGTCTCACCGTCTTATCATCACTTCCCGATACAATGAACTCTGAATCACTGGATATAGCCACAGCATATACAGAATCTGTGTGACCACTCATGGTCTTACAGGTACCTGTCTTGACGTCCCATAGTCTCACCGTCTTATCATCACTTCCCGATACAATGAACTCTGAATCACTGGATATAGCCGCAGTATATACATAACTAGTGTGACCACTCATGATCTTACAGGTACCTGTCTTGACGTCCCATAGTCTCACCGTCATATCATCACTTCCCGATACAATGAACTCTGAATCACTAGATATAGCCGCAGTATATACATAACTAGTGTGACCACTCATGGTCTTACAGGTACCTGTCTTGACGTCCCATAGTCTCACCGTCTTATCATCACTTCCCGATACAATGAACTCTGAATCACTGGATATAGCCGCAGTATATACATAACTAGTGTGACCACTCATGGTCTTACAGGTACCTGTCTTGACGTCCCATAGTCTCACCGTCTTATCATCACTTCCCGATACAATGAACTCTGAATCACTGGATATAGCCACAGCATATACAGAATCTGTGTGACCACTCATGGTCTTACAGGTACCTGTCTTGACGTCCCATAGTCTCACCGTCTTATCATCACTTCCCGATACAATGAACTCTGAATCACTGGATATAGCCACAGCATATACATAACTAGTGTGACCACTCATGGTCTTACAGGTACCTGTCTTGACGTCCCATAGTCTCACCGTCATATCATCACTTCCCGATACGATGAACTCTGAATCACTGGATATAGCCACAGCATATACATAACTAGTGTGACAACTCATGGTCTTACAGGTACCTGTCTTGACGTCCCATAGTCTCACCGTCTTATCATCACTTCCCGATTTAATGAACTCTGAATCACTGGATATAGCCACAGTATATACATAACTAGTGTGACAACTCATGGTCTTACAGGTACCTGTCTTGACGTCCCATAGTCTCACCGTCTAATCTGCACTTCCCGATACGATGAACTCTGAATCACTGGATATAGACACAGATCTTACATAACTAGTGTGACAACTCATGGTCTTACAGGTACCTGTCTTGACGTCCCATAGTCTCACCGTCTTATCATCACTTCCCGATACGATGAACTCTGAATCACTGGATATAGCCACAGTATATACATAACTAGTGTGACCACTCATGGTCTTACAGGTACCTGTCTTGACGTCCCATAGTCTCACAGTATTATAATAACTTCCCGATACGATGAACTCTGAATCACTGGATATAGACACAGATCTTACATAACTAGTGTGACCACTCATGGTCTTACAGGTACCTGTCTTGACGTCCCATTGTCTCACCGTCTTATCATGACTTCCCGATACGATGAACTCTGAATCACTGGATATAGCCACAGCATATACAGAATCTGTGTGACCACTCATGGTCTTACAGGTACCTGTCTTCACGTCCCATAGTCTCACAGTATTATAATAACTTCCCGATACAATGAACTCTGAATCACTAGATATAGCCACAGCATATACATAACTAGTGTGACCACTCATGGTCTTACAGGTACCTGTCTTGACGTCCCATAGTCTCACCGTCTTATCATCACTTCCCGATACAATGAACTCTGAATCACTGGATATAGACAAAGATCTTACATAACTAGTGTGACCACTCATGGTCTTACAGGTACCTGTCTTCACGTCCCATAGTCTCACAGTATTATAATAACTTCCCGATACAATGAACTCTGAATCACTAGATATAGCCGCAGTATATACATAACTAGTGTGACCACTCATGGTCTTACAGGTACCTGTCTTGACGTCCCATAGTCTCACCGTCTTATCATCACTTCCCGATACAATGAACTCTGAATCACTGGATATAGCCACAGCATATACAGAATCTGTGTGACCACTCATGGTCTTACAGGTACCTGTCTTGACGTCCCATAGTCTCACCGTCTTATCATCACTTCCCGATACGATGAACTCTGAATCACTGGATATAGACACAGATCTTACATAACTAGTGTGACAACTCATGGTCTTACAGGTACCTGTCTTGACGTCCCATAGTCTCACCGTCTTATCATCACTTCCCGATACAATGAACTCTGAATCACTGGATATAGCCGCAGTATATACATAACTAGTGTGACCACTCATGGTCTTACAGGTACCTGTCTTGACGTCCCATAGTCTCACCGTCATATCATCACTTCCCGATACAATGAACTCTGAATCACTAGATATAGCCGCAGTATATACATAACTAGTGTGACCACTCATGGTCTTACAGGTACCTGTCTTCACGTCCCATAGTCTCACCGTCTTATCATCACTTCCCGATACAATGAACTCTGAATCACTGGATATAGCCACAGCATATACAGAATCTGTGTGACCACTCATGGTCTTACAGGTACCTGTCTTGACGTCCCTTAGTCTCACAGTCTAATCATCACTTCCCGATACAATGAACTCTGAATCACTGGATATAGCCACAGTATATACACAACTAGTGTGACCACTCATGGTCTTACAGGTACCTGTCTTGACGTCCCATTGTCTCACCGTATTATCTCCACTTCCCGATACGATGAACTCTGAATCACTGGATATAGCCACAGCATATACAGAATCTGTGTGACCACTCATGGTCTTACAGGTACCTGTCTTCACGTCCCATAGTCTCACAGTATTATAATAACTTCCCGATACAATGAACTCTGAATCACTAGATATAGCCGCAGTATATACATAACTAGTGTGACCACTCATGGTCTTACAGGTACCTGTCTTCACGTCCCATAGTCTCACCGTCTTATCATGACTTCCCGATACGATGAACTCTGAATCACTGGATATAGCCACAGCATATACAGAATCTGTGTGACCACTCATGGTCTTACAGGTACCTGTCTTGACGTCCCATAGTCTCACCGTCTTATCAGAACTTCCCGATACGATGAACTCTGAATCACTGGATATAGACACAGCATATACATAACTAGTGTGACAACTCATGGTCTTACAGGTACCTGTCTTGACGTCCCATAGTCTCACCGTCTTATCATCACTTCCCGATACAATGAACTCTGAATCACTGGATATAGCCACAGCATATACAGAATCTGTGTGACCACTCATGGTCTTACAGGTACCTGTCTTGACGTCCCATAGTCTCACCGTCTTATCATCACTTCCCGATACAATGAACTCTGAATCACTGGATATAGACACAGATCTTACATAACTAGTGTGACCACTCATGGTCTTACAGGTACCTGTCTTCACGTCCCATAGTCTCACCGTCTTATAATAACTTCCCGATACAATGAACTCTGAATCACTAGATATAGCCGCAGTATATACAGAATCTGTGTGACCACTCATGGTCTTACAGGTACCTGTCTTGACGTCCCATAGTCTCACCGTCTTATCATCACTTCCCGATACGATGAACTCTGAATCACTGGATATAGCCACAGTATATACAGAATCTGTGTGACCACTCATGGTCTTACAGGTACCTGTCTTGACGTCCCATAGTCTCACCGTATAATCTGCACTTCCCGATACGATGAACTCTGAATCACTGGATATAGCCACAGTATATACAGAATCTGTGTGACCACTCATGGTCTTACAGGTACCTGTCTTGACGTCCCATAGTCTCACCGTCTTATCATCACTTCCCGATACGATGAACTCTGAATCACTGGATATAGCCACAGTATATACATTACTAGTGTGACCACTCATGGTCTTACAGGTACCTGTCTTGACGTCCCGTAGTCTCACCGTCTAATCATAACTTCCAGATACAATGAACTCTGAATCACTGGATATAGCCACAGCATATACATAACTAGTGTGACCACTCATGGTCTTACAGGTACCTGTCTTCACGTCCCATAGTCTCACAGTATTATAATAACTTCCCGATACAATGAACTCTGAATCACTAGATATAGCCGCAGTATATACATAACTAGTGTGACCACTCATGGTCTTACAGGTACCTTTCTTCACGTCCCATAGTCTCACCGTCTTATCATCACTTCCCGATACGATGAACTCTGAATCACTGGATATAGACACAGTATATACATAACTAGTGTGACCACTCATGGTCTTACAGGTACCTGTCTTCACGTCCCATAGTCTCACCGTCTTATAATAACTTCCCGATACAATGAACTCTGAATCACTAGATATAGCCGCAGTATATACAGAATCTGTGTGACCACTCATGGTCTTACAGGTACCTGTCTTGACGTCCCATAGTCTCACCGTCTTATCATCACTTCCCGATACGATGAACTCTGAATCACTGGATATAGCCACAGTATATACAGAATCTGTGTGACCACTCATGGTCTTACAGGTACCTGTCTTGACGTCCCATAGTCTCACCGTCTTATCATCACTTCCCGATACAATGAACTCTGAATCACTGGATATAGCCACAGCATATACAGAATCTGTGTGACCACTCATGGTCTTACAGGTACCTGTCTTGACGTCCCATAGTCTCACCGTCTTATCATCACTTCCCGATACGATGAACTCTGAATCACTGGATATAGACACAGATCTTACATAACTAGTGTGACCACTCATGGTCTTACAGGTACCTGTCTTGACGTCCCATTGTCTCACCGTATTATCTCCACTTCCCGATACGATGAACTCTGAATCACTGGATATAGCCACAGCATATACAGAATCTGTGTGACCACTCATGGTCTTACAGGTACCTGTCTTGACGTCCCATAGTCTCACCGTCTTATCATCACTTCCCGATACGATGAACTCTGAATCACTGGATATAGACACAGATCTTACATAACTAGTGTGACCACTCATGGTCTTACAGGTACCTGTCTTGACGTCCCATAGTCTCACCGTCTTATCATCACTTCCCGATACGATGAACTCTGAATCACTGGATATAGCCACAGCATATACATAACTAGTGTGACCACTCATGGTCTTACAGGTACCTGTCTTGACGTCCCATAGTCTCACCGTCTTATCATCACTTCCCGATACGATGAACTCTGAATCACTGGATATAGCCACAGCATATACATAACTAGTGTGACCACTCATGGTCTTACAGGTACCTGTCTTGACGTCCCATAGTCTCACCGTCTTATCATGACTTCCCGATACAATGAACTCTGAATCACTGGATATAGCCACAGCATATACAGAATCTGTGTGACCACTCATGGTCTTACAGGTACCTGTCTTGACGTCCCATAGTCTCACCGTCTTATCAGAACTTCCCGATACGATGAACTCTGAATCACTGGATATAGACACAGCATATACATAACTAGTGTGACCACTCATGGTCTTACAGGTACCTGTCTTGACGTCCCATAGTCTCACCGTCTTATCATCACTTCCCGATACAATGAACTCTGAATCACTGGATATAGCCACAGCATATACAGAATCTGTGTGACCACTCATGGTCTTACAGGTACCTGTCTTGACGTCCCATAGTCTCACCGTCTTATCATCACTTCCCGATACAATGAACTCTGAATCACTGGATATAGACACAGATCTTACATAACTAGTGTGACCACTCATGGTCTTACAGGTACCTGTCTTCACGTCCCATAGTCTCACCGTCTTATAATAACTTCCCGATACAATGAACTCTGAATCACTAGATATAGCCGCAGTATATACAGAATCTGTGTGACCACTCATGGTCTTACAGGTACCTGTCTTGACGTCCCATAGTCTCACCGTATAATCTGCACTTCCCGATACGATGAACTCTGAATCACTGGATATAGCCACAGTATATACAGAATCTGTGTGACCACTCATGGTCTTACAGGTACCTGTCTTGACGTCCCATAGTCTCACCGTATAATCTGCACTTCCCGATACGATGAACTCTGAATCACTGGATATAGCCACAGTATATACAGAATCTGTGTGACCACTCATGGTCTTACAGGTACCTGTCTTGACGTCCCATAGTCTCACCGTCTTATCATCACTTCCCGATACGATGAACTCTGAATCACTGGATATAGCCACAGTATATACATTACTAGTGTGACCACTCATGGTCTTACAGGTACCTGTCTTGACGTCCCATAGTCTCACCGTCTTATCATCACTTCCCGATACGATGAACTCTGAATCACTGGATATAGCCACAGTATATACAGAATCTGTGTGACCACTCATGGTCTTACAGGTACCTGTCTTCACGTCCCATAGTCTCACAGTATTATAATAACTTCCCGATACAATGAACTCTGAATCACTAGATATAGCCGCAGTATATACAGAATCTGTGTGACCACTCATGGTCTTACAGGTACCTGTCTTGACGTCCCATAGTCTCACCGTCTTATCATCACTTCCCGATACGATGAACTCTGAATCACTGGATATAGACACAGTATATACATAACTAGTGTGACCACTCATGGTCTTACAGGTACCTGTCTTCACGTCCCATAGTCTCACCGTCTTATAATAACTTCCCGATACAATGAACTCTGAATCACTGGATATAGCCACAGCATATACAGAATCTGTGTGACCACTCATGGTCTTACAGGTACCTGTCTTGACGTCCCATAGTCTCACAGTATTATAATAACTTCCCGATACAATGAACTCTGAATCACTAGATATAGCCGCAGTATATACATAACTAGTGTGACCACTCATGGTCTTACAGGTACCTGTCTTGACGTCCCATAGTCTCACCGTCTTATCATCACTTCCCGATACGATGAACTCTGAATCACTGGATATAGCCAAAGCATATACACAACTAGTGTGATCACTCATGGTCTTACAGGTACCTGTCTTGACGTCCCATTGTCTCACCGTATTATCTCCACTTCCCGATACGATGAACTCTGAATCACTGGATATAGCCACAGCATATACAGAATCTGTGTGACCACTCATGGTCTTACAGGTACCTGTCTTGACGTCCCATAGTCTCACCGTCTTATCATCACTTCCCGATACGATGAACTCTGAATCACTGGATATAGACACAGATCTTACATAACTAGTGTGACCACTCATGGTCTTACAGGTACCTGTCTTGACGTCCCATAGTCTCACCGTATTATCTCCACTTCCCGATACGATGAACTCTGAATCACTGGATATAGCCACAGCATATACAGAATCTGTGTGACCACTCATGGTCTTACAGGTACCTGTCTTGACGTCCCATAGTCTCACCGTCTTATCATCACTTCCCGATACGATGAACTCTGAATCACTGGATATAGACACAGATCTTACATAACTAGTGTGACCACTCATGGTCTTACAGGTACCTGTCTTGACGTCCCATAGTCTCACCGTCTTATCATCACTTCCCGATACGATGAACTCTGAATCACTGGATATAGCCACAGCATATACATAACTAGTGTGACCACTCATGGTCTTACAGGTACCTGTCTTGACGTCCCATAGTCTCACCGTCTTATCATCACTTCCCGATACGATGAACTCTGAATCACTGGATATAGCCACAGTATATACATAACTAGTGTGACCACTCATGGTCTTACAGGTACCTGTCTTGACGTCCCATAGTCTCACCGTCTTATCATCACTTCCCGATACGATGAACTCTGAATCACTGGATATAGCCACAGCATATACAGAATCTGTGTGACCACTCATGGTCTTACAGGTACCTGTCTTGACGTCCCATAGTCTCACCGTCTTATCATCACTTCCCGATACGATGAACTCTGAATCACTGGATATAGCCACAGTATATACATAACTAGTGTGACCACTCATGGTCTTACAGGTACCTGTCTTGACGTCCCATAGTCTCACAGTATTATAATAACTTCCCGATACAATGAACTCTGAATCACTAGATATAGCCGCAGTATATACATAACTAGTGTGACCACTCATGGTCTTACAGGTACCTGTCTTGACGTCCCATAGTCTCACCGTCTTATCATCACTTCCCGATACAATGAACTCTGAATCACTGGATATAGACAAAGATCTTACATAACTAGTGTGACCACTCATGGTCTTACAGGTACCTGTCTTGACGTCCCATAGTCTCACCGTCTTATCAGAACTTCCCGATACGATGAACTCTGAATCACTGGATATAGCCACAGATCTTACATAACTAGTGTGACAACTCATGGTCTTACAGGTACCTGTCTTGACGTCCCATAGTCTCACCGTCTTATCATCACTTCCCGATACAATGAACTCTGAATCACTGGATATAGCCACAGCATATACAGAATCTGTGTGACCACTCATGGTCTTACAGGTACCTGTCTTGACGTCCCATAGTCTCACCGTCTTATCATCACTTCCCGATACGATGAACTCTGAATCACTGGATATAGACACAGATCTTACATAACTAGTGTGACCACTCATGGTCTTACAGGTACCTGTCTTGACGTCCCATAGTCTCACCGTCTTATCATCACTTCCCGATACGATGAACTCTGAATCACTGGATATAGCCACAGCATATACATAACTAGTGTGACCACTCATGGTCTTACAGGTACCTGTCTTGACGTCCCATAGTCTCACCGTCTTATCATCACTTCCCGATACGATGAACTCTGAATCACTGGATATAGCCACAGTATATACATAACTAGTGTGACCACTCATGGTCTTACAGGTACCTGTCTTGACGTCCCATAGTCTCACCGTCTTATCATCACTTCCCGATACGATGAACTCTGAATCACTGGATATAGCCACAGCATATACAGAATCTGTGTGACCACTCATGGTCTTACAGGTACCTGTCTTGACGTCCCATAGTCTCACCGTCTTATCATCACTTCCCGATACGATGAACTCTGAATCACTGGATATAGCCACAGTATATACATAACTAGTGTGACCACTCATGGTCTTACAGGTACCTGTCTTGACGTCCCATAGTCTCACAGTATTATAATAACTTCCCGATACAATGAACTCTGAATCACTAGATATAGCCGCAGTATATACATAACTAGTGTGACCACTCATGGTCTTACAGGTACCTGTCTTGACGTCCCATAGTCTCACCGTCTTATCATCACTTCCCGATACAATGAACTCTGAATCACTGGATATAGACAAAGATCTTACATAACTAGTGTGACCACTCATGGTCTTACAGGTACCTGTCTTGACGTCCCATAGTCTCACCGTCTTATCAGAACTTCCCGATACGATGAACTCTGAATCACTGGATATAGCCACAGATCTTACATAACTAGTGTGACAACTCATGGTCTTACAGGTACCTGTCTTGACGTCCCATAGTCTCACCGTCTTATCATCACTTCCCGATACAATGAACTCTGAATCACTGGATATAGCCACAGCATATACAGAATCTGTGTGACCACTCATGGTCTTACAGGTACCTGTCTTGACGTCCCATAGTCTCACAGTATTATAATAACTTCCCGATACAATGAACTCTGAATCACTAGATATAGCCGCAGTATATACATAACTAGTGTGACCACTCATGGTCTTACAGGTACCTGTCTTGACGTCCCATAGTCTCACCGTCTTATCATCACTTCCCGATACGATGAACTCTGAATCACTGGATATAGCCAAAGCATATACACAACTAGTGTGATCACTCATGGTCTTACAGGTACCTGTCTTGACGTCCCATTGTCTCACCGTATTATCTCCACTTCCCGATACGATGAACTCTGAATCACTGGATATAGCCACAGCATATACAGAATCTGTGTGACCACTCATGGTCTTACAGGTACCTGTCTTGACGTCCCATAGTCTCACCGTCTTATCATCACTTCCCGATACGATGAACTCTGAATCACTGGATATAGACACAGATCTTACATAACTAGTGTGACCACTCATGGTCTTACAGGTACCTGTCTTGACGTCCCATTGTCTCACCGTATTATCTCCACTTCCCGATACGATGAACTCTGAATCACTGGATATAGCCAAAGCATATACACAACTAGTGTGATCACTCATGGTCTTACAGGTACCTGTCTTGACGTCCCATAGTCTCACCGTCTTATCATCACTTCCCGATACGATGAACTCTGAATCACTGGATATAGACACAGATCTTACATAACTAGTGTGACCACTCATGGTCTTACAGGTACCTGTCTTGACGTCCCATTGTCTCACCGTATTATCATCACTTCCCGATACGATGAACTCTGAATCACTGGATATAGCCAAAGCATATACACAACTAGTGTGATCACTCATGGTCTTACAGGTACCTGTCTTGACGTCCCATTGTCTCACCGTATTATCTCCACTTCCCGATACGATGAACTCTGAATCACTGGATATAGCCACAGCATATACAGAATCTGTGTGATCACTCATGGTCTTACAGGTACCTGTCTTGACGTCCCATTGTCTCACCGTATTATCTCCACTTCCCGATACGATGAACTCTGAATCACTGGATATAGCCACAGCATATACAGAATCTGTGTGACCACTCATGGTCTTACAGGTACCTGTCTTGACGTCCCATAGTCTCACCGTCTTATCATCACTTCCCGATACGATGAACTCTGAATCACTGGATATAGACACAGATCTTACATAACTAGTGTGACCACTCATGGTCTTACAGGTACCTGTCTTGACGTCCCATAGTCTCACCGTCTTATCATGACTTCCCGATACAATGAACTCTGAATCACTGGATATAGCCACAGCATATACAGAATCTGTGTGACCACTCATGGTCTTACAGGTACCTGTCTTGACGTCCCATAGTCTCACCGTCTTATCATCACTTCCCGATACGATGAACTCTGAATCACTGGATATAGCCACAGTATATACAGAATCTGTGTGACCACTCATGGTCTTACAGGTACCTGTCTTGACGTCCCATAGTCTCACCGTATAATCTGCACTTCCCGATACGATGAACTCTGAATCACTGGATATAGCCACAGTATATACAGAATCTGTGTGACCACTCATGGTCTTACAGGTACCTGTCTTGACGTCCCGTAGTCTCACCGTCTAATCATAACTTCCAGATACAATGAACTCTGAATCACTGGATATAGCCACAGCATATACAGAATCTGTGTGACCACTCATGGTCTTACAGGTACCTGTCTTGACGTCCCATAGTCTCACCGTCTTATCATCACTTCCCGATACGATGAACTCTGAATCACTGGATATAGCCACAGTATATACAGAATCTGTGTGACCACTCATGGTCTTACAGGTACCTGTCTTGACGTCCCATAGTCTCACAGTCTTATCATGACTTCCCGATACGATGAACTCTGAATCACTGGATATAGCCACAGTATATACATTACTAGTGTGACCACTCATGGTCTTACAGGTACCTGTCTTGACGTCCCGTAGTCTCACCGTCTAATCATAACTTCCAGATACAATGAACTCTGAATCACTGGATATAGCCACAGCATATACAGAATCTGTGTGACCACTCATGGTCTTACAGGTACCTGTCTTGACGTCCCGTAGTCTCACCGTCTTATAATAACTTCCCGATACAATGAACTCTGAATCACTAGATATAGCCGCAGTATATACAGAATCTGTGTGACCACTCATGGTCTTACAGGTACCTGTCTTGACGTCCCATAGTCTCACCGTCTTATCATCACTTCCCGATACGATGAACTCTGAATCACTGGATATAGCCACAGTATATACAGAATCTGTGTGACCACTCATGGTCTTACAGGTACCTGTCTTGACGTCCCATAGTCTCACCGTCTTATCATCACTTCCCGATACGATGAACTCTGAATCACTGGATATAGCCACAGTATATACATAACTAGTGTGACCACTCATGGTCTTACAGGTACCTGTCTTGACGTCCCATAGTCTCACCGTCTTATCATGACTTCCCGATACAATGAACTCTGAATCACTGGATATAGCCACAGCATATACAGAATCTGTGTGACCACTCATGGTCTTACAGGTACCTGTCTTGACGTCCCATAGTCTCACCGTCTTATCATCACTTCCCGATACGATGAACTCTGAATCACTGGATATAGACACAGATCTTACATAACTAGTGTGACCACTCATGGTCTTACAGGTACCTGTCTTGACGTCCCATTGTCTCACCGTATTATCTCCACTTCCCGATACGATGAACTCTGAATCACTGGATATAGCCACAGCATATACAGAATCTGTGTGACCACTCATGGTCTTACAGGTACCTGTCTTGACGTCCCATAGTCTCACCGTCTTATCATCACTTCCCGATACGATGAACTCTGAATCACTGGATATAGACACAGATCTTACATAACTAGTGTGACCACTCATGGTCTTACAGGTACCTGTCTTGACGTCCCATAGTCTCACCGTCTTATCATCACTTCCCGATACGATGAACTCTGAATCACTGGATATAGCCACAGCATATACATAACTAGTGTGACCACTCATGGTCTTACAGGTACCTGTCTTGACGTCCCATAGTCTCACCGTCTTATCATCACTTCCCGATACAATGAACTCTGAATCACTGGATATAGCCACAGTATATACATAACTAGTGTGACCACTCATGGTCTTACAGGTACCTGTCTTGACGTCCCATAGTCTCACCGTCTTATCATCACTTCCCGATACGATGAACTCTGAATCACTGGATATAGCCACAGCATATACAGAATCTGTGTGACCACTCATGGTCTTACAGGTACCTGTCTTGACGTCCCATAGTCTCACCGTCTTATCATCACTTCCCGATACGATGAACTCTGAATCACTGGATATAGCCACAGTATATACATAACTAGTGTGACCACTCATGGTCTTACAGGTACCTGTCTTCACGTCCCATAGTCTCACAGTATTATAATAACTTCCCGATACAATGAACTCTGAATCACTAGATATAGCCGCAGTATATACATAACTAGTGTGACCACTCATGGTCTTACAGGTACCTGTCTTGACGTCCCATAGTCTCACCGTCTTATCATCACTTCCCGATACAATGAACTCTGAATCACTGGATATAGACAAAGATCTTACATAACTAGTGTGACCACTCATGGTCTTACAGGTACCTGTCTTGACGTCCCATAGTCTCACCGTCTTATCAGAACTTCCCGATACGATGAACTCTGAATCACTGGATATAGCCACAGATCTTACATAACTAGTGTGACAACTCATGGTCTTACAGGTACCTGTCTTGACGTCCCATAGTCTCACCGTCTTATCATCACTTCCCGATACAATGAACTCTGAATCACTGGATATAGCCACAGCATATACAGAATCTGTGTGACCACTCATGGTCTTACAGGTACCTGTCTTGACGTCCCATAGTCTCACAGTATTATAATAACTTCCCGATACAATGAACTCTGAATCACTAGATATAGCCGCAGTATATACATAACTAGTGTGACCACTCATGGTCTTACAGGTACCTGTCTTGACGTCCCATAGTCTCACCGTCTTATCATCACTTCCCGATACGATGAACTCTGAATCACTGGATATAGCCAAAGCATATACACAACTAGTGTGATCACTCATGGTCTTACAGGTACCTGTCTTGACGTCCCATTGTCTCACCGTATTATCTCCACTTCCCGATACGATGAACTCTGAATCACTGGATATAGCCACAGCATATACAGAATCTGTGTGACCACTCATGGTCTTACAGGTACCTGTCTTGACGTCCCATAGTCTCACCGTCTTATCATCACTTCCCGATACGATGAACTCTGAATCACTGGATATAGACACAGATCTTACATAACTAGTGTGACCACTCATGGTCTTACAGGTACCTGTCTTGACGTCCCATAGTCTCACCGTCTTATCATCACTTCCCGATACAATGAACTCTGAATCACTGGATATAGCCACAGCATATACAGAATCTGTGTGACCACTCATGGTCTTACAGGTACCTGTCTTGACGTCCCATAGTCTCACCGTCTTATCATCACTTCCCGATACGATGAACTCTGAATCACTGGATATAGCCACAGTATATACATAACTAGTGTGACCACTCATGGTCTTACAGGTACCTGTCTTGACGTCCCATAGTCTCACCGTCTTATCATCACTTCCCGATACAATGAACTCTGAATCACTGGATATAGCCACAGCATATACAGAATCTGTGTGACCACTCATGGTCTTACAGGTACCTGTCTTGACGTCCCATAGTCTCACCGTATAATCTGCACTTCCCGATACGATGAACTCTGAATCACTGGATATAGCCACAGTATATACATAACTAGTGTGACCACTCATGGTCTTACAGGTACCTGTCTTGACGTCCCATAGTCTCACCGTCTTATCATCACTTCCCGATACGATGAACTCTGAATCACTGGATATAGCCACAGCATATACAGAATCTGTGTGACCACTCATGGTCTTACAGGTACCTGTCTTGACGTCCCATAGTCTCACCGTCTAATCTGCACTTCCCGATACAATGAACTCTGAATCACTGGATATAGCCACAGATCTTACATAACTAGTGTGACCACTCATGGTCTTACAGGTACCTGTCTTGACGTCCCATAGTCTCACCGTCTTATCATCACTTCCCGATACGATGAACTCTGAATCACTGGATATAGCCACAGCATATACATAACTAGTGTGACCACTCATGGTCTTACAGGTACCTGTCTTGACGTCCCATAGTCTCACCGTCTTATCATCACTTCCCGATACGATGAACTCTGAATCACTGGATATAGCCACAGCATATACAGAATCTGTGTGACCACTCATGGTCTTACAGGTACCTGTCTTGACGTCCCATAGTCTCACCGTCTTATCATCACTTCCCGATACGATGAACTCTGAATCACTGGATATAGCCACAGTATATACATAACTAGTGTGACCACTCATGGTCTTACAGGTACCTGTCTTGACGTCCCATAGTCTCACCGTCTTATCATGACTTCCCGATACGATGAACTCTGAATCACTGGATATAGCCACAGCATATACAGAATCTGTGTGACCACTCATGGTCTTACAGGTACCTGTCTTGACGTCCCATAGTCTCACCGTCTTATCATCACTTCCCGATACGATGAACTCTGAATCACTGGATATAGCCACAGTATATACAGAATCTGTGTGACCACTCATGGTCTTACAGGTACCTGTCTTGACGTCCCATAGTCTCACCGTCTTATCATCACTTCCCGATACGATGAACTCTGAATCACTGGATATAGACAAAGATCTTACATAACTAGTGTGACCACTCATGGTCTTACAGGTACCTGTCTTGACGTCCCATAGTCTCACCGTCTAATCTGCACTTCCCGATACGATGAACTCTGAATCACTGGATATAGACACAGTATATACAGAATCTGTGTGACCACTCATGGTCTTACAGGTACCTGTCTTGACGTCCCATAGTCTCACCGTCTTATCAGAACTTCCCGATACGATGAACTCTCAATCACTGGATATAGACACAGCATATACAGAATCTGTGTGACCACTCATGGTCTTACAGGTACCTGTCTTGACGTCCCATAGTCTCACCGTCTTATCATCACTTCCCGATACGATGAACTCTGAATCACTGGATATAGACACAGTATATACAGAATCTGTGTGACCACTCATGGTCTTACAGGTACCTGTCTTGACGTCCCATAGTCTCACCGTCTTATCATCACTTCCCGATACGATGAACTCTGAATCACTGGATATAGCCACAGCATATACATAACTAGTGTGACCACTCATGGTCTTACAGGTACCTGTCTTGACGTCCCATAGTCTCACCGTCTTATCATCACTTCCCGATACAATGAACTCTGAATCACTGGATATAGCCACAGCATATACAGAATCTGTGTGACCACTCATGGTCTTACAGGTACCTGTCTTGACGTCCCATAGTCTCACCGTATAATCTGCACTTCCCGATACGATGAACTCTGAATCACTGGATATAGCCACAGTATATACAGAATCTGTGTGACCACTCATGGTCTTACAGGTACCTGTCTTGACGTCCCATAGTCTCACCGTCTTATCATCACTTCCCGATACGATGAACTCTGAATCACTGGATATAGCCACAGCATATACATAACTAGTGTGACCACTCATGGTCTTACAGGTACCTGTCTTGACGTCCCATAGTCTCACCGTCTTATCATCACTTCCCGATACAATGAACTCTGAATCACTGGATATAGCCACAGCATATACAGAATCTGTGTGACCACTCATGGTCTTACAGGTACCTGTCTTGACGTCCCATAGTCTCACCGTCTTATCATCACTTCCCGATACGATGAACTCTGAATCACTGGATATAGCCACAGTATATACATAACTAGTGTGACCACTCATGGTCTTACAGGTACCTGTCTTGACGTCCCATAGTCTCACCGTCTTATCATGACTTCCCGATACGATGAACTCTGAATCACTGGATATAGCCACAGCATATACAGAATCTGTGTGACCACTCATGGTCTTACAGGTACCTGTCTTGACGTCCCATAGTCTCACCGTCTAATCTGCACTTCCCGATACGATGAACTCTGAATCACTGGATATAGACACAGTATATACAGAATCTGTGTGACCACTCATGGTCTTACAGGTACCTGTCTTGACGTCCCATAGTCTCACCGTCTTATCAGAACTTCCCGATACGATGAACTCTCAATCACTGGATATAGACACAGCATATACATAACTAGTGTGACCACTCATGGTCTTACAGGTACCTGTCTTGACGTCCCATAGTCTCACCGTCTTATCATCACTTCCCGATACGATGAACTCTGAATCACTGGATATAGACACAGTATATACAGAATCTGTGTGACCACTCATGGTCTTACAGGTACCTGTCTTGACGTCCCATAGTCTCACCGTCTTATCATCACTTCCCGATACAATGAACTCTGAATCACTGGATATAGACACAGATCTTACATAACTAGTGTGACCACTCATGGTCTTACAGGTACCTGTCTTGACGTCCCATAGTCTCACCGTCTTATCATGACTTCCCGATACGATGAACTCTGAATCACTGGATATAGCCACAGCATATACAGAATCTGTGTGACCACTCATGGTCTTACAGGTACCTGTCTTGACGTCCCATAGTCTCACCGTCTTATCATGACTTCCCGATACGATGAACTCTGAATCACTGGATATAGCCACAGCATATACAGAATCTGTGTGACCACTCATGGTCTTACAGGTACCTGTCTTGACGTCCCATAGTCTCACCGTATAATCTGCACTTCCCGATACGATGAACTCTGAATCACTGGATATAGCCACAGTATATACATAACTAGTGTGACCACTCATGGTCTTACAGGTACCTGTCTTGACGTCCCATAGTCTCACCGTCTTATCATCACTTCCCGATACAATGAACTCTGAATCACTGGATATAGCCACAGCATATACAGAATCTGTGTGACCACTCATGGTCTTACAGGTACCTGTCTTGACGTCCCATAGTCTCACCGTATAATCTGCACTTCCCGATACAATGAACTCTGAATCACTGGATATAGCCACAGCATATACAGAATCTGTGTGACCACTCATGGTCTTACAGGTACCTGTCTTGACGTCCCATAGTCTCACCGTATAATCTGCACTTCCCGATACGATGAACTCTGAATCACTGGATATAGCCACAGTATATACAGAATCTGTGTGACCACTCATGGTCTTACAGGTACCTGTCTTGACGTCCCATAGTCTCACCGTCTTATCATCACTTCCCGATACGATGAACTCTGAATCACTGGATATAGCCACAGATCATACATAACTAGTGTGACCACTCATGGTCTTACAGGTACCTGTCTTGACGTCCCATAGTCTCACCGTCCTGGCAGAACTTCCCGATACAATGAACTCTGAATCACTGGATATAGCCGCAGTATATACATAACTAGTGTGACCACTCATGGTCTTACAGGTACCTGTCTTGACGTCCCATAGTCTCACCGTCTTATCATCACTTCCCGATACAATGAACTCTGAATCACTGGATATAGCCACAGCATATACAGAATCTGTGTGACCACTCATGGTCTTACAGGTACCTGTCTTGACGTCCCATAGTCTCACCGTCTTATCAGAACTTCCCGATACGATGAACTCTGAATCACTGGATATAGCCACAGCATATACAGAATCTGTGTGACCACTCATGGTCTTACAGGTACCTGTCTTGACGTCCCATAGTCTCACCGTCTAATCTGCACTTCCCGATACGATGAACTCTGAATCACTGGATATAGACACAGTATATACAGAATCTGTGTGACCACTCATGGTCTTACAGGTACCTGTCTTGACGTCCCATAGTCTCACCGTCTTATCAGAACTTCCCGATACGATGAACTCTCAATCACTGGATATAGACACAGCATATACAGAATCTGTGTGACCACTCATGGTCTTACAGGTACCTGTCTTGACGTCCCATAGTCTCACCGTCTTATCATCACTTCCCGATACGATGAACTCTGAATCACTGGATATAGACACAGTATATACAGAATCTGTGTGACCACTCATGGTCTTACAGGTACCTGTCTTGACGTCCCATAGTCTCACCGTCTTATCATCACTTCCCGATACGATGAACTCTGAATCACTGGATATAGCCACAGCATATACATAACTAGTGTGACCACTCATGGTCTTACAGGTACCTGTCTTGACGTCCCATAGTCTCACCGTATTATCATCACTTCCCGATACGATGAACTCTGAATCACTGGATATAGCCACAGCATATACAGAATCTGTGTGACCACTCATGGTCTTACAGGTACCTGTCTTGACGTCCCATAGTCTCACCGTCTTATCATCACTTCCCGATACGATGAACTCTGAATCACTGGATATAGCCACAGTATATACATAACTAGTGTGACCACTCATGGTCTTACAGGTACCTGTCTTGACGTCCCATAGTCTCACCGTCTTATCATGACTTCCCGATACGATGAACTCTGAATCACTGGATATAGCCACAGCATATACAGAATCTGTGTGACCACTCATGGTCTTACAGGTACCTGTCTTGACGTCCCATAGTCTCACCGTATAATCTGCACTTCCCGATACGATGAACTCTGAATCACTGGATATAGCCACAGTATATACAGAATCTGTGTGACCACTCATGGTCTTACAGGTACCTGTCTTGACGTCCCATAGTCTCACCGTCTTATCATCACTTCCCGATACAATGAACTCTGAATCACTGGATATAGCCACAGCATATACAGAATCTGTGTGACCACTCATGGTCTTACAGGTACCTGTCTTGACGTCCCATAGTCTCACCGTATAATCTGCACTTCCCGATACTGTGAACTCTGAATCACTGGATATAGCCACAGTATATACAGAATCTGTGTGACCACTCATGGTCTTACAGGTACCTGTCTTGACGTCCCATAGTCTCACCGTCTTATCATCACTTCCCGATACAATGAACTCTGAATCACTGGATATAGCCACAGCATATACAGAATCTGTGTGACCACTCATGGTCTTACAGGTACCTGTCTTGACGTCCCATAGTCTCACCGTATAATCTGCACTTCCCGATACAATGAACTCTGAATCACTGGATATAGCCACAGCATATACATAACTAGTGTGACCACTCATGGTCTTACAGGTACCTGTCTTGACGTCCCATAGTCTCACCGTCTTATCAGAACTTCCCGATACGATGAACTCTGAATCACTGGATATAGCCACAGCATATACATAACTAGTGTGACAACTCATGGTCTTACAGGTACCTGTCTTGACGTCCCAAAGTCTCACCGTATAATCTGCACTTCCCGATACGATGAACTCTGAATCACTGGATATAGCCACAGATCATACATAACTAGTGTGACCACTCATGGTCTTACAGGTACCTGTCTTGACGTCCCATAGTCTCACCGTCCTGGCAGAACTTCCCGATACAATGAACTCTGAATCACTGGATATAGCCGCAGTATATACATAACTAGTGTGACCACTCATGGTCTTACAGGTACCTGTCTTGACGTCCCATAGTCTCACCGTCTTATCATCACTTCCCGATACAATGAACTCTGAATCACTGGATATAGCCACAGCATATACAGAATCTGTGTGACCACTCATGGTCTTACAGGTACCTGTCTTGACGTCCCATAGTCTCACCGTCTTATCAGAACTTCCCGATACGATGAACTCTGAATCACTGAATATAGCCACAGCATATACAGAATCTGTGTGACCACTCATGGTCTTACAGGTACCTGTCTTGACGTCCCATAGTCTCACCGTCTTATCATCACTTCCCGATACGATGAACTCTGAATCACTGGATATAGCCACAGTATATACAGAATCTGTGTGACCACTCATGGTCTTACAGGTACCTGTCTTGACGTCCCATAGTCTCACCGTCTTATCATCACTTCCCGATACGATGAACTCTGAATCACTGGATATAGCCACAGTATATACATAACTAGTGTGACCACTCATGGTCTTACAGGTACCTGTCTTGACGTCCCATAGTCTCACCGTCTTATCATGACTTCCCGATACGATGAACTCTGAATCACTGGATATAGCCACAGCATATACAGAATCTGTGTGACCACTCATGGTCTTACAGGTACCTGTCTTGACGTCCCATAGTCTCACCGTCTTATCATCACTTCCCGATACGATGAACTCTGAATCACTGGATATAGACACAGATCTTACATAACTAGTGTGACCACTCATGGTCTTACAGGTACCTGTCTTGACGTCCCATAGTCTCACCGTCTTATCATCACTTCCCGATACGATGAACTCTGAATCACTGGATATAGCCACAGCATATACAGAATCTGTGTGACCACTCATGGTCTTACAGGTACCTGTCTTGACGTCCCATAGTCTCACCGTATAATCTGCACTTCCCGATACGATGAACTCTGAATCACTGGATATAGCCACAGTATATACAGAATCTGTGTGACCACTCATGGTCTTACAGGTACCTGTCTTGACGTCCCATAGTCTCACCGTCTTATCATCACTTCCCGATACGATGAACTCTGAATCACTGGATATAGACACAGATCTTACATAACTAGTGTGACCACTCATGGTCTTACAGGTACCTGTCTTGACGTCCCATAGTCTCACCGTCTTATCATCACTTCCCGATACAATGAACTCTGAATCACTGGATATAGCCACAGCATATACAGAATCTGTGTGACCACTCATGGTCTTACAGGTACCTGTCTTGACGTCCCATAGTCTCACCGTCTTATCATCACTTCCCGATACGATGAACTCTGAATCACTGGATATAGCCACAGTATATACATAACTAGTGTGACCACTCATGGTCTTACAGGTACCTGTCTTGACGTCCCATAGTCTCACCGTCTTATCATCACTTCCCGATACGATGAACTCTGAATCACTGGATATAGCCACAGCATATACAGAATCTGTGTGACCACTCATGGTCTTACAGGTACCTGTCTTGACGTCCCATAGTCTCACCGTCTAATCTGCACTTCCCGATACAATGAACTCTGAATCACTGGATATAGCCACAGATCTTACATAACTAGTGTGACCACTCATGGTCTTACAGGTACCTGTCTTGACGTCCCATAGTCTCACCGTCTTATCATCACTTCCCGATACGATGAACTCTGAATCACTGGATATAGCCACAGCATATACATAACTAGTGTGACCACTCATGGTCTTACAGGTACCTGTCTTGACGTCCCATAGTCTCACCGTCTTATCATCACTTCCCGATACGATGAACTCTGAATCACTGGATATAGCCACAGCATATACAGAATCTGTGTGACCACTCATGGTCTTACAGGTACCTGTCTTGACGTCCCATAGTCTCACCGTCTTATCATCACTTCCCGATACGATGAACTCTGAATCACTGGATATAGCCACAGTATATACATAACTAGTGTGACCACTCATGGTCTTACAGGTACCTGTCTTGACGTCCCATAGTCTCACCGTCTTATCATGACTTCCCGATACGATGAACTCTGAATCACTGGATATAGCCACAGCATATACAGAATCTGTGTGACCACTCATGGTCTTACAGGTACCTGTCTTGACGTCCCATAGTCTCACCGTCTTATCATCACTTCCCGATACGATGAACTCTGAATCACTGGATATAGCCACAGTATATACATAACTAGTGTGACCACTCATGGTCTTACAGGTACCTGTCTTGACGTCCCATAGTCTCACCGTATAATCTGCACTTCCCGATACGATGAACTCTGAATCACTGGATATAGCCACAGTATATACAGAATCTGTGTGACCACTCATGGTCTTACAGGTACCTGTCTTGACGTCCCATAGTCTCACCGTCTTATCATCACTTCCCGATACGATGAACTCTGAATCACTGGATATAGACACAGATCTTACATAACTAGTGTGACCACTCATGGTCTTACAGGTACCTGTCTTGACGTCCCATAGTCTCACCGTCTTATCATCACTTCCCGATACAATGAACTCTGAATCACTGGATATAGCCACAGCATATACAGAATCTGTGTGACCACTCATGGTCTTACAGGTACCTGTCTTGACGTCCCATAGTCTCACCGTCTTATCATCACTTCCCGATACGATGAACTCTGAATCACTGGATATAGCCACAGCATATACAGAATCTGTGTGACCACTCATGGTCTTACAGGTACCTGTCTTGACGTCCCATAGTCTCACCGTCTTATCATCACTTCCCGATACGATGAACTCTGAATCACTGGATATAGCCACAGCATATACAGAATCTGTGTGACCACTCATGGTCTTACAGGTACCTGTCTTGACGTCCCATAGTCTCACCGTCTAATCTGCACTTCCCGATACAATGAACTCTGAATCACTGGATATAGCCACAGATCTTACATAACTAGTGTGACCACTCATGGTCTTACAGGTACCTGTCTTGACGTCCCATAGTCTCACCGTCTTATCATCACTTCCCGATACGATGAACTCTGAATCACTGGATATAGCCACAGCATATACATAACTAGTGTGACCACTCATGGTCTTACAGGTACCTGTCTTGACGTCCCATAGTCTCACCGTCTTATCATCACTTCCCGATACGATGAACTCTGAATCACTGGATATAGCCACAGCATATACAGAATCTGTGTGACCACTCATGGTCTTACAGGTACCTGTCTTGACGTCCCATAGTCTCACCGTCTTATCATCACTTCCCGATACGATGAACTCTGAATCACTGGATATAGCCACAGTATATACATAACTAGTGTGACCACTCATGGTCTTACAGGTACCTGTCTTGACGTCCCATAGTCTCACCGTCTTATCATGACTTCCCGATACAATGAACTCTGAATCACTAGATATAGCCGCAGTATATACAGAATCTGTGTGACCACTCATGGTCTTACAGGTACCTGTCTTGACGTCCCATAGTCTCACCGTATAATCTGCACTTCCCGATACGATGAACTCTGAATCACTGGATATAGCCACAGCATATACACAACTAGTGTGACCACTCATGGTCTTACAGGTACCTGTCTTGACGTCCCATAGTCTCACCGTCTTATCATCACTTCCCGATACAATGAACTCTGAATCACTGGATATAGCCACAGTATATACACAACTAGTGTGACCACTCATGGTCTTACAGGTACCTGTCTTGACGTCCCATTGTCTCACCGTATTATCAGAACTTCCCGATACGATGAACTCTGAATCACTGGATATAGACACAGTATATACAGAATCTGTGTGACCACTCATGGTCTTACAGGTACCTGTCTTGACGTCCCATAGTCTCACCGTCTTATCAGAACTTCCCGATACGATGAACTCTCAATCACTGGATATAGACACAGCATATACAGAATCTGTGTGACCACTCATGGTCTTACAGGTACCTGTCTTGACGTCCCATAGTCTCACCGTCTTATCAGAACTTCCCGATACGATGAACTCTGAATCACTGGATATAGACACAGTATATACAGAATCTGTGTGACCACTCATGGTCTTACAGGTACCTGTCTTGACGTCCCATAGTCTCACCGTCTTATCATCACTTCCCGATACGATGAACTCTGAATCACTGGATATAGCCACAGATCTTACATAACTAGTGTGACCACTCATGGTCTTACAGGTACCTGTCTTGACGTCCCATAGTCTCACCGTATAATCTGCACTTCCCGATACGATGAACTCTGAATCACTGGATATAGCCACAGCATATACAGAATCTGTGTGACCACTCATGGTCTTACAGGTACCTGTCTTGACGTCCCATAGTCTCACCGTCTTATCATGACTTCCCGATACGATGAACTCTGAATCACTGGATATAGCCACAGCATATACATAACTAGTGTGACCACTCATGGTCTTACAGGTACCTGTCTTGACGTCCCATAGTCTCACCGTCTTATCATCACTTCCCGATACAATGAACTCTGAATCACTGGATATAGCCACAGCATATACAGAATCTGTGTGACCACTCATGGTCTTACAGGTACCTGTCTTGACGTCCCATAGTCTCACCGTATTATCTCAACTTCCCGATACGATGAACTCTGAATCACTGGATATAGCCACAGTATATACATAACTAGTGTGACCACTCATGGTCTTACAGGTACCTGTCTTGACGTCCCATAGTCTCACCGTCTTATCATCACTTCCCGATACGATGAACTCTGAATCACTGGATATAGACACAGATCTTACATAACTAGTGTGACCACTCATGGTCTTACAGGTACCTGTCTTGACGTCCCATAGTCTCACCGTCTTATCATCACTTCCCGATACGATGAACTCTGAATCACTGGATATAGCCACAGCATATACAGAATCTGTGTGACCACTCATGGTCTTACAGGTACCTGTCTTGACGTCCCATAGTCTCACCGTATTATCTCAACTTCCCGATACGATGAACTCTGAATCACTGGATATAGCCACAGCATATACAGAATCTGTGTGACCACTCATGGTCTTACAGGTACCTGTCTTGACGTCCCATAGTCTCACCGTCTTATCATCACTTCCCGATACGATGAACTCTGAATCACTGGATATAGCCACAGCTTATACAGAATCTGTGTGACCACTCATGGTCTTACAGGTACCTGTCTTGACGTCCCATAGTCTCACAGTATTATAATAACTTCCCGATACGATGAACTCTGAATCACTGGATATAGCCACAGATCTTACATAACTAGTGTGACCACTCATGGTCTTACAGGTACCTGTCTTGACGTCCCATAGTCTCACCGTATAATCTGCACTTCCCGATACGATGAACTCTGAATCACTGGATATAGCACAGATCTTACATAACTAGTGTGACCACTCATGGTCTTACAGGTACCTTTCTTGACGTCCCATAGTCTCACCGTCTTATCAGAACTTCCCGATACGATGAACTCTCAATCACTGGATATAGACACAGCATATACAGAATCTGTGTGACCACTCATGGTCTTACAGGTACCTGTCTTCACGTCCCATAGTCTCACCGTCTTATCATGACTTCCCGATACAATGAACTCTGAATCACTGGATATAGCCACAGCATATTCACAACTAGTGTGACCACTCATGGTCTTACAGGTACCTGTCTTCACGTCCCATAGTCTCACAGTATTATAATAACTTCCCGATACGATGAACTCTGAATCACTGGATATAGCCACAGCATATACAGAATCTGTGTGACCACTCATGGTCTTACAGGTACCTGTCTTGACGTCCCATAGTCTCACCGTCTTATCTCTACTTCCCGATACGATGAACTCTGAATCACTGGATATAGCCACAGCATATACACAACTAGTGTGATCACTCATGGTCTTACAGGTACCTGTCTTGACGTCCCATAGTCTCACAGTATTATAATAACTTCCCGATACGATGAACTCTGAATCACTGGATATAGCCACAGCATATACATAACTAGTGTGACCACTCATGGTCTTACAGGTACCTGTCTTGACGTCCCATAGTCTCACCGTCTTATCATCACTTCCCGATACGATGAACTCTGAATCACTGGATATAGCCACAGCATATACACAACTAGTGTGACCACTCATGGTCTTACAGGTACCTGTCTTGACGTCCCATAGTCTCACCGTCTTATCATCACTTCCCGATACAATGAACTCTGAATCACTGGATATAGCCACAGTATATACACAACTAGTGTGACCACTCATGGTCTTACAGGTACCTGTCTTGACGTCCCATAGTCTCACCGTCTTATCATCACTTCCCGATACAATGAACTCTGAATCACTGGATATAGCCACAGCATATACAGAATCTGTGTGACCACTCATGGTCTTACAGGTACCTGTCTTGACGTCCCATAGTCTCACCGTCTTATCATCACTTCCCGATACGATGAACTCTGAATCACTGGATATAGCCACAGTATATACATAACTAGTGTGACCACTCATGGTCTTACAGGTACCTGTCTTGACGTCCCATAGTCTCACCGTCTTATCATCACTTCCCGATACGATGAACTCTGAATCACTGGATATAGCCACAGCATATACATAACTAGTGTGACCACTCATGGTCTTACAGGTACCTGTCTTGACGTCCCATAGTCTCACCGTCTAATCTGCACTTCCCGATACAATGAACTCTGAATCACTGGATATAGCCACAGATCTTACATAACTAGTGTGACCACTCATGGTCTTACAGGTACCTGTCTTGACGTCCCATAGTCTCACCGTCTTATCATCACTTCCCGATACGATGAACTCTGAATCACTGGATATAGCCACAGCATATACATAACTAGTGTGACCACTCATGGTCTTACAGGTACCTGTCTTGACGTCCCATAGTCTCACCGTCTTATCATCACTTCCCGATACGATGAACTCTGAATCACTGGATATAGCCACAGCATATACAGAATCTGTGTGACCACTCATGGTCTTACAGGTACCTGTCTTGACGTCCCATAGTCTCACCGTCTTATCATCACTTCCCGATACGATGAACTCTGAATCACTGGATATAGCCACAGTATATACATAACTAGTGTGACCACTCATGGTCTTACAGGTACCTGTCTTGACGTCCCATAGTCTCACCGTCTTATCATGACTTCCCGATACGATGAACTCTGAATCACTGGATATAGCCACAGATCATACATAACTAGTGTGACCACTCATGGTCTTACAGGTACCTGTCTTGACGTCCCATAGTCTCACCGTATAATCTGCACTTCCCGATACGATGAACTCTGAATCACTGGATATAGCCACAGTATATACATAACTAGTGTGACCACTCATGGTCTTACAGGTACCTGTCTTGACGTCCCATAGTCTCACCGTCTTATCATCACTTCCCGATACGATGAACTCTGAATCACTGGATATAGACAAAGATCTTACATAACTAGTGTGACCACTCATGGTCTTACAGGTACCTGTCTTGACGTCCCATAGTCTCACCGTCTAATCTGCACTTCCCGATACGATGAACTCTGAATCACTGGATATAGACACAGTATATACAGAATCTGTGTGACCACTCATGGTCTTACAGGTACCTGTCTTGACGTCCCATAGTCTCACCGTCTAATCTGCACTTCCCGATACAATGAACTCTGAATCACTGGATATAGCCACAGATCTTACATAACTAGTGTGACCACTCATGGTCTTACAGGTACCTGTCTTGACGTCCCATAGTCTCACCGTCTTATCATCACTTCCCGATACGATGAACTCTGAATCACTGGATATAGCCACAGCATATACATAACTAGTGTGACCACTCATGGTCTTACAGGTACCTGTCTTGACGTCCCATAGTCTCACCGTCTTATCATCACTTCCCGATACGATGAACTCTGAATCACTGGATATAGCCACAGCATATACAGAATCTGTGTGACCACTCATGGTCTTACAGGTACCTGTCTTGACGTCCCATAGTCTCACCGTATTATCTCAACTTCCCGATACGATGAACTCTGAATCACTGGATATAGCCACAGTATATACATAACTAGTGTGACCACTCATGGTCTTACAGGTACCTGTCTTGACGTCCCATAGTCTCACCGTCTTATCATGACTTCCCGATACGATGAACTCTGAATCACTGGATATAGCCACAGCATATACATAACTAGTGTGACCACTCATGGTCTTACAGGTACCTGTCTTGACGTCCCATAGTCTCACCGTCTTATCATCACTTCCCGATACAATGAACTCTGAATCACTGGATATAGCCACAGCATATACAGAATCTGTGTGACCACTCATGGTCTTACAGGTACCTGTCTTGACGTCCCATAGTCTCACCGTATTATCTCAACTTCCCGATACGATGAACTCTGAATCACTGGATATAGCCACAGTATATACATAACTAGTGTGACCACTCATGGTCTTACAGGTACCTGTCTTGACGTCCCATAGTCTCACCGTCTTATCATCACTTCCCGATACGATGAACTCTGAATCACTGGATATAGCCACAGCATATACAGAATCTGTGTGACCACTCATGGTCTTACAGGTACCTGTCTTGACGTCCCATAGTCTCACCGTATTATCTCAACTTCCCGATACGATGAACTCTGAATCACTGGATATAGCCACAGCATATACAGAATCTGTGTGACCACTCATGGTCTTACAGGTACCTGTCTTGACGTCCCATAGTCTCACCGTCTTATCATCACTTCCCGATACGATGAACTCTGAATCACTGGATATAGCCACAGCTTATACAGAATCTGTGTGACCACTCATGGTCTTACAGGTACCTGTCTTGACGTCCCATAGTCTCACAGTATTATAATAACTTCCCGATACGATGAACTCTGAATCACTGGATATAGCCACAGATCTTACATAACTAGTGTGACCACTCATGGTCTTACAGGTACCTGTCTTGACGTCCCATAGTCTCACCGTATAATCTGCACTTCCCGATACGATGAACTCTGAATCACTGGATATAGCACAGATCTTACATAACTAGTGTGACCACTCATGGTCTTACAGGTACCTTTCTTGACGTCCCATAGTCTCACCGTCTTATCAGAACTTCCCGATACGATGAACTCTCAATCACTGGATATAGACACAGCATATACAGAATCTGTGTGACCACTCATGGTCTTACAGGTACCTGTCTTCACGTCCCATAGTCTCACCGTCTTATCATGACTTCCCGATACAATGAACTCTGAATCACTGGATATAGCCACAGCATATTCACAACTAGTGTGACCACTCATGGTCTTACAGGTACCTGTCTTCACGTCCCATAGTCTCACAGTATTATAATAACTTCCCGATACGATGAACTCTGAATCACTGGATATAGCCACAGCATATACAGAATCTGTGTGACCACTCATGGTCTTACAGGTACCTGTCTTGACGTCCCATAGTCTCACCGTCTTATCTCTACTTCCCGATACGATGAACTCTGAATCACTGGATATAGCCACAGCATATACACAACTAGTGTGATCACTCATGGTCTTACAGGTACCTGTCTTGACGTCCCATAGTCTCACAGTATTATAATAACTTCCCGATACGATGAACTCTGAATCACTGGATATAGCCACAGCATATACATAACTAGTGTGACCACTCATGGTCTTACAGGTACCTGTCTTGACGTCCCATAGTCTCACCGTCTTATCATCACTTCCCGATACGATGAACTCTGAATCACTGGATATAGCCACAGCATATACACAACTAGTGTGACCACTCATGGTCTTACAGGTACCTGTCTTGACGTCCCATAGTCTCACCGTCTTATCATCACTTCCCGATACAATGAACTCTGAATCACTGGATATAGCCACAGTATATACACAACTAGTGTGACCACTCATGGTCTTACAGGTACCTGTCTTGACGTCCCATTGTCTCACCGTATTATCAGAACTTCCCGATACGATGAACTCTGAATCACTGGATATAGCCACAGCATATACAGAATCTGTGTGACAACTCATGGTCTTACAGGTACCTGTCTTGACGTCCCATAGTCTCACCGTCTTATCATCACTTCCCGATACAATGAACTCTGAATCACTGGATATAGCCACAGCATATACAGAATCTGTGTGACCACTCATGGTCTTACAGGTACCTGTCTTGACGTCCCATTGTCTCACCGTATTATCTCCACTTCCCGATACGATGAACTCTGAATCACTGGATATAGCCACAGTATATACAGAATCTGTGTGACCACTCATGGTCTTACAGGTACCTGTCTTGACGTCCCATAGTCTCACCGTCTTATCTCCACTTCCCGATACGATGAACTCTGAATCACTGGATATAGCCACAGCATATACATAACTAGTGTGACCACTCATAGTCTTACAGGTACCTGTCTTGACGTCCCATAGTCTCACCGTATTATCATCACTTCCCGATACAATGAACTCTGAATCACTGGATATAGCCACAGATCTTACATAACTAGTGTGACCACTCATGGTCTTACAGGTACCTGTCTTGACGTCCCATAGTCTCACCGTCTTATCATGACTTCCCGATACGATGAACTCTGAATCACTGGATATAGCACAGATCATACATAACTAGTGTGACCACTCATGGTCTTACAGGTACCTGTCTTGACGTCCCATAGTCTCACCGTCTTATCATCACTTCCCGATACAATGAACTCTGAATCACTGGATATAGCCACAGCATATACAGAATCTGTGTGACCACTCATGGTCTTACAGGTACCTGTCTTGACGTCCCATAGTCTCACCGTATTATCTCAACTTCCCGATACGATGAACTCTGAATCACTGGATATAGACAAAGATCTTACATAACTAGTGTGACCACTCATGGTCTTACAGGTACCTGTCTTGACGTCCCATAGTCTCACCGTCTTATCATCACTTCCCGATACGATGAACTCTGAATCACTGGATATAGCCACAGCTTATACAGAATCTGTGTGACCACTCATGGTCTTACAGGTACCTGTCTTGACGTCCCATAGTCTCACCGTCTTATCAGAACTTCCCGATACGATGAACTCTGAATCACTGGATATAGCCACAGATCTTACATAACTAGTGTGACCACTCATGGTCTTACAGGTACCTGTCTTGACGTCCCATAGTCTCACCGTATAATCTGCACTTCCCGATACGATGAACTCTGAATCACTGGATATAGCACAGATCTTACATAACTAGTGTGACCACTCATGGTCTTACAGGTACCTGTCTTGACGTTCCATAGTCTCACCGTATTATCAGAACTTCCCGATACAATGAACTCTGAATCACTGGATATAGCCGCAGATCTTACATAATTTGTGTGACCACTCATGGTCCCTAATTCTCTTAAGAATTGTAGTTCTTAGATTTTTAAGTTTACAGTAAATTACTTTTAAAAAGAAATTAACTTTTTCGATTACATTTATTTGAATATGTTGATTTTAGTAAACGTTTTCGGTATATATATTAGCGATTTACTAAAAGGTGTATAAAAATATTGATAAAAAAAATAAGTTTTTCTGAACAGAAATTTCAATTTTTACTTAAGACAATCTTTAAAAAAATTTTCTCGTATTACTATTTAAGTGATCTAAAATAATATTTTTCTCAAGTTGTCTATTTTAATTTCTTCATTTTTTATTTAAATGAAATTTTTTTAAAAATACATTCAGATTTTTCAACTTTTTTAGTTTTTTTTATATTTATCTTATAGGATAAATCATTTTGTTCTAATAAAATTTTTTGTCGAATGATGTTTTAGTATCAGTTTAAGATTTTAATCAAGTTAAATTTTATTTTAATGCGTGATTTTTTCACGAGTATTTTAAGTTTATTTTATTTCGTTTTTTTGTAAAAATTATATTTTGTCTTAATTTTAATTTTTTATTTTTTTATTTTTTTTATACAAATTTTTTCAAAGTTTTTTTAGTTTTTTTGTATTAATTTTCATGAATGTTCTGTATTTAGCTCATGCTAAATTTTTTTTATTATTTAAATTTATTTTATTGTAAATACATTCTTTGTACATGTATTTTTTAGTTTAAAGCTACTGTTATATATTTTATGATAGTAGTTATTTCATTTTTTTAATCGTTTTTTCAAAAATAGATGTTTTTTCTAAAAATGAATTTTTTCAATAAAATATTTCTTACTACCCAGCAATTATTATTTACTATCTAAGGAGACTTTGTATACTTCTAATGGTCTATTGGACTTGAATCAATCGATGATAAGATGGCTAAGTTTCTCAATGATGTTTATATTACAAAATCACTTAAGTTGACAAACGTAGTTATATAAGGATGTAGGCTTGAACCGTTCTTACAATACTTTTCTTTTTGATCTTTTAGTTTTCTAGAAGAAAAATAGTATAAATCAGGAATTAAAATCTTCTAGAGAAAATCATTTTTCATTGCTTTGCGTATGACTTATATGAGCTTTTTAAATTAAAGTAAAACTTTAGAGTTACTCGACGCTACTAAAAAAGGTATTTTCTTAGTTAAAACTATGAATAAATGTGTAACTTGTTAATTATTTATTTTTAAAAAAAGAAAGAAAAGAGTTTTATTTTTTAAATATGAATGACTTTTCTTTTTTTTAAAGATAGAAATTACTTTCTTTGATATAGCATTCATGTTTTCCAAATGCAATCAATATAATTTACCATATATAAAGGACATAAATAAATGCCTCGAATAATATAAAATTGATATTGAAAGTATGACAAATCTAAAATAATTTAATTAGCATTTTATTCTAAGAGTAAAATTTCTTTTATAAGAATGTTTTTAAAGGAATACACGTATGCCTACAGCTTAAAGATACATGGAATTATTTTAAAATAATCAAAGTGTATTTCCTTAAATGACTTATACTATGCTTACTAGACATCTAATATAAGACATAATTTCTATTTTCAAAATGAAGATATTCGCCTATAATTTCTAAAAGGAACTTAGTTTGCGTTACATTAGCACTTAAAATGGAATAAATTGCATGGGTGGTTTAGCTCATGATGAACTTGATAATTTGATATAATTTACTTTATATAAAGATGACTTTTAGGAATTATCTAAACGGAAAATATTTATTGACAAAAATTATTAAAAACTAATTCTGTACGACTAAATTATATTAATTCAAACTTTGTAAAAAGTAAAACCCCTAATATTGACAAATATATTAAAAATTTTCATCAAAAATTGTTTAGAAAGAATAGAAATTTTAAAAATTTGACAGTTGAAGCAAAAAGAAAAATTGATTGGAGAAAAAATTTAAATTAATAAATAAACTTAAGTAATGGTTGTGAAAACAAATAGGAAGAAAAATGTAAATAAGAAGAGAGAGAGGAAAATGCGAGAACACAGATTAGAATCAAATAGAAGAAACAAAAGAACAGGAGCAGGAAGAATTAACCAGAGGTTGATAATAAACTTACATAAACTCTTATACTTAACATAATTTGCATAAAAATAACTATAAGTAGTGCAATTATGTCCCAATACTCGAAGTATTGAAACTTTTTTATCTTATTATTATTTCTTTATTTACGCTTTTACTTACAAACTCCATTATGTCATTTTGTTTTTTTCTTATTTCTTCTGTTAATGTTTAGCGTTTTTGCCATCACTTATCCTATCCTTTTCTCTGACTTGTTTTTATATTATATCTTATTATATAGTTTGTTGTTTTTTATTTTTTTTATTTATTTGAACATTTCTCTATCCATTTGCCTTTTATATGTCCGAATCTATTTTGATGAAAAAAATTCTTATTTATTTTTTAGCATAAAAAGCTTTTTATTATTTAATTTTTTAGTTATTTTAATTATTTTTCTATCCTCCTCGTTTTATTTCCTGTTCTTCTTCCCTTGTATCCTCTATAATCATTTATTCTCTTTCTTCAATTATCCTCTTATTTGCTTGATTTTCTTTTAAACCTGGCTTGTTTACTATTAATTTAACTTGTCCTTCAAGTATCTTAAATTCTCTTCTATTTAGTTTTTTCCTTTTACTGTTTCCACCTTTCTGCATTGTTGTTCTATGTGCCCTTTCAATTTGCATAGGTAGCAAATAAAATTTACTGGGTTTGTATTCTCATTTTATTTCCGTTTAAGTCTATTACTTCCGGTGTCCTCTTTGCTTCGTCTATATCCTTTAAATCTAGGTGCACTACACTACTATCTGTTAGCATTGTAGTGCTTGGGTATATATGCTATATCTCTCTAGATTTTCCACATTACCTCATTACCTCATTATTTCCATTACTTCCTTCATGTTTGAATATTCATTTATTGTGAAATAAATTGGGTAGTTATGAATGTCAAAGTATTCTAATTAGCTTCTTGCTTAGATAGGAGTTCTAACGCCTTAGAATGTTCATTCCTTGAATTACGCGAATTGTTAGTGTCCTCTTCATTGAAGAAGACCAAATATGCTGTTTCGTTTTATTTAACAATCTATTTGGACTCTACTTGTTTATACTCGCTCCATATTTGATTCCTATACGCTTGTATCACTTCTTAATCTATAATCAGTGCTTTCTGGATAGTGGTTAAAAGAAACTGCAGCTTCCATATCTGATAGATCATCACAGGCATTTTAGTAGAGTCTTACCATTTATTCTTTAGGACGTTGGCTTAAATAAGTTATTGATTCTTTGCTAAATTATTGCTTAGGTTGTGTACATTTTTTACCACTTCATTCCTTTAGTATTTTATGTTTCTCAATTTAATGAAGTCCTTCCAATCATAGATATATTAATATCCTTTTCTCGTTGAGCGTATCAATATTTCACGATCGTTCGATCAGATAATTTGGTTCTGTGAAGTCTAAGTGCTTGCATTATGAATCTGGTTTCCCCTAGTAATAAAAAGGTTGGACTAATTAAAGCGAAGACGTGGTAGAAGAATGAATTTAAGTTTTCTCTGCTATTCTATGGAGGTGTAATAAAAACCCTTTTTGAAGATAAGCATTTTTGAATATATATTTAATATAATGAATAAATAAGTCTAATTATATTAAAATTTTTCTAACTTTAATAAATATAAATACACTAATTATTTAATTTATCTAGCTAGCAAGACCATTAGATTATAATATCACTATTTAAGTTTATAACTATATCATTAAAATTAGATAAATCATCTTATAATATTGCTTTATTAACTAGATTTATAATTAAAGCTTTACTTTATATATCAGATAACCATGTAGAAATAATATATTAATTTAGTTTATTTCACATTTCAACATCATTTTTAAGATATTTTAGTGGTTACTATTTAAATAGCTTTGCTATAAGATATTTAATGCATTTTATCTAACTTAAGGAAATAAACTGGTTGTAGTTTATCTGATATAAAAGATAATCTAAGGCTAGTATTTAGTTAAGAAATATCTTAGCATTAAACTATTTATCTTTATTAATTAAAAGTTTCTAGTTATTTAGATATATTTCATGAGGGTAGCAATAATAATGCTTAGTCTGATGAAGATAAAGAAACTAAAGCAATTTTTAACTTAAAGCAGAATAGAAGTTTATCATTGATGATAATTATAAATAATAAGCAAAATAGCTTTTTATATATCTAGCTCATTTTAATAAGTTAAAGCTTTATCCTCTACATTATCTATTTATATAACTTCATAATATAAGCTTATTTAATAGATTGGAAGAAAATACTCTACTTAGATTGCCCTATGTTTAAGCAGAATTCTCTTATGTTTAGCTTAATTATAGATAATTTTATATTATTTAGTTGCGTTTTAGAGGTAATAAAATAAGCATGTCTGATATTATTTAAGGTTTTAGAAAATCTTAGTTATCTTTTAAAAAAATTTGAAGATAAAAGGTAATTAATTTAGCTTAATAAATCTTTGCTAGGAACAACTTATTCCATGTTAAACCAAATAAGGTAATTCAAATTACTCCATTGAGTATATTCCTTATTATTAAAATATATCAGAAATAATAAAGATATTGCTTATCACACTATCTTTCAAATTAAATATTAGCTGTCTAAATAATTCATAGGCATATTAAAGGATTTTTATTAAATTTTCAGAAATAAAAAGAAACTCTTAAGATTTATAAATCTTAGAAGTTAATTAAATAACTCAGCACTTTGATAGTGAATAAAAACTAATCTTGATTAAAAATTTATTTAATAGCTTTAATCTTATTTATAAGAATTCTTCAAAGCATTAAGATAAAATCATATTTATAGGAAATTTCTTATTGAATTTACTTAAATACTTAGTAAACTCTAACAGTATATTAAATAAAGCTCACTCTATTTATCATAATTTGCTTTAATTAATTTTAACTTTAGAAAATCACTAAAACGTATTCATAAATAGCATTATAAAAGCATTAAGTATTTTCTTATTAATTATAATGCTTAAATAGTTCTCATTTATAGTTATTTAGTTTACCTAAATTATTTTTTCTTTTAAATTAGAATTTCAACTTTAGCTTTAAGAAGTTATCCTTAGCTTTAATTCATTATTTATTTTCTTAAACAACCAAAAATTTCAGTCCTTATTATTTGGTTGTTGCTTTCATTTTCTTAAGCTAGATGAATATAATTCCCAGAGACTTCTACTCCTCTAGCAAGATACTATTTTTTTATGGAGTATAAAGTTTGAAATAAAACTTCGTTTTAATTTGTATGGGAAAAGGGGATAAAAGCATAATTTTCAATGATGTTTTAAAGTTTAACTTAAAATCAAAGAATTGAGGATTACTACCAGTATCAAACTAAATAAATCCTGAACCTAGATTCTTTGGTACTTCTTAATGAGTAGAAAACAAAGAAATGATAATTATATTTGGAGAATAATCAGAATATAGCATTCATAACAATTTATGAACTTTCTCTATTCAAAATTACGAGTGATAGCAAATTATTATTTAGGGTAAAATGTCACTTCCCAGAACAGGACACATTTCAGATCTAGTATACCAAGAAGATGGAAGCTTCATTCTATATATCTTTGGGGAGGCATATGAGATTTATATGTTAATGATATTTGAGTTTATAATTCTAGACTGAATGAATGAATAGAGCTGAATACAACTGTAAATTATTCACACGAATAAACTGATGCTAAAATCTTTTACGATGATAACGAACTAATTTTTCGTACGTATAGGAATATGGGAAGATGAAAACATGCATATCTTAAATTTAACAAGTTTGGTATGAAGAAAGAAAGAATCGAATTATTTGTCCTATTTCTAATACTTAACTTCTAGTTGCTTATATTTTTTTCTAAATATATATACAGGGTTTCAGGATGATCTTATACTTGGTGGGACGATGTTGAGAACTATTAGAACTCGACTACTCAAATCCCGACAATCTTTCTGAAAACTATTAGATATAGAAGATTGAGATTTTTTTCACAGCATTCCTCAAAAATAAAATTTGGATGATAAGAGGCAAATCTTAGACAGGTATAAAAACGATGTGGTTTTTTTAGACTTGTAAAAACCAAAATTGGAGTAAGAAATAATCTAGGATAGAATCAATTTTCCCGATCCTGTACATTATCACACTATTAATTTAATCTCAAGAAGTACATATGTGTTTGGAGGTATAAACTCAGATCAATAACTTCTTAAGAATATTTGGAAGTTAGACTTAGAAAAAATAGATGTGGTAGTAAGTTTAAATGTTTGGAACCTTACTGCAGGAAAGATTCAGGCATATCGCTGCTCAGAATGGAAATTTTTTGATAATATGAGGAGGTAAAGGCTCGTCAACAATTTTAAATGATATGTTTAAGTTCAATATAATCAGTAGAACGTGAGAATAAGTCTCAAAAAAAATCCTTCCAACTCCAAGAAAATTTGCCTGTGATACAATGGTTGGAAAATATTTTTACATGTTTGGAGGATAAACCATTTCAGGAGAAACCAGTCAACTATGATAATTAGACTTAGGATCTAATACATGATTACTTCTCAATTAAGATAAAGATTATCCTAGAAAGCTTTCACGCTGCGACTTTTATGGAAACGAAAGTATTATATATATTTCACAAGGTATAGATTTATAGGATACTGATAATAAATAAATCTATTCATAAGATCTTAAAACATTCCAATTTCAAGAAGATTGAGCAATATCAAAGAATCGAGGAATAACTGCATTAGTGCAGTTGACAACTTTATGGACATTTACGGAGGACTATACTAAGGATTACACCCATTAAATGATATGATTCTAATAGATTTAAAATAAAAAAAGGATATTAAAGTCATCGAATCTAGTGATAGAATGAATCCAGTTTGGGGTCATTCAATGATTTATTTATAAGAGAATGCTAATGCTCTTTGGTGGAGTTTTTATCCGAGGAGGTTTTAGTACAACCAAAAAATCCATAAACTAATTATGAATTTACGATATTCCTAGACAATGTAATCCTAACTTAACTTTATATGGATTACCTTATAGTTATGGAACTTATGAAGATGAAAACAGAGAATATTAGCTTAGTCCTTGTGGTACTTATTCAAAATAAAATAACAAATGCAACAAATGTCCTAAAGGAAAGGAGTAACCTGTTCTAGGAGCTTCTTCTGAAAGATAAAGTTTACCTTGTGCAAAGGGATTTTATAATTATAAAGAAAGAGCTGAACTTTTTATTGCATTTAACTCTTTAGTTTATTACTATAATATTTTACAAAATTCAAAAGGTAAACTTAAAAAATAATTTTGATTGGTCTTATAATAAATGATTTGATATAAAATTTCTTTTTAATATAAACTTGAGTATTTACAAAAAAAAGGAAAAAGAAGTTTACTAAATGCCTGTTGTTATACCAATTAATTTACTAAAAGATTATATTACTATATGATATTTTTAGTTTATTTAATTTAATTATAACTTAAATTTTTTTTGTGTTCAGATAAATTAAAAACTTACTAAGGTTTACAATAAATATAATTGGAATCTTTTTATTAAGACTAACTCTAGATAAAGAAATAAAATAAGTTATAAAAAGTAAAAATTAAGATAAAACCATTAGTATAAATTTTCGTTAAAGATATTAACTTAAAATTACGTAATTAAGAAAAAGTTATTAATTTTAGTCTGCTCTCTTTTAACGTTATAAGTCTTTTTAAAACTATACGAAATGTTAATTCTAGGATATTTATTTTTCTAAGAGAAACACTTTTTGCTAAAAATATAAAATTATTAAATATCTATAGCACAAGATAATTCTAAAAGTATTTTAGATATTTATAAAAAGTAAGTTTAATTAAATATCTTGACTCTAATATTTATTGTTCTTCTCTCTAATTTTAGAATTATTTAAGTAATTGTTAATAGTAAAAAAATGATAGAAAGATAATTGAACAAAATTAAGTTAATTATTTTTAAAGCTCTTAATAAACATTAATTGTTTTAAGGATATCTATTTAATACTCTTTTTAATTTTTGTTAGCATAATTATTTTCCAGGATAAATTTTCAATCAATTCATTTTAAATAGAAATGTAAAGGTAAAATTTTAAAACTATAGTAATTAATCCCTTTTACCTTATTAATTTTTCCTTCTTTAGATAAAAATAATTGGTTTTTTTAATCTCTTGATAAAGTAAAAGCATGATAAATTGTATAAAGTGTTGTCTTAAAATTTGCTAAATACGCTCACTTGATTACTTTTCTTATTTTACTGCTAATAAGTTTGAAAGTAGATAAAATGAATTTGTAAAGCTCTAATGCAAGTATTTCATTTTTAAATCTTTTTACCTTAATGTTATTAATTTAAATTTTGCATTACTCTATACTAGTAACTGTACTACTGTAAAATTTTCCTAGTTTTCTCTTTTCACTAAAATAAATTAAGAAAAAATTTACTATTTCCTTCAATTTATATGCAGTAATAGAATTTCATAAGCTTCATACAGAAATCTTTCTTCTCATACTTATTTTAGCTAGAAAATTTATAGTTAATAATTTAATATGGTTTACGAAATGATATCACTCTCATAAAGGTGCTAGAAAACTATCATGAAGTATAATTTCTTATCTTGTTAAGCTTTAAAAGTAGCTTATTAATTTAAAAAATGTTTCATATTTTCAAATATTTAAATATAATTAAAGTCCTATGCATATTTATATAGCCTTCATCAATAAAATCCCTTCCCTTCCTCTTATATGAACAAAATCTGATTTTTATGCTTATTTGAAGGACTATTAACTCCATATTTCTGTCTCATTTTGTCTAAAGTTTAAAAATATACCTGAATCCTAGCAATAACTTTTATTCAATATTTGCATTTTTTAAGTTAGAGATTGCTTTTCAGCTTCTTAATTACTTAGCATTTCTCTATGAGTTATATTCTTGAACATATCATTTGAAAATAATTCCATTGATTCATTTTAAAAATCAGATTTTTACTAATTTTCTTTGACAAACTCTGAGGGCTTAACAAAATCATTAACCTTTTCTGATTTTTTAGAAAATAAGATACTATCATTTGGCGTTTTTATATAACTTTCCAAATCCTCTTTAACTTTAACCAAATCTTTCCTGACATCATCAACCTGATTTAATTACTTACCTTGCTTAATTATTCTAAAATAGGAATCAAATTATATAATTCTCGATCAAGTTCATCATCATATCAAGATTTGATAGGAAGGCCATTTTCAGGTTGCAAAAAGTACGAATTAGGAGAATTCTAAATAGTAAAGTTACGTCAATTATTATAGTATCTTTCATACTCCTTCCAATCTTCAATAGATCTTTAACATAACAACCTTAATATAAAGTGCAATGTTCTCTAAATAATCTGTGAGATATTATTTTCTTTTCATCAAGTAGATCAAGCAGAGGATTAGCATATTTGCTAAGACTAGCAGTGAAGATTACTATTTCAAAATATTCTGCCATTTTGTTGATAAATTCTTTAGCACCTGGTCTTATAAGTACAAATACATCTACAATCCTATACTCTGTTTCTACCTTTAGTACTAAATCAGGAGTTTTTTTAGCACTAAAAGCAGAATGAACTAAAGTTTCATCTAAATCAAGTACTAGAGTTTTCATCTCCTTTTTCTTTAAAACTGGCAAATACCCCTAATTCATAAGCATGCTTTTACTTTTTTCTTCTTTAGATTAGAAGCATTAACAAATTGAGAAAAAGAACTAAGCATATTTCGTAGCTTTTTAGCAAAAAATTCGCTTAAGTGATAGTTTTTTAGTAGATTAACTAGCAGCCAACTACTCAGGGACTTAAGTAATAATTTCGCTTAATTAAGGAGCGAGGTCTTTTTCTTCATTCATTTTCTAAATCATTTTGATTTATGAATTTAACTTAAAAATTATTCTTATTTAAATAATCAAGTAACCATCTCATACTTTATCTATCTTTTATATTCTACTATATAGTCAAGCATTAAACCAAACAATCTTCTCCTAATCTTGCATGTTTCTTTATAAGCTTCTTTAAATTATGCTAATAGATAACAATATGAGATTAAATTAAGTTTGGAGATAGTAAAGCAATTTACTTAAGAGTAATTTAACGTTGATTTTAATAGTAAAATTATATTGCTGAACAATCTTTAAATTTCAGTTAATATTAGTAGATTTTAGTTTGAATCCAATATTTATATTAAAATGCAATAAGTAGCATAAAGAATTCCTTTTAATAATGTAAATTAGAAGTGATTTTAAGAGTAAAGCAGATTCCTTTATAAGAAAATAGTTAAAATAAAATCCATTTAAATAGTTCTATTTATATAGACTATTATTTTGATTCTTTTATTCTATTTAATTACCCTTAGATTTATCTAGCTTCTATCTTTATTCATTTTATTTTAGTTTTGGCTTTATAAACTTTAATTTTGCTATTTTTTCTACCAAATTTCATTTTATAGACTTGAAATATAGAAGTTAGCTAGAGGCACTTCTCGATACTGACTTAGAATTTTAGAGGTTATTTTCTTGAAATGTGACTTAATAATCTCAGATATTTAAAAATTTAGAAACAAGCTAACTCCTACTTTAACTTTAGAAGGACTAACTAAGAAGAATATTTAAAGCTTGGTAGTTTTAGAATAAATTTAGAGGATAACTATAAAAATAACTATGAATATCTGTCCTTAGTAACTTTAAGGTAGGTATAAATGATTAAGAGCAACTAGACTACTTAATTTAATTATAGATTTCCTATTCTTTATTTTCTTATTAATTAAAACTTATTATTTCAAGTATAAGCTAAGCAATACAATTTATTAATTAAATATAAGTATCTAAAGCTTTACTATTTTCAATAGCACTCCTTTACACTATTGACTTACCTTTAGGAATAATAAGCTAATTAAGAAAATTTATTTTATTAGGCTTTTTTAAATGATTAAGTTTGTTACTATACTACGAAGAAGCAAAGAGCAGATACATTTATTCTTATATTTCATATCTACTAACTAAATCAAAAAAGCTGTAGTTATCATTTTGCTTAAAATAAGCATTAGCAAATCATTAGTACTACAAGAGAATAAATAAGCGAAATGCTACTAATATTTTTTCTAAGTGCCTATAGAACTAGCAAAGTTGATTCAAGTAGAGTTGGGGAAACTTATATGAAAACTAAATTAAATAAATTCTAGAATTTGAGTTGCGCTAATAAATTTATTTATTTATCCAAGAGAGTAAAAATAAATACCATATTTAATTTATAATTAAATCTAAATATCAGTTGCTTCAATCCTAAAATTTATATAAATAAATGGCTTTCGTTGTTTCCTTGCTCATAAAACATAAAGAAATAAAAATTAATAAAATCCTAGTTGGAATAACACATTGAGAGTAATTATAATAAATCAAGCATTTTAGTTGTTTATCTTTTTAAAGGAAACTATAAAATTATTTTAATGATATGCAAAGAGATAGAAAATTAGGTCTTAAAAAGTAAAATACAATCAAAGGTTAAAAATAAATAGACAAAATCACTTTTAATATTAATTTTTTATGCTTAATCTAAAATTCTTATGATATAAAAATCTTAAAATGGATGATAGAGGAAACTTTATTCTTTTAATGATTTTGTATTTTTTACAAGGAATTCCTCTTGGACTTTCTTAGGGCACACTTCCTCTTTTATTAAAGCAAAATGGAGTTTCTTATACTGGCTTAGGATTATTCAATTTTGCTATTTATCCTTTTTCATTTAAAGTTATCTGGTCACCACTAGTAGACGCTTTCTTTTATTAGAAGCTTGGAAGAAGAAAATCTTGAATAATTCCTTGTTAGTTAATTTCTGCTTCAATTTTAATCGTTAGCAGTAAGTATATAGAAGATTGAATTTCATCTGAAACTTACATTTTACATGTCACTATTTTGTTTTTCGTTCTTGTCTTCTGCTTTGCTACATAAGATATAGCAGTAGATGGTTGGGCTGTCGATTTACTTTCAGAGAAAAACAAGAGTTATGCCTCTACAGCTTAAAGTGTGGGCCAAAACATTGGATTTTTCTCAGGATTTACTATTTTCTTAGCCTTAAATTCTCCTGAATTTTGTAACTCTTATATCTATGCCCAACCCCAAGCAAAAGGAGTAGCTTAGTTATCTGATTTCTTCTATTATTGTGGAATCCTGATTGGTTTAGTAACATTTATAATCACCTTTTTCAAAAGCGAAAAACCCTTTACTTAGGAAATAAATATAAAGAAGGTTTATTTCAAATTATGAACCATAATAAGATTACCTTGCATGAAGAAATTAATAGTCATCTTGATGGTTAAAAGCATAGGATACATAGTTATAGACTAAGTTTTAGCACTAAAGTTTGTAGAAAAGGGATACCCTAAAGCGAACCTAGCTCTAATTGCAGTTATACTTTTACCGTTCGAAATATTATATGCAGCTTTAGTAGGTAAATGAAGTAGAGCAAATCCTTTAAAAATGTTCTATTTAGGTATTATTGTTAAAACTCTAATGGGCATTATTTCCTTAGCTGTATATGAAATATACACGCCTGATGGAAAACATTTAAGTGAAGCTTAGTTTAACATAATTTTAGTGATAAACTCCTTATTTTATAGTTTTGGAGTACAACTAACTTTTGTAGCTTTATGTGCGTTTTTCAATCAAATAAGTGAGTCAGATATAGGAGGTACTTAAATGACAGTTCTAGCCTCTTTATCGAATTTAGGAAATGCTTGGCCATCCTTAATAATTTATCCAGCAATAGATTATTTTACTATAACAACAAAGAACGAATAAGGTAAAGAAGAAGTTTATTTAGATGCCTTTTATATAGTATACTTTTGTACTCTGCTAATAGGATTTATGGTTATAAGATTTATTCAGCCAGTGTTACTCTAATTAGAGAAAGTACCTAAATCTGAATGGTCAGAAAGCAAAAAACATGTATAAAAACTTTAATAATACAAGTAAATTCTTTAATTACATAGTTAGAACCAGATTCAATTTAAATTTAATCTTTATATTTAAAATTATCCCATTCATATAACATTTATTCTACTCTTTTAAAGTCTTAATGTTTTGACTATTGATTTACCCTTTATAATTGCCTTCTGTTTAAAGTAAATTTCTAGTTAGAAATGTTTATATTTATCATCTTTTTCTATTTTTTATTAATTATTTTTGTTTAGGTAATTTCATTATAATATAAGTATAAACCATTTAAATTAAGTTCAAAGTTAAACTTATTTATTCTCTTTAGCTATATTAAATAATTAAAGCTATTACAATTAATAAATTCTAAGTTTATTAAAGGATAATATAAGCAGATATTAAAGTGGCATTCCTTTTATTTTTTAATTTATAATGAATAAAAATTTTGAAAATCTCAGATTATTTTTATGATTTTTAGTTGAAATTGAAACTAGAGAATTATCATCAGAATTTATTATCTTTCTAGTAGTTTCTTTCTGTTTATCATATTTAACTTTTATTTCATAGTTCATAAAAATAATTTTTAAGAGCTTTGTACATAAGAAATTGCTAAATCTCTTATTTTTCTTAATTTACTTGAATCAATTTTAAAATTATTTAGATTTTCTATTTCTAGCATTTAATCTAATTCCTCCTATATAATATATGGAAATAACTTTATTACATTTATAAGTTAAAAAAGAATGAAAATAAATCTTAAAAATCATAATTTAAAATAGTTCTTCATTTTATTAATAATCTGGATGATTGAAGTTTATCTCAAATGCTAAAAACTTATTTCTTTTCATTTCTTGCTCCAGCTTTGATGATTAATTTATGAGTATTCTACTTATAATATCATTTTTCCTTATATCTAAGTATAATAATATCGACTAAAACGAAGCTAGCTTTTTCTATTTAACTTCCTTAAATTAAATTTAAAAATTAGAGTTTTTTTCATTATTACAGCAAAAATAATAACGTATTCATCTTTGCAGAATTTGAATTAATAAGCTTATAAAGGTTTAGCTATATTTATTAATAAGTTAAATATAAGGATTTGAATTAATATAATATAGATCTAATAGATATCTAAGTACTACTAAGTCATTTCTTTCTAAACTTACTTATTTTAAATTTAGGCTTTTTAGGTTTTAGTTTATTATTAATATCAACGTAAATAATATAATGCTAGAGTAATTTTATTTGCTTTAATAGGGTAAATTTTATTTCTTTCTCACTTATTTTTTAATTTAGTCTTGATTATCTAAAAAATATCTTCTTTATTAGCAATAAATCTATTTTTCCTCATTAGATTATACTATTTGTCTTTGTAAGCTTAAGGAAATCTAATCTTTTTTTGCTTTAATAAATGTTTTCCTAACTCTAAGATACAGAGTGTAAGAAAACCAGACAACTTTGGAGCTAAGAAACTAAAAAAATACATAAAAGCTTAGACATTCTCTATTCTAATTAAAACTAGGATTATATCAATGTCTTAAAATATTTACAATTTAAGAGAAATGTTCTATCTCAATTTTCTATTTCCATATTTAAATAAAGCAATACAACTTTTATATATCTCTTTTCAATCTATACTCCAATCTATTTTCCTAATAAATTAAAAAAATGCTAAAGAAACAAAGATAAATTCAATTTATCATACTAAAAAGAAACTTAGCTAAATGCTTTATTTGCTATATGACTTTAAAGAACTGAACGCTTGTTTTATTATATTCTTATCTTAAGATTTTAAAATAAAGTTTTATATATTTGCTAAGGAAATGCTAGTTATAATTTGTGTAAGTTAAACTCTAAGAATAGATATTATGCTTAATAAGTTTTAACTGAAAGCTTATTCTATTATATCATATTTTAAAGTCTAGTAATAAAAGCACCAATTTAATAAATTGAATAAGGAGAAATTTAAAAAGCTAACTTAATTTAGAGTATAATTATAAGATAGTTAGTCTAATCATTAGCTTATTATAATATCTATCTTTAGAAAGATTTATAAGTATTAAAAATATTAAAGAGTCTATCTTATATTAAGCAGGATGAAGCAAGTAATTAGTTAATCTGTTAAACTATTTAAATGCATAAAGACAATATGTCTTCGATTATTAATAAACAATATTTATTATCTAGCTTTTATTTAGTTTTAATATCATAATTACTTTTGAATACTCTCCTCTATACTTCTAAGTATAAATTCCTTTGATTACTCGCTCATCGATAGTAGTTTTATCTAAATCTAATTAGCTGATAACCTGTCTTGTTATTAAAATTAATTAGCAGAAGTGTTTGATTTTCGAAGTGAGCAAGCATACTATGAATTTTAAAGGTGGTAAATGGTAATTCTTTCATTATATTTAATTTAAAATTTCTTATTTATTTATGCTAAGTACCTTTTAAATCAGTTTAGATACAGTTAAATATGAATTTAGTCTTCTAAGCTCTAACTAGACATTGACCTTCTTTATCTTAGACTAAAAGATTTATATCGACTTAAATAATCTTCATACTATCGAAAAACTTTTAATTATTTTCACTTTTTAACTTACTCTGATTATCATCGAAAATAAATCCAAGGAACTTGATTCAGTATTAAAGAACATCTACGGAAAAACAAGAGAAGTGGAATTTAACTTACTTAAGAAGGCATAAATAAGTGACTAGCACTTACAAATAATTGAACCTAAACTCAAAAGCATATTAGTCTAGAATAATCGGTATAATAAGCATCAGATCAGCTTTATCGTACAAGCAAGGTAAAATCCAGTCTAACTATAAAATAATTACCTAGCTTAGAGTAATATTTTAATGCTATCCTTTATAAAGAATCAATTCATAAGAGCTTAATATCTGAAAAGACTAAGAATCAAAGGGTAATTAATAATTTATAATATAAACAATGTTCTAATGTTATTAGTTAAAATACGCATTCCTTATATCCCTATTATTTTAATATCCATACTTTTGTTTTTTCTCCTTTAATAGAACATAAATTTAATTGTATTATATAAATGATTTTTATCCATAAGCCGCTATCTTAATAGCTAATTATTTCTATATAAATTTATATATTAAAGTAACTTTGATTTAGAAAGAGTCTTGAAATAAATGAGAGAAAAATATAGTCTAAAGAAATCAGTATAAAATATAGGAATAAAAAACTATTGATGAGCATTAAAACTTTTAGATGAGTATATATATTATGAAATCAGTGTAATTATTACAATTAGATATATAGAAATAAGTATTTGTCTATAAAAATAAAAGCTGATTATTTGTAAACTTGATGTTCTTTTATAAATAATGATGATCTTATCATTGATTTCTTATATAATTTCATTAGTCATTTAGTAGAATTTAATACTAAGAAATTCTTAGCTTTACTTATTAATTTAGTTATTAGCCCTAAATTTAAAATAAGTTAGAAAATGTTGACTATTAAATAGGAAGTTTCCTTAGAATATTCTCTAGATTTATATTGAATCAAGATAAAAAGAAAAATTAGAGAGATTTTAAAAGTTACCTCTCTCTGCTATTTTTTAATGTTTTGATTGAGAAAACTGGCTTTAGCTTTAAGGAATGATAGATTTGTAAGACTTCTTTTTCAATTAAAGAAATAATTACACTTAACTTAAATTGGCTTGGTATTCTCCTTTATTTTAGAAATGTACTAGCTGGTATAGCACTACTTGCACTTTCCTCTTGCGTAATTTGGCTTGCTTGTATGTTCACACAACCATGCAGGCTTTATTCTTCCTTCCCTATGGTAGCAGGTATAGCACATGTTTTTAGCATAGTGGCTTCTATCTTTATGAGGGCACGCTATAATCTTCTTGCTTTTCTTGGAAGAAGACTTGTTTCCCTGTTTAAAAGGGTTGGGCAAATTCAGGCTGAATGGTCAGTTAGGGTGGAACTGGGGATTTGGTTAATCTTACAGCAAAGAAGGTAAACCTGTCAATACCGATTTTTTCATTTTTATATCGTTAATAAAATGTCTCAGTAAAAACATGGAGTTTTCTTGTTGTTACTATGCTAATAAACTTTCAATTAAATAAACTTTCAACTATACTTTAAAAATTATAATAAACACATCGTTAAACATTAAAATACATATGGCTATTCGTTATAATTTAATCTAAAATTATCCCTTATTTCTTTATTACAATAAACGTATATAGAGTCTCCAGGGGAAGATAGACATCTACTAATACACACTTACTTAATTCTATTTTGCATATTAAACGGCTGCTTAGAAATAAATAGCTCCTATCTTTTATTTATCTTTTACTTCCATCGTTAATAATATGTTTATTCCTTGGTATCTTATAATTCTATCTCTTATATGAGTATTGTTAAGAATTTCTATTCTGATGTATCTATATTATTTTCCTTTAACTTACTTTTAAATTTTAAATAAGTTACTATATTTATAGACTTTACAGAGTAAGATAGAAATTAGCCTACTATGAAATAAGATGGCTCCTGAACTCTTCTAGCTAAATTAATTTGCTATCATCATTATCTATTTTATAATATCCTTTCCAAGCTTCTTAATCTGCTTCTAAGATTTAAAAATTGAAAATAGTTAGGGAGAATAATTCATAAAGGGTAATTGAAAAAAATAGCCTTTTTAAAAACACTCAATGAATATAAATAAATTAAGTGCATTTAATTTTATTTCTAGCGGATATCAGAATTTTTAAACTTACTAGTAAGATTAATAAACCATATTACTGAATTAAAATAAAAGCTATTACAGTCATTCTCATTCTAATCTTAGATTAAAATTTTCTTTATTATAATACTTATATCTAATAAACTTTCATTATCTTTATTATTTTACTTTAATTCTCTTTTATCATAAATCTACACTTTAGTCTGCTATTATTAAAAAGCTAGTTATAGATATATTGCCTTTTTATCTTAAGATGTATGTCAAGATTATTTAATGTGTTTATATTATAACTTATTACTATTTACTTTGACTTATTTTCTAAAGATAAAGAATCTAATCATCTTTTGGCTTTAAACTTATTTTTGCTTAATTTAATAAATTATAAAGAGATATAATCTTTTTCTTTTTCATCTGCAGCTGATTTTATATTTTAGGTTGTAAGATTTTTCTTATCTTTAGTAAAATCTATAAGCTTTTGCAAGGGCTATTTAAATTTAGAATGCTAGATCGAATATTTCTAGTTAGTTAAATCATATTTATTATGCATCTTCCTAATGAATACTAGCTATTATCTTTTATTAGTAGCTTGGTTACAGGAAGTATATGCAATCTTCCTTTTTTTGCTTTAATATATTCAGGTATTAAATTTATAAGGAAAATAATTGATTACGAGTATAATTTTGGAATTATTTAACAAAAATAATGATAATTGATATAAATAAACATAAGGATTGCAAAGCCTTAGAGCTTATATCAAAGATTAATTATTACCTAATATCAATTTATTAAGGTATTCTTTTTGTGTCACTCCTTTTAATTACTTAGTCTTTACCCTTATAATCAGGTAGAATTTTAATTTCTAAAGCTATCTTGCTCCAAATATTTAAAATAATTATTGTCTCCAGGCAGGTATTCTATTTAATAACTATTAAATTAAAAATTGTTTTTAATTAAAATTGATTGATAATTTAAATAAGCCATTAAGGTATTATTTTAACATTTGCTAAGATAATCCTAGTTAAAATTTATAAAACTAGTAATTATCTTTCAAGCTTCTAGTTTTGCTTCTATATCATTAGTTTTTTAAGCTATATTTTTAGCTTTTTTATTGATTACTTATTAATAGATTCCTACTCTTAAATAAATTTTTATTTTATGATAAATAAGTTTAGCGATATCATTAGAAAATTAAAAGCGAACTTACTCTAACTAAAATATATTGATTTTAATTATTTTTACTCTTGTATGGTTTTTTAAAGATTTAGGTATTCTAAACAACTCTTTAGATTAATTCCTTTTCAAATATTACTTTTAATCTCTTTTCGCCTAAAAATATAGAGAGCCTTTTACATTTTCCAAGCTTTTTAAGGATATAATTTTAAATTTTTTATCTATTAAACCTACTTTAAAAATAATAGTTAAATTAAAAGATAGCAAGCTTTTAGTTAAAACTTTCAATTTGTTAGTGAATTAGTTTAAAGCATTAGAGTGCTAGAATATTCAATAAATACTAATAATCAGAAGCTTTAACTTTAACACTTTTATACATGCTTATTAATATTCTTGGTTATCAGTAAAAATATAAAACAAAGACGCTATCAAATTTATTAATAAAGGAAAGTGAAGATCAGACTTAATTTTCTAAACTAGATGTATCTTCTAGTTTAGTTACTTTACTAAATTTCTTATTCTTTTATCTTTTTTATTTCTTCTTGAAGAATGGTTTAACTTCTCTTATTTGAGCTCAATTTTATTCCCCTTTTAAATTTTACGCTTTATGTAAGAATATAAGTCTTTAGTCCTAAGATTTCTAATGTAGTCTAAGAGGCTAAATTAATATTAATACTCTATTTTATATAGCTTCTCTATCACCACCATTTCCTAGTTAAATGAACAAATAAAAATAATCCAAATAATCATTTCATCCTTTTTTAAATGCCCAACTCTATTTATAGAGATAACTTTTTATAGTTAGATATTTAAATTATTAAATCATAAACTTAAATGGATTCAACTTTAAATAGTTTTTGATATATAAGGTATCTACAGTGTTTTCTAAGAAATAGCATATACTAAATATTATGAAGCTAATGATTTAATAGATTCTATAGAGTGTGAATAAGTTTATCATCTTAGATATCTAAAGACTATTTGAATATTTATTAAAAGATAGATTAAATTTTTACTTCTACGATACATTTCAAATTTATGGATTCTAAGAAATTAAAAAATCAGATTCCTAAATCTTTTTTTCTTAAAGTTAATAAAGTTACATAGAGATATTTATTTAAATCAAGTATAGATAAGGTGTGTAAAAGGATTTCAATGCATAGAAAAAATTTAGTTTAATCTTGTTAAAATTAAATGAAATAAAGCTTCTAATACTAATAAATAGATTAAGCTTTGAATAATATTAAACAATGAGAGATTAAATCTTCAAATAAGTAATAGAATGAAGAAAAAGTTATTAATACTAGCTTTTTATTTACTATCCATTCAGATTTAGGTTCTTTCTATAATAGAGTAACACTGAATGATTAAAGCTTATAATTATTAATTCTATTAACAGTGTTCAAAAGTATAAAAGAAAAAATTTAAAAGTGGTGACTTAGATAACTTTTAATGAAAAAGGATAAATAGCAAAATTAGCAATCATAAGTCTGTATAAGAATTTCTTTCTGTTTTAATAAAATAGGGAGTATGCTCAATGTAAATCAAAGATAAATAATTGTAAAAAATTTATAATAATCATTAGAAAAAGTTTCTTCTGCCCTCATTTTACTTTTTTTTATACCAAAAAGTATTAATTAAAAAAAAGTAAACTAAATTATGCTAGAATATTTAGTATTTAAATTAATAACTACATTTAGTTTTGCTTACACTTATTTAGTTAAGTGTAATTGAAAAAGGAATATATAAATTTGCCTGTCTAATATTAGAGTGTTTCTTAATTTTAGTTACCTTATTTTTAATTTAATACCAAATAAATGGAGTTTACTTTTTAAAGGAATTCTTTGAAGTAAATTTCCAAGTATTGTCTTTTAGTATTTTAAATCTTATAATTTTAAGGAATCAAAATTAGTAATGATTTATTAATTATATTTTAACTAAACGTTCTTAGTCAAAATCTTTATCTATTATTTTATTTGTCAATAGAAAGCAAGAAAAGCTAAATGTACACCTATACATAATGGAGAGTTTTTTAAATTATGATTATGACTATATGGTTATTGTTTTTAAATATACCTAATGCTTTATATCTTTATAGATGCTAATTAAAGTTTAATTATTTTCTATTACTTTCTTAAATTATTAACTGCATAATTGGATTAAGTTTAATTCCTATATCCTATTTGTTATTTATAACTATTCTCTTTAAATTATAACTAAAAAAGATATTCAAATGAGATTTCTTTTGCTTTTCAATTATATTCCTCTTATTGGGAGACCAGAAGGCAATCAAAGCTAAAATAGAATATGTTATGCTCTAGTTTTATCAGTCTGCTTTGTTTACTTTCAAATAATTGAAGATACAATCTGAATATTAATCTTTTGGCTATACTTATGAATATCAAATTAACAAATAATCACAAAGCTTTCATTATTATTAAATGATTAGATTTATACTACATTAAACTTAGATATTCTATTATATTAAATAGCCTTATTTAATATTTTTAAGCAAGGTTAATTATTGTTTGAGTAGTTTAAAAATTATTTTATAATTTCTTAGATTAAAAGCTTTCCTTTCTGAGTTTATATATCACTTCAATCTTATTAAAGCAAATAATAATATTGTCAATTGCATTTAAAAATGAAAATTAGTTTTAATTATATTACTGATATAATAATTTATTAGCAAGCTAGTTATATAAATTCAATAACTTTTATATTAGTTAACTTTAGCATTTCTATTTATCTATATTTTACATAATCTTATATCAAAATAATTCATTATTTTACCTTTAAATTGGTAAAATATCCATGAAATTTATCATACAAACTATAAAAATTTATATTAGCTTGCTCTTATTAAATTTTAGGTATTTATAAGAAGCTATTGTACCTTGCATAGTCTCATATAATGGAAAATGAATCTTAGATTTATGAATGTAATAAATGCTTTAAAGCTAATAAAAGCTAGCTTGTTATTAGTTAAGTTATTACTAATTTTAAACTTTAAATTATTCTCAATTTATTATTGCAGCCTCATCTCTTCATTCGTTCTTCCTCAATTTAATATAATCATAAAATATACTATATAAGATAGACTACAAAGACCATCACCAACAGTCACTTATAAGTGGTGCTGACTAAGGAGGCATAAGCAGGTTAATGTTGATAGATAGTTTAGTGATGGTAGATGATATAAAGTAAATTAAAGGAAATAAAGGAAATAAAGGAAATAATAAATAGTTAATAATAAAATTAAATGTAGAAGTCTATCATTTATTCTAAAACCTGCTCTAACATTAGCTTGTTCTCTGTAATCTTCAATAGACTGATTATGAGTTCTTGTAAAAGAAACACTTCTATACAATCTTTTTATAAGGAGCAGCAACCCTTATTCCTTTTCTTACTTAGCTGTAAACTATATTAACTTCAGTAGTTCCTAAATCTAATGATTTTGATAGCATAAATTATCCTCTATAAATATCAGCTTTAAAAACGGAATAGATACTTTCAAAAGGATTTCTATAAAGTAGAAGCAACGGAATAATGCGTAAGCATCTGCTTGTAGAAGAAAGGTAATGATAGGTTTAAATTAAATTTTAAGACAAATGATTAAAAATTGAATCTCATATAAACGCTATAGCTATCATAGGACTTTTAGAGCTGGATTGAAAGATAGAAAGTGGCTGATTAATAAATATACAGCTTAGTTTTGTCTTTGATGGAAATATTTAAGAATAATTTCCTTAATAATTAACTTATTCCTTTTGAAGGTTTGCGTAAAAAATAAAAATGGAGTTTTAAAAACGCAAACGTTCATTGAATGAAATTTTGTAAGAGACTTAAGGACTATTCTCTGATTAGATTCCGTAATTAAGTATTGAAAGATTTTTTGGGAAAAGACCCTTTTGATTCTTCGACTATCTATAAAATTTTGATCCTGAAACTAATTTAATAATTGATCCTCCAAGTTCTGGTGAAGAAAGTGATGAAGAGAAGTAAGGACCTTCTGTCAGTATGGTAGCAGAACAACTAATTGACAGTTCAATGGTTAATCTTTCAGTAATATTTAATAATATAGGCGCTTCCTGTCCCTGGATATCCTCCAGCAGTTATCTTTATGAACATTGATACAAAATGCCGGTAAACTGATTTGACAAAGTTTTGCTAGCAATATTGTTCGATAAGACCTAAAAAGGTAAAAATCACAATCCTCGAAAGTAACAAAATTCCTTACTGCAATTCATCAATTTTTTATTTTAATACAGACTATGAAGCTGCTTAATTTTATAGCAAGTGCATTTCAAAGTCTCAGTAAGGATAATTAGAGAGAGATCTTTACAAAGATAGCAAATCAGGCAATTCTAAGATCAATGTATACTATTTTGCAGATTTCTCTCAAAACTCCTCAATATGAGCAGCTATTATTGTAAGAAATATTCCATCTAATTTAAACGCTGAAAAGCTGCTTTCTTACTTCAGTGCTTATGGTGAGAAAGCTATTCATGCTGAACATCCAAAAATAATTAAAAAAAGTTATTGTACACTGATCAGATATGAAAATATTGAGTAGGTGGAAAAAATCTGTAGAAAGCTGAATGGAACTATTTTACCAGGGTAGATTAAAAAGCTAAAAGTGCATATTCATCCTAATTGTAGTGGAAAGATAAGACCTGTCAATTCTCATCATAAGATCTTTGCATAAATTTCTCAGTCAAGAAACGGAGTAAAACCTGAAAATTTATGTGCTACTGGAAACTTAATTAACGAATTTTTAGCTCGTTATAACAATAATAAAGAAGTACATCTTCCAAAAGTCATTCAGAAAAAAAACAATTAACCTTAACAAGTCATATAATCAAACGGAAACGCAGAAGCATAAAATTAATCTATTCCATCAAGTCCGCTATTAAAAAAATGCATATAATAGACAGAAAACTAGGTCTAAATATCTCCTAAAAACAATAAAGAAGAATTGAAAGAAAATAAGAAGCATAAAAACGAGCCTTAAAAAGATTAAAACTATCTAAACTAGAAGTAGAAGAAACTAAAAGTCGGAGGTTATAAAATAACAGAGTTTCCTGGTATGACAATTACTGCAAGTTAGGAAAAGAAGAAGAGTTGAAAATAAAGATTAGAAACTATAAATAATTTTAATATTTTTAACTGAATTTATTACTTTTCTCCTTATTATCAAATGAGTCTTTAAGTAGTAAGATATTTATATTCTTAATTTAAATTTAATTTTTTGAAATAATTCTTAAGGAGAATAATACCGCCAAGAGTTTATAAAGGTTTTGATAGATAATTATTATAAAATGATTTAGAATGCCCAAGAAATGCAAGCTAAAGTTTTGCAGATGTAACAAAGTCCAAAGGTTTTAGAATAAATGATTTCTGAAATGACTGCTAAAAACTTACCACTCCATACGCCATGTCTTAAGATCTAAGTTTCCTCGTCATAGGGATATGAAGTGTTTCAACTTGAACAATAAGATATCCAAGCTGCTTTAGAGTTATTTGGTCCAGTACAACAAGTAAACATAATTTCATAAGGACAAGCTTTAGTGCTATTTAGGTAAATCATTAGTGCTTACTTAGCTTAAAAATATTTAGATGGTAAATGGTTAGAACCAATTTAAGCAATACTTAGTGTTTAGTGATATTTCAGCAACGGCCCTCAAACCCAAAAGAATTCATCAGCATTAATTAAATAACTCTAGGAATTTCCATAACATCTTATGGAACCAGAAAATACCCAAAACCAAGAAGAGAATGTAAGCGAACCTAAAGACAAGAAAGAAAAGCCATCTGCAAAATTTACCTGCCGCTATGAAATTTAAATTATTAACGAACCAAAGTTTTAAGTAGCTAGAAGAATCATTGGATCTTAAGGTTCTAATATGAAAAGAATTGTAGATTTATGTTCCAAAGATATGCCTCTGGTTTTACAATCTTAAGACATTGTAAAGCTCAGACTTAGAGGATAAGGATCTGGCTTTAAAGAAGGGCCTTATTAATCAGGTAAAATTAATTAATTATATAGAGTCAAACGAACCATTGCATCTATGCATTTCTTCACGCTACTACGATAAATATTTACTAGCCTGCGATTTTATCGAAGCTTTGCTTCATAAAGTTTATAATGAACATTATGAGTTTTGTCTTTAAAACAACATATAAGCTGAGACTTTAGCTATTAAAAGATTTGAAAATCCAACATAAAATGTTTTACCTCAAGCACATAACTTTTAAATGAATGAATAGCTTACAAATCAAGAAATAGAGTATTGAATATAAATCAGAAATGAAGCTAGGAGAATGAGTAATTTTAATGAAGCTGACAGAATTCGAAATTTATTGAATTAAAGAAACATCGTTTTGATTGATTCTAAGGGAGTACCAAGCACTACAACTTGGAAGTATGCATATTGATTAATAATGCAAAGCATTTAAAACTAAGTTTAATTCTAAAGTGTTGCTAATATTTTCTAATTGTATAATATAAACATAATAACCATTATCAAGCATTGATTCTCCTAATGATTTTATAAAGAGACATTAATAAATTTAAATATACAAAGATATTTACATAGTGTTAAATCACTAAGATGATATCATACAAATATAAAAATTAGACTAATAGAAATCAATTAATATTCATCATATCTATAAGAAAGAAATAATTTAACTGTATTATTTTAAAATTTTAGTAAATCTAGACAATTTAACTCCTATCAAATCACTCTTTTCTACTTAAACAAGTTTGCTAATTTTAGCAATTTTATTTTAAATTATAAGATTATAAAGTTAATAAGAAGCATCTATATTTAAAAAAGCAATAAGCTAAATAAATGAAAGTTAGTGGAAGTGGTTTTATCAAAAGCTAAAATTTAAGATTAAAAATTATTATAAAATTATAGCAAAGATTAAAAAAATTTGTTTTTTTATATTTTTAAAAATAGTAACTATTGATAATTGAATTTTGCTTGAATAAATATAAAATTCTTACTTAGAATGAAATTGAAATTCTTAATTTTTTAATTTTACTATCTTTAATAAATCCTCATTCAATTTAAGAAATATAAGTATTTTTAACATAATTAAGATTCATTATGACTGAATTATTTAAAATCAGTTTCAAATAGTTCACATTTATCATATAAAGGGATCTGAGTTGTAAAGTTTTAAGTTGATAGATTTCTGCTATTTTATTTAGATTTATGAAATTAACTTATACAGAGGGTTTTTTTAAGCAAATAAGTTTATTTACTTTTAAAGACATTTAATATAAAGTTAATATCTTAAAATGAATATTAAAGAGCAATGACTTGATGATTCTCATATAATTTTTTAGTAAATTAAATAATTGAATTACTAAAGAAAGTAAAGTATAATCATTAAAGTTTTTAAGTTTAAATTAAAATCACAAAATTTCTATTAATATAAACTCTCACTCATCATTATTATTTTTTATTGTGGTTGCTCTTGTCCTGCTTGCTTTTGCCTTAGTGCTAAAGCAGTGCCTGTTGCTATTATTGGAAAATTTCTTGTCTATTTTAGTAAGTCTGGAACTTAGGAGAAATTTTTTGTTGAATATCTATATTGAAAGCTCCAAAATCTATTCCTACGTCTATTATAGACAAATTTTCTAGACCTACAATGTTAATTATCTCTTCAGCTCTTTCTTTCAAAAACTCACTTGCTTCCATTCCTGATTCTTTTATTAACTTTGCAACATCCAAAAATTTTTATTCTCCTAACTTTTGTTTTATATAATCTTACATCAGCATACGTCTATTTGGGCTTCTAGGAGCTTTTTTAAGAATACTTTCACTAAAAGTGAAGATTTTTCCTTAAGTACCTACTGTTTTAGTTGATAAATCGTTTTTTAGTTTTAGTTCTTTGTCTGTCATTGAACTGTTTTTTCTCTTTTTGGTATGTGCTTTAGCACTGCTTATTTCGGTTGGAGTACTCGGTTTTTATTTTGTACTTGGTGCACTTGATGGTTAGCACTTTTACAAAGAATTTGATTTTTAAGGATAGGGTTACTTATCCAAACTCGCGACGTCAATTTGAATTTCTCTCTGATAAGGTTTTTTATTTTATGTCATTGCTTTAATTACTGATTCAGTAACAGGAGAAGATCCTGCAGCATAAAGATTTTCCTAATCCTCTTTTTACTCCTCTTAATTATCAAGCTGATCGAAAATAATTTATTACTCTGTATAATCTGAAAGCTTTCTTGGATTATTTTCTTAGCTTTGACTTTAGTTGATGCACTATTAAAAATTTGCTGTACTGTTTTATGGACTTTCTGTTTCCTTTTCCTTAGTCACTGGACTTAAATTAATTTCAAACTACTATCTTAAGCTCCTTGGATTAACATTTCTAACAACATCTATCAAATTCTTATACTTCTGAACATCAACTCTATTAAAAATATCGCTAATTGAAGCTCTTTAGTTAGGGTCTTTAGTGAGCAACATATCTATTACCATTTATAACTCTGGAGAGTATATTTTAGGAATACGCTTAGGATTTGATTTCAAGATGTTTTCAATTACAAGTACAATATGCTCACCTTCAAATGGTCTTTCTAGAGTGCATAATTCATACAATATACAGCCTAAGCCCCAGTAGTCTGATTTTTAATTATATAACTAATTCTAAATCAGTTCTGGGGAAAAGTTATAAGGTGTTCCAACGAACGTTGATGCAAAATCGTTTGTAGAATTCAATTACCTACATATACCAAAATCTCCTAAAATAATATCTTCATTTTCGTTCAAAAACACATTTTGAGCCTTTAAATCTCTGTGAATAATATTTCTCTGATGCAAATAAAACAGAGCATCACATAGCTGAAAAAACCAATTTCAGATCTAATATAAATAAAGTTACCTGAAGTTCTGAAAAATAGGTGTCTTTTATTTATTTATCTTTTTACTTTATCATTTTTATTCTTTTTTAAAGATCTCCTCCTTATCCGTATTCCATAACTATGCAAAGCTTGTCTTAATACACAAAACTTTCGAAGAATTTAATAATATTGGGATGATTTAATTTCTGTAAAGCCTTTACTTCTTATTGATTTTATTGTATTTATTCTGAGTTAATTGAAATTTTCTTCATTGCTAATAGTTTATTATCCTTTTTACGCTTAAAAAGTCAGACATCACTAGAGCTTCCTCTTCCAATTTTACTTATTTTTATATAATTCTCCATTTATTTTTTTAAATAACTTCTAAATTCAATTTTAACTGATTTTTTCAAACTTTTCATTTTTTCTCACTTTTATCTCTTTTCAAAATATTATACTTGATAATAATTATCTATTGTATTCTCTTAATTAGCCAGAGATTTAATTTGAATCTTCTTATATAAATAGAAAAATTTATAATGATCAAGCTTTCACTTCTAACAAAGTATCTTAGTATCTTTAATAGGTGCAAAACACATCCGTGAAGATGATCAACTAAAAGATGCTTATATATCTTATCATTTAGTTATAACCAAAACAGTCGATAAGTCTCTAATGCATCAATATAGACTATTATGTCTAAAATAAGTTTCTAAAGATTAAGCTTTAATTCAAATTTAGTGTTTTAAAGACTTATCTAATTTGTAAGGAGTTTATATCTTTTTATAGAATCAAAATTGAAATTTGATATTTACAAATTTCTTTTCTTAAAGCAAATGCTTTATTGGCACTTATGATTGAAGCTAAATAAATCAAATATTTTTATATTACGCTGCTTTATTTAAATAAATAGTACAGGAAAGCAAAAAATTTCATTAGTTAGGTTAATGTTAAATAAGTTTTACCTCTTAACTTCTAAATTAAGGGATGAGCTTCAGATTCTTTGACTGCTTTAAAGATAATGTAATGACATCTTATAGATAACTAAGGAAATAAAAAGGAATTACATCCTTTAAATATCTATTAATTAGTGTAGCTATCTGGATATTTATATAACTTGTTTAAATCTATATCTCAGTAAGCTTTATAAAGAAGTAAAACTTAATGAGAGCTTCAGAACAGTTTTATAAGAGTCAATGGTTAAGTAGTTAGAAATAAGTTAACGATGAATTGATAATTGTATTAATTTAAATAAAGCAACTCCTTTAGTTTAATACCTAATATGAAACAGATATATCATTAATTGTGATCTAATTTTAACTAGAATATGGATGAAATCGACAGCACCTGAAACTTTATTGGCTTATAGTGCTGAAATTAAAGCATTTCGAACTCAATTAACTAATTGAAGTATAAGGAAGATGTTGATTAATCGGTAACTACATAGGAATAGCATTATTAAAGAGACAAAGATGTGTAAGGAATTGTGTGAAATAGTGAGAAAATGCAAATCAGTAGATAAAATATGAAGTTTCATCGTAAATAAAGCTATAATCATTATAGATCAAGGGGAGATTTGATTGTTAATTGCTAATAAAATAGAAGCACGTAAAACGCTCAAGTAATTTAAGAGAACTTCTATATGTTTCACGAAAACAACAGTAATGTTAAATGCCATAGAAATCATTTCTAATTGAGACACAATGTTCTGACTAAAAGTAAGTTTGAGGTTTACTACAAAGACAAGACTCATAACAAAATTAACAAGTATAATCCCATAACTTTTGAAATCTAAGAATATTCTAACTTGGAAGGAGATGATATTAGTATAGTCACTTTCGATGTTATTCCAGAAATAGATTTAATATGTACAGGCTCAAATGTTGGTTTTCTCGTCATTTCCAAAAAGAATAAGCTGCTCTTAAAATAAAAGATTGTTCAAGATTAGCTTCCAATTCTAGGATTCACAGGGTTCGTAAAATATAAAGGGGAAGATTTCATATTGTGTGCTACTAATGATAGTGAAATAAGACTTGTGAACTTAGCTGATCACTGTTTCTCAGCAGAAATAATTAAATATGATTTTCCTGTTGGCCATGCGGCTATACATCCTAATCAAAGCATTATGGGTGTAGCATTAGATGAAATTACTCCATTCATTACAGACTTGAATACTAAGAAATAAGTTCTTTAGCTCTAAGGAGGTTAAGATCATTTCTTTGCTATATCTTGAAATCCTATAGACAATTTCAAATTGGCAGGTGCCTGTTAAGATGGGTCTTGCAGAATATGAGATATAAGAAAAGAAAAAGAACCTTATTAAACACTTTGAGGATCTCTTTGTTAAGTACTGAATTGCTAATTTTCACCTGATGGATAAAGAATATTATTTTCAGAGGCAGCAGATTATTTGCATATTTGAGATACTAAATATTATAAAACCCACCAAGAAATCGATATCTTTGGAGAAATTGCAGGATTCAGTTTTTCACCAGAAGAAGATGAGTTTCTACACATAGGCCTTTCAGATCCAAACTATTCTTCTCTTATAACTTTTAGATAAATAAAAAATTACAAGGATTTTAATGAATAATGAAACTTGTAGAAGATTTTTGGTAAGTGAAATGAAGATTTTCCATATGAAAATGAAATTTTAACTTCCCAATTACTATCTATTTACTAGCATAAACTGAAGAAGTAAGAAGAAAGAAAATCCCAAGAAGTTCTATATATTTGATTTCTGGAGAAGATGGAAAACAAATACGTTTTTATATTTTCAAAAGCTTTTAAAATGAATTATATTTATCATATTTCATATAATATATGAATCATATTTTTATTCTTTTACTTTAACTACAAACCTCATTTGAAGAATTATACTATGAGCAATTGATATAAATCTGATATGCATAATAGGCTTTTCTAAAGAAATAGACTGCTACTTATTAAAAAGACTTTAAAACTATTAGCCTTACTAAAATGTTTTGTAAAAATTAAATGAATAATAGTTAAAATATCTAAATTGAAGGAGATATTTGAACCAAAAAATTAAATATAAATCCTTTTTTATTAAAAGCTTATTTTTACTAATTATGCTGAATAGAAGTATATACATCATATCTTAGACTATTTAACTAATTTAAATTTATTTGAAACTACTATATCATAGAAACAAACTATAACAAATTTTAAAGTTTTGCACTTATCTTAGAATCTTTTTTTGTTTAAAATTAATTTATCAAATTTTTTATCTCTTTTTAAAGAAGATAATAGTTAGATCAATAAAATAACTATAAGCTTTGTTTTAATTAGATTTTATCTTATAGATTCATAATAAAACTAAACTTAATTAGAAAGTTGTTATGACTTGGTGCTTTAAGTCTTACTATTGTGATACATTTATTTGATAGGTATAAATATATTCCCTAAAAGAATGATTGAGTGGAGATATTAAAATTGCTATTTAATTAACCTCATAATCATTTCAGTAACTTTATTTTCCTTTTACACAAATCTTTCCTAATTTGAATTCCATTGAAAAAAGAAGCAAATTAAATTGACTTTATCCTAATCATCTAACTAAAAGTTTAACTAGCTCTGTAAAATTAAAATAAATATAAGCTAATTTAAGTACATTTGTTCTATTAAAATCATTCAATTAAACCTTAGAAAATAGCAATACTTAACTAATTTTCTAGGAAGGGTAAAATAATAATGAAAGAGTTGTTCTAATATCTTGAACTAAAAATGAAAAAGTGTTATCATATTTTATTTTGCTTATTAGATATAGCTTAAAAGCAATTATAGTCATTAATTTCAAATCTATTTATAAATTCTATTCTAACATATTTTATCTAAATTTTAATAATTTACCTATTTTCTATTATAAATGAGGAGAATAAAAAGAGTTAAGAATAATTAAAATTTAAGTGAAATAAAGATTTAGATATAGATATATAAATCTACTTATTTGAATCTATATAAACTATCTAGAAATTAATTGAAACATTTAGTCAATTTAAATGAGTGAAGCATTTGCTAGTTATAAGATTATTAAACTAATAACTGTAAAAAAGAGATTATAGATTAAATGAGCTCATCACTATAATTAATTTATAATGTAATAAAATAATAAACTTAAATATGCTATAAATAGCATTAAGATACTTATATTATATATGACAATATTTTGCTTATAAGATATTTTTTAAAGGAATTAAATATATCAAGTTATTCATTTTCTCCTCATTATTTTATAAGGATAATTTGATGTTTGTAAGATAAGTTAGCATAATATTTAATCTTACAAGGAAAATAATGAAAATGAATATTCAAAATTTAAATTTACAAATCTTTTGAAACTTATAAGACTGGGAATATAATCCTTTTAAATCTGGCAGGGAAGTTATAGATGTTTAAGCAAATAATAATTAGATTGACCTTCATAAGTTTATAGAACAACTCTTCGAATTGATAGAAAAGGAAAATTAAGATATTAATTTATATCCATCTAGATTTTATCTTAAAAGATAGTAAAAGTGATTTTATATTCTAACTAAGAAGAAAAATTAAAAAGTGGTATAAAGCTAAAGTGATTATGAAGAAATTCCTGCAAATTAATAAATAGAAATAAAAATAATTTTAGTTTAAAGTAACTTAAAGTAAAATTAACAATAAAAAAATGGAGAGAGGAATTAGTAGAAAAAAATTGGAGAAGCAATAGATCTGGTAATTACACAAAGATAATTAAACTCTGGAATAAATGAAAATGATAAAATTTATAAGATTACTCTTGAAAAAGCAGCTGATTTCTTAAATAGTAAAAAAAAGACTTTAGATGAGTACTATAAATAGATAATGCTGGGATAAAAAACCGGATTTGATTTCGAAAAGTATAAAAACTATAACATCTCATTTCTCAGAAATCATAATAAAAAGAACCTCCCAATGCCTTTAAAAAAATACTCTACTTAAAAAAAAAAGGTTAATACTAAGAAAAATTTAACAATCAAAAGAAAATATGAAAATGTAAAGGGTCAAAACAAAAGGCAAAAAACTCAAGAATTTGATTCCAATTAAAAAACAAATATATTTTAATTATAAGAGCATACATTAAACAGTCCTTTATTTGTAAGAGCATGAAATAAATTATTAATCTATAGAGTTAAAATAGCTTTTAATTTTTAAAGTTTTTAATTAAGCTTTATTTACATTCACTTAACAATTAAAAAATTTTATAGAAGCTGCACTTATAAATTAAATGCGCAAAATAATTTAAGAAAATACCTATTAAAAAGTTTCTGGATTTGATTCATTATAGTTAAAATTGATTTTTATTCTTTTTTATTTAATGTTTAAACTAATTCTTAATTTCCTTTATTTAAGATTAATAAACTTTAATAAATCTTATGCAAGTCTTAAGGAATTAAAATATTTAACTTTATAGTCTCTTTAAGACTTAATAAAATGCTAAATGTTGTTAAATCAAGAAATTCTAATAGCCAAGAGCATTTCAGATAATTTTAGCCTATTTAGAACCAGATTTTATTTCAAAAGCTATGTAACTCTTACACAGAAAAAGGATTTATAAGTAGGTAATTTGTCTAGAAGCACTTAAGCTCCTTTTATTATTCTAATAAAATAAAATAATAATTTGAATAAAAGAACTTCCTTGCTAGAAACTGCTATAATTAGAGAAGCAATATAGAAGAGTTAATATTTTAATAGTTAATAACAAAAATTGAATAACTAATAATTAAGATATAGAAGCATTCAATTTATATTTACTCTTAGAAGAAGAGCAAATATACTTTATTTAACTAGGTTAGAATGTATAATATAGGATTTTATAGAGATTTAATTTAATTAAATAGTAATGAAATAATTAAGAAAAGGTAAATAAAGATAAAAAATTACTTAAAAGGATGTAAAAGAAAAAATAACTTTAATTTTAAAATTTAATAAAAATAAACAAAGTATATGAAAAGACAAAATGTATTGATTTATTCGAAAACTAAATTAATACTTAAAAGCAACTTTAAGATATTTCTAGAATTATATTTTAAATTTATATTTTGGTTTTATTTAAAATTATTGTTTTGCCTCTTTTACGAAACAATTTAAATTTCTAGTTTTAAAAGATAAATAATAAAGAAAGACTTTTAAGCAATATTTAAAATTTAAATTTAAAGTTAAAAATGAATTTCTTTTTTTATTTGGAAGGTATTTAAAAGAATGTATTTTAGATAAGCAAAAGAATAATTTTAACAAATCCATAATACAAGTTTATTAATATACAATTTAAAATCTAAACATTTTAAAGCATATTTAAATAAATGCATCTTAATTAAGATTTTTAGCTTAAAATATTCTATTAAACAATCTATAAGGAAAAATCTAATTTAAAGAAGTTTAAATGATTTCATTTAATAATTCTAAGCTTTTTTATATAAAAAAGAATAAAGAAACTTAAAGTTATTAATTAGTATAAAATAATCAGCATTTTTTATTTAAAGCATTAAGAGTAAATTTTAAAAGATTTTCTTCTCATATCTAAATAAATAGAAAATCTGATAAATTAAGAGTTTATAATTATAAGTTTTAAATTAATTTAACCTTAAAAAATTAAAAATAGAGATAACTTGATTTCTCTTTTATCTTTTGAAAACAAATCTTAAGCATAAACTAGTTTCTTTTTTAAATAGTTAGAGAGAATATTTTTCTTAATAGTTAAATTGACCAAATTATTTTAAGTTAGCTGAAATATAAAAAATAAATAGCTATTCGACTAAGATTAAAAATAGATAGAGATAGATTATATGCAAATCTATCAATCTCACTTTTTATTTATTCCCTTATTTTCTAAAATTCTTAAATATTAGCTTTAGTTAAACTGAAAGCATAAGGAAGTTAAAAAATTCTAAGATAATGAATAGAAATGGTACTTAATTATCATATCATAATTAAAATTAATAATTTATAACAATAACTAGCAATACATCAATTAGATGCTATTTTGATTTTAATATAGAAAACATAAGAAAAGTAATTTTTGAATCTAATTTTTAATATACAGAGATATATCTATTTTTCATATAACTTCTTTGTTATTTTAAGTTAATAAATATTCAACAAAATAAATTGAAAAATTAGTCAGATTTTCAAAAGAAAGCTAAATATAAGAAAAATAATAAGGCCAGTTACAGTTTAATGAGAAATAGAAATTTAGTAAATAAGATTATTGTGCTTTTCAAATCTCAGTTAATCATTTATTTAATATAAATTTACCTTTACTAGATTCTATTTTTTAAGTTGTTGATCACAAAGATAACAATTATCTGATTTTATTAATGAAGGTTTATAGGAATAAAAACTTTAAATTTGTTTGACTACTCTATAAAGAAACTTAAATAAGGGTTAGTTTTAGTAATGATATATTTTAATGTAAAAGTATAAGATTTTATTAGTTAAAAAGGTAAAAGTTAGAGATATAATAGATTAATATTTCTGAGGAACATATATGTAGTTATTTATAGCTAATACATTTTAAATGAAGCCAGGATTGTTGATTCAATTGAATTTTACTAATAATTATATTTTAAAAAAATGAAAAAGAGCTACTAATAAGCCTCTGAAATTAGTAGGTTCTAAGATTTGCAATAATTAGGAGATGGAACGTATGGTTGTGTCTATCAAGCGCTTGATACGGTCACTGGAGGGTTAGTTGCTCTTAAAAAAGTAAAACAATAAGTAAATACGGAGGGAATTCCATCCACATCATTGCGGGAAATTACCACATTATATGAACTTCAACATCCTAATATTGTGATGCTTAAGGATGTAATTTCAACCAATGATAAGTTATATTTAGTTCTTGAAATATTAGAAAAAGATCTAAAGAAAGAGATAGATTAAATTGCCCCAGGTTAATTGATGGATCCAGACAAAATAAGAAGCTATATGTATTAAACTTTAAATGCTGTCACATTTATGCATAGTAAAAGAATTATGCATCGTGATCTTAAGCCTTAAAATATATTAGTAAGTAATAAGGGAGAACTTAAAATAGCTGATTTTGGTCTAGCTAGAGCCTTTCAAATTCCTTTAAGACCGTATACTCATGAAGTTGCTACTCTATGATATAGAGCTCCAGAAATTTTACTAGGATGCAATGAGTATTCGATGGCAATAGATATTTGGAGTGTGGGCTGTATTTTCGCAGAAATCATAAATAAAATTCCTTTATTTGCTGGTAGATCTGAAATAGACCAAATTTTCAAAATATTTTAAGTCTTAGGAACTCCAAATGAGTCAACTTGGCCAGGAGTTTCTTAATTAAAAGACTGAAAAACTACATTTCCATAGTGGAATCAAAGTAACTTTAGTGAAAAGTTTTCTTAGTTTGATGAAATTGGCTTAGATTTATTATCTAAAATGCTCTTGTACGATCCTAATGCAAGAATCAGTGCAAAAGACGCGCTTAAACATGTAAGTTTTTAAATACAGCCCTATTTCTCAGTATTTTACTCTTAATTATGAACTTAGGGATTTAAACATTTTATTAAGCTTATGCTTTATTTAGTACATACTTTTATTTAAAAATAAATCAATGCTAAAACTAATTAAACAGCTAAAAGACATTCAAGTTATCTTTTAATTTAATAGCTAATAATTTCTCTTATTATACTAAATTTTTAAATAAATCCAAAATATAGCAGGATGAACTAAATCTAAGATTAGATATCAGAATGAAGGCTAAGTTAATAATGAGATATCTTAAAATAGATAATGAAGATTAGCATTTTATCATTTTATTAATTATCTGATTATCTTGGTTATATATTAAATTAAAAGTTAGGTATTTGTTATTTCCTTAAAGCTTATGTTTACTTTTTATTTCTTGGTTCTAAAATTTTAATTAATAAATCAGTTAATTATAAAATACTGTGTAAGAACAATTTATTAATCACATCTCAAGAAATTAAGCTAACACTGTTGATAAACTTCAGTAATGCTTCTTTATTAAGTAACTATGAAAAAGAATTTAAGTTTTTGATCTAATTATCCTAAAAGATATGCTCTTAGAAGAAAATTTCGGAATAAAATAGCTAATTTTATATTTGCAGTTTTAATTTTTATTTGTTTCTATCTTAAAGTAATGAGAGGCTAATGTAGTTTCATCCATTTTTTAAAAACTTCAACAATATTTCCAAATATATTTATAAAAGCTTGACTATATCTCTCTTTTATGAATGCTTTAATATATTGATGATTGTGATTATGCCAAGCTTATTAAATAAAAGTATAATGATTTAGCTCTTAACAAGTAATTTCTACATAATATAATATTTTTATATTAAAGCTTCATACAAAGATATATTTGCAAGCTAACTTAGAGATTTATTTTTCTAGCTTTATAAAGAAATTGTAGAATGCCTTGATTTTAATAGCTTTAATGATCTAACAAAATATATTGTTTAATACTTAATAGACCTTAATTACACATCTCTATAATAAATCTCTTTAATCATTTGGCATTTAACTTTAAAAATAAATTCTGAATATTAAAGTGAAATAATAAACGAAATTAAAAAAGAAAGAAGATTGATTTGTATTAAGTTATAGAATGATGTACTGATTCTTATAAATTAGCCTCATAATAATTAGTCTCTACTATTTTTATATAAATGCTTTTTCATTTTTCCTCATATCTACAAGGATATCTATTAATCTTCCTTTCTCATTTATCATTATAAAATGAAAAAGGCTTTTTAGTTCTTCACATCATAGAATCTCTAAAAGCTTTATTTATTTTCAAAGCATCAATTTTATTTCCTTGAATTTCTTAATCTTTAGTTAAGTTTATTCTAGACATTTGTTCAGATTAAATGCGAAAAAATTATAAAAATTTTAGAGAAAGCGAAGAAAAGAATTTGTCTTCATATCTTATTTTAATTTATTTTCATGAATAAATTAAATCTTGCTTCGACAATTTCAGTGGTAAATCCAGAACAAAATTAAGATTATAGCTTAATATATTTGATAGAATAAATAAAAAATTTGAGTATGTTTATCTTGAATATGCTAAATAGAATGCTTTCTATTTTATATTTATTAAATAGTATAAATTAGTGTTAAGAACTCCATTCATTTAATTTGCTTTACTATCTAATCTTCAGAAAATATAAAGACGATCAAAAGATGTTTTGGATATAATTAACCTTGCATAATTAAGATTTGTTAGTATGCTTTATTAATTTTTATATCTTAAGGAAATTACATCAGAAATATATATTTATAAGTCTTCAAAATATAGATCTTAGAGATAATAAAATACGAGTATAGTTACTTAAGTTTCTAGTTATCAAACTAGCTTGGCAATAAACTATGCTGTTTATTAATGTAAAACTTTAGGAGTTAGTTGAACTTGTTTATTTTGATAAGTATAAAAAGCAACAATTTTAATTTAGACAATTTCTTTATTTTATTTAATAAATATAATTAAAAATGAATAATTAATGAATTAAGCTAATAGTCAATTGAAACTTATAAGACTGGAAATATAATCCTTTTAAATCTGGCAGGGAAGTTATAGATGCTTAAGCAAATGATAATTAGATTGACCTTCATAAGTTTATAGAACAACTCTTCGAATTGATAGAAAAGGAAAATTAAGATATTAATTTATATCCATCTAGATTTTATCTTAAAAGATAGTAAAAGTGATTTTATATTCTAACTAAGAAGAAAAATTAAAAAGTGGTATAAAGCTAAAGTGATTATGAAGAAATTCCTGCAAATTAATAAATAGAAATAAAAATAATTTTAGTTTAAAGTAACTTAAAGTAAAAGTAGCATTTAAAAAGGGCACTAAGATGTTCAGAGCCACAAATAAGAAATGTAATAGATATGATAGTAGCACAAAGATAATTAAACTCTGGAATAAATGAAAATGATAAAATTTACAAGATTACTCTTGAAAAAGCAGCAAATTTCTTAAATAGTAAAAAAAAGACTTTAGATGAGTACTATAAATAGATAATGCTGGGATAAAAAACCGGATTTGATTTCGAAAAGTATAAAAACTATAACATCTCATTTCTCAGAAATCATAATAAAAAGCATTTTTCTTAGCTATAATAAATTCATCAATAAAATTAATAAGAATATAATAAGTGTAAATCTGATTACAGTATAAACAAAGAAGAAAGAAGCTAGCAAAATTAGAAGAAATAGAGAGCTGAAAATTAAGTTATAGAAAGCAAATATTACTTATAAGATTAATAATTTAGATTTATAAAGTAATTTTCATTTATTATTTACACTTTCCATATTAATTAAAAAAATTTGAAAACTAAAGGACTTTTGTATGCTAAAAATCTTTAACTAATTACAGTGTAAATTACTTAGCTCAACTTTAAAAATTCTTGCTAAACTTATAGCATAATTTTGGATTTTTATCGCAAATTTAAAAATAATAATTTAAACAGAATCTTTTAGTTAAGGGTTCATAAGCTAACTAAATTTGACAAGAATCATAAACATAAATTTTCATTTAACCCAATTTTAAACTTCTTTCTGCATAATTTAAAAATCAAATATTTAAATTGATAAGATCTTAATCTCATTTTTATTATTTCATTAAGCTTGAAATTATGCTTTTCTCAGTATTCAAACAAATTTCTTAAAATTAATTATTAATATCCCATTTAATATAGTCAAAAACTATTAAATATAGCATTATATCTTGCTAAAAATCTTAAACGATAGCCTTTAAAAGGTAAATGACATTGGTTTATAATACCTCTAAATATAAACAATATAATTTATAAATAATGAACTCTTATATTTATTGAGATTTGTATCATATCTCTTTATTTTAATTTATTAATTGTTACTATTCTTCAATTTATAAATCAAGTAAATATTTATTTTGCTTTCATTTTTTTTCTTTATTTAAAATAATACCTTTTAATAAAAATTCTTAACCTTAGAAATAGTCAAAAATAAAAGGAAATTAACGTTTTATTTTTTATAATAAAGCTAATATTTTTATTTTATAAAGAAAGTTATTCTATCTAAATAGAAAACGACTGCAAGACTCTATTTAAACATAAAATAATAAATATCTTCTAAAATTTTTTTATACATATCTCAATAATAATTAAATAACATATTAACTTCAAATCTTTAAGTAGCTAAATATATTGGATATTTGATGATTATTTAAGGAGGTAATTTATCTACTATTAGTTATTTTTAGTTAATAAATTATTTATTAAGAAACTTAAAAGAAGATAAAAAAGTTAATTAATCAATCCCTTTGTCTAGATACTTTTTACTTAAAATTCGTGAAATTATTCGATAAACTTTAAATTATAATTTCCTTGAATAGTAATACTCAGTCTCTCTTTTATAATTTCACATAATATTATTCAAATTTTTAATTTATAGAATTATGGTTCTTAGCAATAACTCAATCTTTGATCTATTTAAAGTTAATTAAAGTTAGTTTTATATATTAGTAAAATAGCTATATATATAAAATCTATTATAATACAACAAGAATTAACTATTCAATCTCTATTTTAAATTTAAATTAGAAGGATTCAAATTGTAAAACCTAGAATTTAATTGTTATTTTTTAGTTTTAATTTGCTATGCAACTTTCTATTTTGTTAAAGATTCATTCTTTATAATTGTTACTTTTGCTTCTTTCTGAAAATTAGTTTATAGATTCTTAAATTATAGTAATAAAAGTATTACTATTAAATGTAAAATACTTACTAAAGTTTATGATAAAAGAGTCAGATATAAATTATCGTCATAACTTAAGAACTTTAAAGATAAATGGAAATTAAATGAAGGAAAAGTTTTCTTTTATTTTGTTAAGAAAATATGAAGTTAAACATTATAATTCGTGATCTAACTTTAAAATTTTCTTTTACAATTATATTATTACAAACTCACTTTACTAGTATAACCAAAATTTAGACTAGCCCAGTTTGGTGTAAATTAAAAAAATGAAGCATAAATTAAATTTGAAGAATCTAATTTAATAGAATCTCACTATCACTTTATTTATTATGAAGTATCTATTTTCATTTTTCGATTTTTATAATCAAGTAAATAATATTTGTAGGTAGCATTTAAATAAAAGCGATTTTTAACTAATTATTTTTTTTAATTATAGCTTTTATTCAAATTTAGAGATGCAAAAGGAACTTAATTAAAAGAAAAAGAAGCAATGATGAGATAAATATAATAAAATTAGACAAAAATATGAAGATATTATATTTTAGAATTATTTAGTTACAGTTTATTGTGTTCAAATCTCTCTTTTCTCAAATTTTATTATCTGAGTAATGTAAAGTTGATTGTTTACTCATATCTTGACTTGGTAAGATTCCAAGTAAACTCTTCAATTCTTAAGTAGGATCTTTTATTTCAGGTGTTTAGCTAACGATTAAAGGTTACTTTGGTATAAACTCTTTAAGTTGTTTAATTTGAATTGGCTTCTGAATCAGATTTTTTTAAAGTAACTAGGAAGTGAATTCATTTTATTATTATTGTTAAAATTTTGATTAAGTTGCTTCAACAGAAAAATCTTCATATTATTTTAAATTTTACTAAGGCTAATTCTGGGTTTAATGATACTACTCAAATTGAAAATTAAAGCCCTTTGCTTAAACATCTTTTTAATTTTCCATTTATTACTAGGGTTGCATTTTCTATTTGGGTAACTCATTTTATTATTAGAGCTGAGGTTTAATTTATTAGATATATTAAGGTTGATTGATCGTATATTGAGACCCAATTGTTGCATATGGTAAATTTTGCTACATCATTTTATAGCCTTACATTAATCCTTAGTTTTAATAATATGGCATTTAATTTGGCATTTGGTGTTGAGGAATATACCCCAGATCCCAATAACTCCTCGGCTAGTTTTCATAGTTCTCATAATATTTTAAACTTTCAACTTATTACCTTTATCTCTCCTGCTAATAATAGTAGCCAAGAGGAGCGAATTTATCTTTTTAACCACAAGCCACCAAAAGTTAGGTACTAAAATATCCAGCTAGAGATCAATGGTACATTTCAATACTGTTGAAAGGTCCTTAAATATTTCCTTACGGATCTTTATAGTACCAAGTCTTTTCATACGCTTAAGAATTAGGAATTATAACTAATATTTCTTCTTCTACTTATCCTGAAATTTTTAGCATCATTGCAAAGGGATTTCCTGCTTGAATTTCCTTGCATATAGTAGCATATGAGTATTGGGGTAAAATCTCTATATTTTATTTATTCTCCTAGCGGAAATTGCTTTCACTTTTTTTATTTAAATTTTAATTCATATTTGGCTTTACATTTTACTAGGAATTTTCATCAAAAGCTTTAAAAGAATTCTACATTTGTTTCATCATTTGATTTTAATTCTATTCGCTTTTGTATTAGTTGCTTTTTTATTCAGTCTTTTTAATTACCTCTTTCTATTGTGGAAGAGTTAATCCTCATCCTTCGTTGTCTACTGGACCTGGAGCATCCCATTTTTAATTTTCATAATTTTAATTCATAAATTCTTCTTCAAAATCATTTTGCTAATTAGGTTCAGATTAATCTAGAATATCATCTATATCTTCATACAAATTCTATTTAAATTTTTCTTCTTACTATCTATCGATTTTTCCAAACTCTTCAGTTATTTCTTTTTCATTTTCTAATGTTTATTATAAATGTTTTGGCAAGTTTTTAACGACTTGAGTATCTAGAACTATTTTGATTTGCTTGCTTTAGTTGTCTTACTTTTGTTCTTAATATTTTTCTCCTTATTGTTTTTCTTTTCTTTACAATAAATCTTCTTCTGTAAGTGCATTTGGAGGTATTTTGTTGAAATTATACTATTTTTACTGAAGTGCATCTGTATTTTTAAAAAAACTAGCTAGGTTTTGATCTTCAACTTTGTCTTCCTATACGCTTTCTCAATACCACTCAGGCAAATCTTCTTTCTAGCTACTTTTGATATTTAAATCTCCCTAATTTTATTCAGAATTATCTTATTACAAAACTTCCCATTTAAATTCTTAACCTTATATCAATAGAGGATTTTAGGAAATCTCGCTAAATATTTACTAAATTTATTTTATTTCTGCTGTAAAACAAGCTGGTGGTGACATTAATTTAAATAGTTACAGTAGTGTCTCTTTATCATATGTATAGGTTTGCCTATTTGTTTCCTTTTTATCTACTACTTCATATGAATGTGTTTACTGAGGTTCTCTTTTAACCCGTCTTCACGTTCCACCTCTTCCTGCCATTTTTATTTATTTAAAAACAGAAAAAAATAAAATTAAGATACTTATCTAGTACTTTAACTTCAACAACATACCTACTCCCTTTACTTTTCCACCACTTTCCTCTTTATATTTTATATGGCTTAATCTTTCATCATTTGATTAATAAAAGGAATAAGCTTTTTATTCAACTTAAATTATTTTAAGCAGTCATCATAAATTTGGTTATAAAGGACATCTACTAAAATTATATAAATCATTAATTTATTTTATTATCTAGTTCAAATTCCTAAAATAGCTTGCACTATATTAGAACAAAATTCTGTCTACTCTATATTATGCCAATATTTACTTTCCTCTTTAAATTTTATCAGTTATATCTTAATTAATATTTATATCTGTTTGCAATGATATAGCCTAAATAATTAACTTTGCTCTAAATTCTGCTGAAAATAGATTTATTTTAAAACATAAAGTTTAAATTAAAACTTTACTCATTCTGTTATGCTTCTTGCTGATATCTTTAATTATTATATATTTCTAACTTATTTATTAGTAATAAATCCTCTCTCACTCACTATTTCTTACATCCAATTTATTTACTCTTTTCCTATATTTAAATTTTAGCAATATCGATTATTAAAAATATACAATTATAAGTAAAAACTCACAAAGCATCTAAAAATTTAAATAGATAATGCCTCTTTATCGGTAAATGATGGAAATAAATTAGAATAGCATAGTAAAGCTATTATTCCTAGAATGTTATACTAGAGTATATCTACTAATAATTAATATGTTTATAACTTTAATATGATTTAATACAAAACAATTGGCTTAAATATCCTTTAAATCTACTATCCAGTGCACTATATTTGTAAATATTCGAAGCAATCTTTAACCCCTATACCGTTCTTTGAACTTGTTTAAATAAAAATTATCTAGTTCTTAATAGCAAACTCGAAAGCTTCTTCGTAAACTACTTCAAGTTATCCTTTGCTAGCTAAATCACTTTTCGCTCCTACTAGAATTATAATAGTCTATTTATTATTTTTCCTTATATCATCAATATAAAAATCTAGGGATTCAAAGGATTACCTGTTAGTCATATCAAAAACGAGTAAAACAGCATTGCATTCTCTATAAAATAGTTTAGGCATGAAATTAAATCTTTCTTAACCATAAGTATCTCAGAATTGTATCATTATCTTTTATCCCTGATATTCATTTATTGTATGTGGGAAGTAGCATGGACCTAAAGTCTAAGGTATATCCTATAAAAATTAGTTTTAATAATACCTCCTTCATATAGATGACTTTCCACTGCTGTAGCTTCCTATAGATATTACCTTTAAAAAATAATGGTAGTCTTTTTAAGTCATTTATTATGTTCTGACAAAAGTAATAATTTTACTTATATAAATACTTAATTACCATAGCTAAGAATATCTAATTCTATATAATCTAAGCAAAGGTTGCTCATAGCTTATATTACAACTTTTATTTTTCTAGTAACTTAGACCTTAATGTGGTGCTCTAAGCTAAGAGTATTTAAATAATGATTAATTTACCTAGCTAATTGTATTTTTTATATAGAACTGCAAAAAATATTAAAGCAGCTAAATATATCTGAGCTAAGATTTCTACCAGCTATATACTATTAACCTTATTAAGAAACTAGATATATTCATTAGTAACTGATTTTTATATCTAAAATATAATAAAATAACCAGAAAGTCCAAAGGAAACTGAATAATATAAAGCTATCATCCTTTACTAAGCTGAATCTCTTTAAATCTAAATGTTTTCTTGAACTTAGGAATTTTAAATCTTTTATATAAGAACAATTAAATAGGACCATTTATTAATGCTTCTTAGTTTAAATTAAAGCTTTAGTTATTTTCAGCAGGATTACCTTAAAGTTAATTAATATTATTTATTTAGCTATTCTCTCTCCTTAAGTAATTAAAGCCAATTCTTTTTTCTTAATATATGATAAATATTAGAAAGCTAAAAATAAAGAGATTATATGAAGGAAATAGTTCTAAATAAAGCTATTAAAGATAACAATTAGTTCGAAGGAAGTTCAAATGTATAAAAATTAGGATTTATATTTAAAAGCTTCATTGGCTTATATGACAATATTAAAGCTAAACCATGTTCAATAGCAAATTAAAAAAAGTTGTGTATTAGTTATAAAACTTAAAGCTAGTTAAATAGACTTAATCTAGATTATCTCTTAAATATTTGTGATTTTAAATTTAAATTAAGGGCTAAGCTTAATCTATTAAAAGTTAATGCAAAAGCAAAGCACATTTGCTTTTATAGTTTGATTTTCTAGAAATAATGGATACTTTTACTAGTAATATATTTCTATCTGATACGGTAAGGAATTTAGTATCTTAGTATTTTATAATGGAAAACCTATATTTGAATTTAAGTTTAGCATTACTAAGCAATTCGATATTTCTCTGCTTCTAAAGAGAGCTTTTTATTTTCCCATTGTTTAAAACCCAAGACTAATTGATTCTTCTTAAAATTTCCAAAATTAACTATCAAAGCAACAAGTTTAATCCTAAGATTAAGTATATAAATTAATTATTCTTTAAAAATCAAATGAAAAGGGAAAATTTGCTATAAATAAATTTACAGTTAGAGAAACAACTGAAACATAAGATGCGTCTTAAAGAGATTTAAATATATAAAGAATCTGATTATTAATTGTATTATGGGTTTTTTCATACTTATGAAATTTCATTTACCAACTCCCTAAACTAGGAAATAAATTAAATCTAACCATTATTAGTCCTAGATTTTAAGTATTTTAAATTCTTAAAAATGCTTGGCTTTGATTTTTATACATGCTACGAATAAAGCGAAAATAAGTGTAAAATTGAAAAGATAGGAATGCTTTAACTATATATCTATTTATTATTTAGAGGAAAACTTGTTTTGAACTTACCAAATTGAAAAATTAGGTTTATAATAAAAATGTCTATGATCAAAAATCCAATTTGAGGGTATTATCTCCAATATATTCAGCAAAATCATAAAGTTACTCTTTGGCTTTATAAAATAATGCTTATATATGTCACTTTATTCAAGCAGACTGGTATAGCCAGCTTTTATTAAAAACTATTAAAAAATAATTATTTTTCCTTCAAGGGCATTAATATTACTAAACATCAATTAAATTAGCTTAAATCTTTGTATGTTTGTAAAGGAGTATTTGGTCTACTTTAAGAAATGAAGACAAGCTTAACTTGGAGCATTTTAGGACTAAATTAATTATTTATAAGGAAGATCTTACAAATTCCTTGGATAGATAGTTGCTTACATAACTCTTGCTAGATTAAATTTGAAAACAATAGAAAATCAACCATTAAAGCCTCATTCAGTTGAAACAGGTTTCTTAGTTTTCTCTATATTTTAGCATTTAATAAACATAACTAAACTTTCAAAAGCTAATTTAAAATTATAAGTCTTCAAGCTAACAGAACAATTTATCTTGAAATTGTTAAACAAGCTTGAAGTCGTTATCAGTTATTAAATAAGTAGTATACAACAAAGCCTCAGCAATTTGATATTTTATAGTCTTAGAACATTAAAAGGATATTAATGATGTTTCAATATATGATTGTAAAGGAATTTAAAAGGTTTAAGCTCTTCAGTATTTAAATTAGAAGCTCTATTTTAAATTTAATAATTTCTATTTTAATTTTCAGTAACTTTTGATATAATGGAAGGAGTTAAATCTAAAAAAGGTTTGAAAATTGATTTTAATCAGAATACTATTGATTGACCAATAGGTCCAGATTACTAGCTACTTAAGCCATTAGGTTAAGGTTCTTTTGGCTAAGTTTATCAGGCAAAAAATACTTAGACTGGGGAAATTGTAGCAATTAAAAGATTGTCAAATATCTTTGAAGATGTTTTGGATGCTAAAAGAATTTTAAGAGAAATTGCTATTCTGAAACACTTAAACCATCCTAGTATAGTTAGAATTTTCGAAATTATTATCCCTAAGGTCGATAAAGATACTTTCGAAAATTTGTACATAGTAATGGAATATGCGTAGTCAGATTTAAGGAAGCTAGTTAAAAGTGCTTTACATTTAGAAGAAAACTAGGTAAAAGTAATTTTTTATAACATTTTATGCGGAATTAAATATATGCACTCTGCAGGTATTTTACACAGAGATCTAAAGCCTGCTAATATTCTATTGAATGAAGACTGTACTGTCAAAATTTGTGATTTCGGATTGTCAAGAAGTTTACCTTTTGAAAAAGTCTTAGAAAATGAGTAACAATAGTAAAATATGCAGGCTGATATTGAAAAGAATGCATCTTTAGAAGCTTTGTAGCTGGAAGAACAAAAATCAGAAGGTAGCTAACCATTTTAAAGATAACCTTTCAAAACTAATTCTCTTAAAATTCCACCTGGAGCAGGTAATAAAAGATCCTTACTATAAAAAGCTCCAAAGCAACTTAAAATTTAGATGACTGGTCATGTTGTAACTCGTTGGTATAGAGCTCCGGAATTAATTTTACTTGAAACGTAATATACAACAAAAATTGACATTTGGTCTCTTGGATGCATTATTGCTGAGCTATAATCCCTTTTAAAATCTAATGCCGCTACGTTTATGTAGCGTAGTCCCCTTTTTCCCGGAACAAGCTGTTTTCCTCTTAGCCCTGATTTTAATACTTAGAGAAAAGTAAATGGATTTCCAAGTTCAAAGCAAGATCAACTTAATGTAATCTTAAACGTTTTAGGAACTCCATAATGTGAAGAAGATTTACTATTCATAACTGACCAAATGGCTCTAGAATACTTGAAATCATTCAAACCAAGAGAAAAAACTGATTTTTTAAAATTATTCCCTGGCTCAGCTCCTCAAACAATAAACTTAATGGATAGAATGCTCTGCTTCAATCCTGAAAAGAGAATAACGATAGAAGAAGCTTTAGAAAATCCTTATTTTGACGATATTAGAGATCCCCAGCTAGAAGAAGACGCTTTTCAAGTCGCAGATTTTCCTTGGGACTTAGATCCGAATATTTCTATTGAGATTTTAAGAGAACAGTTTATAAAAACTTTAGAAGAAAATTGACTATAATAACAATTCCTATTTTATAATTTAGCATAATCTTAACCTCATTTTCTTTAACTTTAAAATGAGATTTCTCTTATAATAATTCTTTGTCATTTAATTCTAGAACTTCTAAACAAAGCTAGGTTTTCAAATAACTAAATATGATACTAGTAATTATCTTTACTAAGTAAGTTATGAGCTTTAAAACTAATAATATAAGGAAATGTATTAATATAGTTTCTTTATCTGCTTAGATATAAATATCAGTTGAGATCTTTATTTAAGCAGGCAGGTGCTTAAAACATCTTTTGATTCAAATATTTTATATATTAAATATTATTTAGGAAACTATAAGTTCATTATAAAGGGTAAAGCTTTTCTTAATTCACTTAGTTTCATAATAATTAGAAAAGCACTTTATAAACCTAGACACTAATTAATTTTTTGAAAGAAAAATAGCATGCTTAATAGCATTGATTTATATAAGACGTTCTTAGCATTTAAATTCTAAATAATTTATAGTAAAACAATATATTTAGAGATTTCCTGGCTTATACAAAATTCTAATCACTTTTTTCTTTTAAAATCATCTTAACTGAAGGAGAATTGAGAACTATTATAAGCATAGTCAAAAATATATTGAAATTTAGATTTAGATATTTAGATAAGTATAAGGTAAATAAATAAAAAATAAATAACTTCAGATTGATAATTATAATTTTTATTTTAGTTTCTTAAAGTATAGAAATGAACTATAAATAAATTATTATATCTATTAACTACCTTCTCAGCTATAGAACCTTTATTCATATTTTATTTTTTTAGATTTAAAAACTAAGATTTTTTTGGACATCTATCAATTCATATTTATCACTCCATACCAAGCTGGAAAAATATTTATGAAAAGAAAGCCAAATTTTATAAAATTAATATTTTTTGTTATATTCTCTCACTAACTATTTCGTTTTAAAATACAATAAATGTTTGGTAAATCCCTATTTTTATCTTATATAAATAGGATTAAACTTATATGTCTAACTATTTTTCAAAAGCTTTCGCTTCATTTCAATTTATTTATTTTTATATTTTAAACAGCTGATTTATTTGTTTTTCTTATATCTGTATAAAATCCTAGAAATTGCTTAATTATCAAATAAAATCTATAAATCAGATTTTTCTAACTTTATTCCTCTAATAAAATAATGAAATTTGTAGTAGCTAAATTACTTATAGCTCTAGTAAAATATACTAGAACTACTAATTAAGCAATATTTTATGAGTATTTTTCACATTTCTATATTATAAACTGCAAACTAAATTATAAGTAAGAAACTTTAAATCTTAATTACACAGAATTTATAACTAGTTGTCTATTAAGATCACTTAATCATGCTTTTGTTTAAATGTATATAACTTTAAATTTCTGACTTACAATGATAGCTAATTATTAATATATTAAAACACTTTATATAAGATGATTGGACAAACTTATTATATCTCAAACTATGCTAACTATTTTTAATAATTTGAATAAGTTTTTTATTGTAATATCTTAAAGCATTCCTTTTTTATGACTAGATAAACATAATAGTTTAAAACTCTAAAGAAAATTAATAATAATATTACTATTTAAATTGGAATATATAAGATGATCCTTTTCATCTATGAAGAAATAGTTATTTAATATAAAACTTTAGAATATCTTAAAATCAAATTCTTACAAAATATTTGTACTAGTTACTTTTATCTTTATTTTACATTAGAAAATAATTTATCAGAGAGAAATAATATAACAGAAATAGTTAGCTACTACTTACAAAATTTATAGCTGATTATAAAAAGCTTAATTATATCTATAACATGTTTGAAATTTTTAATTAGATGTAATTATTTTTGTATAATAGCATTAATTGAAATTTATTTTAACTTTATTTGAGCTATTTAATATTTATAATAGAATATTTGCTATTTCCTCTTCTTTTAATGCTTCGTAAAATCTTAAAATAAATTACTTTGGCACAGGTTAATTTTTTTAATTGCTAATTTCTTAATTGAAGCAGTAATATCTTCCAAAAGTTTCCTCGATTTATACATTGCATCTCAAATAACTTTTTTTAAATTATTTGCATGTAAACTATCTGTATGAAAATTTCTAAAATTTGCAGTAAAAGCACTATTTTAACTTGGTTTTGCAGCTTTATCATAATCGTAGGAATTCTATCATTTTATATTTTAGCATTCTATTCTAAATTGGTTCATATTTTATTTTGCCCTGTTTTTTAATTAAAAAATCTATACTCAACTCGTTTTTGATATGAAGCTAGTTTAACTTCTCAAATTTATTAAAGAAAATAAAGGTAATTCTCTTATCTAAGTCAAAAACCTAAAAAAGATCTATTTCTTTTTATAAGAAATCTAATGTTGAAATTTTTTTAATTTTATGCCCATTAAACAATAAAGAACAATTTAAACTATCTATCCATATTTCTCTTTTATAGTACAGAACTTTAAATATTTTAAGTTTAAAATAGATTTAGCTTACTTTGTTTTGCTTCGAAAAGGTGGTCTTCTTGTCTTTAGATATTTTTCAGCTTATTTTCAATTATAAATTACTTTTTGAACTTAAGTTACTTTTATTAAAGAAAGTTGGAAAGCATTTTATTTTTATTCACTTTATTCTTTCATTTAATTAAAAAATTTTGAAAATCAGTTAAAAGGATAAAATAGAAAAGAAGTGTACTTAAATCACATTATTAATGCAAACAATTGATAATTATACAAATTCTAAAAACGCTAGATATTTTACCAATGAAACTTTGTGAGATTAAAACGTATGTTTTTTAATTAATTAATTATAGTGATCCCACCTATCAATAAGGTTCGTCACTTTTTAAAGTTTAATAGTTTTGTTAAAATTTCCATTTCCAGTCTTCTTCTGGGTCTTCTTCTTGAAGCACATATCTATCTGTGCTGTGTTCTCCCTTTTATATTTTCGTAATCTTGCTTCAATCGATCTTCATTCCAAGCATTTGTTCATTTCTTCTTTGTCCTGCTATAATCACGTCTTCTAGAATTTCATGCCATGCGTACATCTTTCTTCTATAAATTCTTCCTTCCGCAGTGCAATATAGTTTACTTATGGTTCTTCATAGCTTTAAATTTTCTGCTTTCTGTTTTTATTGGAATTAGAAGCAGTTCCTAACTTTGTGTCCTGGTCTCTTGCAGTATCAGCATCGCAGTATTTTCCTATAGGGAATATCTTTTATTGCAGGCTGTTTCTCCACATCCATAGGATCATTCCCCTGTATATTTTGCAAAAATATGCTTTCAGTTAGTTCTGCGAATTAGTCGAATTTTTTCTCTAGCTCTTCTATTTTGTTCTTTCCTGTCTATTTATTTTCATTTTTCGTTTATTCTTATTAATTGTACATCAGGTGCTCTATTTTTCTTTCTAGTTCTTGAACTGTTCTTAGGAGGTTGAAATTTTCTTATTAAAGCAATTGGAGTGCTTAGAATATATTTTATTGCTCGTAAGATGAATCCTTTTGAGAAGATGTTTTTTACAAGAAGTTTTCCATTTTTTCTCGTATAATCAACAAAAAATGTAAGAAAGCTAAATAAAATAGGAATTATTATAAGTATTAACTTTAAATATTTGAAGAACAAATGAACTAGACACGCTGCTTTCTCTGAATCGCCACTTAAAGAACATAAAGGTGAAATTCTGCTAATCAGTTTCTGCAAATAGGTATTATCTTAAATAATAATATATACTTCATAATCATAGATTTAAAGGCCAGATAACTCCCAATTCCTTATTAAAAGTAATGAATCCAACCTAAAACTTTTCTAAGGATAGAGGTATAATCAAGCAATTAGAAATTTAGCTCCATCTATTTTCTTGATTATTAAAATATACTATATATACTAATTTATCTAAAGTAATATTTTAATTAATTTCTAGTTTAATAATTTTTATCTTAGAAGATTATAATAGAATCCTTATCTCTTGAAATTTAAAAAGCATAGATCTGGATTTTATATTTTTATTCCTAATAAAATTTTTAAATTTCTAACTATAAGATGGTAGAATGAACTATTTATCTATAAAAAGGAAAAGCAAAAATATTGATAATTTTGAGTTAAGAAAATTGTTTGATAGTAAGCTTTTCAATTCTTTATTTAAAATTAACAATAAGCAAAAAGGTTTATCTAATTTTAAAAATATAAAACCATTTTAGCAATTTTTCATAATCTAATATTATTTATCTTATATTAAACTTCATAAGAAAGTAAGCAAAGAAAAAATAAATTAGGTCTAAATTTGAACTTCTACTATTTCTATAAAAATAATAATCGGATATTTATTTGGATCTATTTGCATATAATAGTTATTATTATTATTATTATTTGAAGTTGTTCAAACAGCTATCTATTTTTATTTATAGCTTTGCTTAATATATTCAAGATTATTCACTTTAAGAAGTCAATTTAATTTTATCTTAAGGCATCTATTATTTTACATAACTACAATAAATAATATTTTCTATATTATGATTAGCTTTGTTTAAACTTTTAATATCTCTTTATCTTTTTTATTGATAAATTTTCAAATTATTCCAATTAAATTACATACTAAATATATGAACTATCTTCCTAGCATATATTTCTTTATTTTGGCTATTATTTCTTTAATTCAAACTTTTTTCAAATTTAGATTTTTTCAAATACAAAAATGATATAAGCCTCAGTAAAGTTTAGCCAATAAAAGAGAGTTTTAAAAGTTTTAGATTACCTTTAATTATCTTTTTTATCAAACGGCATTGCATAGCTAATTTGTATAAATAGCCTAACTTTAGAGAGAAATAGTACTTAGCAATTAGAGTAGATCTAGATTTTGTTAATAACTAGGAAATATTTATAATAATTTAGTATATTTAATTAGTTTCTACATATGGATTTTAATTAAAAAGGAATATTATCAAAATATCCGATTTATTAACTTTAGAAATATCTAATAAATCAAAAGCAGATTGAGTCGAAGCGAAAAATATATAATTAAAAATTTTTAATTCTATCATTAAAAGTATGTAAGATCTTAGTATCTTAAAAAACTTATATTATAAGCATTTTAAGTTAAATCATTATATAAATATCGTCTAAAGAGTTTTGCTATCGAAAATTTAATAAGATTATTTTATTTCGAGTTATGATCTTAAACATTTGGAATTAAAGCACTTTAAAAAATATTATCGATGCAAGTCGATAGCTTGATTTATGAACTAGAATTTAAAAAATTTTAACGAATTTCTAAGTTATTTATTAAATTTTATAAAGTTCACATTCTTAAAGATTTCTTATAGCAGCATATACTAATAAAACCAGCAATTCCCTCCTATAAATTAATTTTGATATGCAAACATATAAAATTTATAAAGTAGCCCTTTTATCAAAATAACTAAGATTGCAAAGAATCATTTAAGTTTCTTTTAATAATTCTATATTTTTTCTTATTTCTAGATTTTTTATACTTTTTTAAATATTCTATTAATTTCACTTTTTAAATCCTCTTAGACAAACATTTCTATCGCTTATTTTTTATTTTTTATATCTCGCAAGTGATGGAACAGTTAAGAAACCATGAAAGCAGTTAAAAATATTAAAAAATTGCAAGGGTTAATATAATACGATACCTTTATTTATAATCACTTAAAAAAACAGAATAATTTGTTTAGATACTTAAAATAAATGATAGATATTACTCTAGGAATAATCAAATAATGCTAATAAAATTCTTTTAAGAGTAGAAAAATTATTCTTCTTAGATATCAAAACAACTGAAATTTTCTAAGAAAGTTCTTAATTTAATTCTTCAAATTTATTTATAAACTAAAAGGAAAAAACTTGAATGGATACTTAGTCAATTTACTTAATCTAATGAATATTTGATAAATTAAAATATTTGCCTAAATTATACTTAGGAAATGATATAACTTAAATTTTATTTGATCTTGCTTTTTTGAAACCAAACTTCTTTATTATAATTAATGTTTATTTACTAAAAATTCATAACTTGCTTCCAAAACGTTAATTGAAGAATTATAAATCCTAAGTTAGTCAAAGAAATTTTTAAGGATTAGCAAAATTTATCTAAATACTACATCACTAAAAAATTTATTGATTGTTGTGAATTTCTCAAATTATGCTTCTTAGTTTGCGCTAAAAAATGATTTTTTTTCTAATTATACATAAAACTTTTTATTAATATCTATGATTATCATTCAAATTACTTAGCCTTCTACTTTTAAAATCCTAAAACTATTTTCTTTCTAAATATCTTATAATTATATAATTTCCAAATTTTATTTAAATTAAGACAATTTTATTTAGCTTAGTCTATGATAATTAAGTTGATGTGTTATTTAGATTAAATTATGTAAATTGTATTTTTGATTTTTTAAATTTCCCTCATTATTTACTCTATAACAATCTTAATGACTATTGTGAGAGAACTAAGTTAATATTGCCTTATTTGAGACATTTCTTCATCTCTATTTTCTTATTTTTATCTGACAAAAAACTTTACCTCAAAAGCTTTTAATAAAGTAATATCTTGCTGAAAAACCAAATTTGATTAAATGGAAAGCGTATAATTGCCTTAAATTTTCTTTAGTTTCTTAAATTATTTATGCTTTAAGTGTTGAATGGTAATAAACCAAGTAAACATGAAATCAGCTTTCGAATTGCAATTAGAGAATTACATCTTTTAATTTTTTAAATAAATTTTGCTTAGTTTTATCATTTAATTACTCTATTCTTTGCTATTAATATTATTTTAAATAGAAATACTCCTTTTTAAAAAGAATTTCTGGTTCTAGTCAACCGAGTAATCCGTGCAGTACTGACTGCATTACAAGTACTCTTGTAATAAATGTCACCACAAATAAGTAAGGACGTGCCCCTTGTGTGAAAAGCCTTATTTATTTGAGGATTCTCTCTATCAGTACGAGAATCTAACTAGGAAGCAATAAAGTCCAGGTCTCAGAGTTATCCTTCCTTTACATGTCGTTAATCTAGCCGGGAATCAGAAAAACCTAAAGATATGACTGAGATTTAAAATAATTTTTTATTTATAAGATTTTAACTCGACTGTGGAATTTGATAAAAGTATCAGATTATCTCTACCTCTTCAAACTCCTATCTTTGGACTGACTCACAGGAAATTAGAGAAAGAAGACAATCAATTTTGATTTTAAATGAGGAGAAAAGAAGAAAATATGAACGGAGAGACCAAGTGAAGCTAGAATATTACTAGATTTGGAATAAAAATAAAATTTGATTTCTTTTATTTATAGTGGTGAACTCAATAAAAGTGGATCCACTTTAATTAATTAATTGATTTCATTTTTTAACTAATTAAGCCTTCTACTTTTATATTTCAGTTCATATTATTTTAAATAAAATTCAGATCCAAATTTAAATTTAAAGAGATTAATTAAAAAAATAATTATAAGAGGTTGGAACTAAATGAAATGCATTCGCAAATATTAAAAATCTGAAATTCTAAAAATATAAAACAATTAAATCTTATTAGTTATAAAGTAATAAGTTTCTAACTTAATATTAAAATCTAGAGACTGCTATATAATTTTAGCAATTTAACTATGAATTTTTAAATTAATTTAAAATTTAAAGTAGATAAAATATTCTATCTAGAAATTAGTTTTAATACTTTTTATTTAATTATTATATATCAAAAGAAAAATTAAATGTAAGGTGATTATTTAAGAGTGTATAAATTAAATAGGATTAATAATTCATAATAATTCAATTAAAATTTTTTTGTTTCATATCTAAAATTTTATACAACTTTTCTAACTAAAATCTCTTATTTTCATTAAAGATTTCTTATAATTTACTTTTTAGCATCCTAATCTTTAAAGCATTTTTCTTCTTAATTTAAATTTAAAGTCTAATAAATATTGGTAATTTTATTAAATATATCTTATTCCTTCTTTCTAAGAACTTAGTATTTAATATCATTCTTTACTTTTAAACAAACGGAATTTTATTTTTCTTCTGAGAACTTAAAGTTGCGTATTACTTATTAAGTTTCATTAAGATAAACTGTCTAATTCTGAAATATATGAATCGCCAAAGATAGCGTGATTAGATTTTTTATTTAAGCAATTTTATATAAATTTTATAGTTAAAATATAATACCTGAATATATATAAAGCGATTTATTTATTTTTTTGCATTACATACATTGAATTTAATTTATATAAACTAATTTATTTCTCCAACTATTTAGTTAGTATACAATCAAAATCTCATTTTTCAACTCATAAATATGAGGATAAAATGAAAAAAATAATTTTGACTGGGTTTGAGTAGTTTGAATTACTACTATATACTTTTCTTTGTATTTAATATTAATAGATAAGATGTTTGACCAAATTTTAAGATAAATTAGAAAATAAGGGAGACTTTAAAAAGCTAAAATTTTAATTTTTAATAATTTGCTCTTTGTCCAAAATATAACCAACGATTCAAATAATTTTCATGGGTAAATTCCTTGTCAATAAACTTAATTTAACTATTTAAAGAATGAAATTTAAAAGCTTGCCGTATCTTCAAAAATTACATTAAGTAAGGTGTTTTTAACTAACTGTAGCTTTTATAATAATTTTAAATTAAATTAGGAAAATAGAGTTTTTAAGATTAATTAGAATTTATTAAGAAGAATGTACTTGATATTTTAATTTAAGTGGATTTGAATATACTAAAGATCTATTTTAATACTTAAAACTTAAATTTTAAGTTTTCAAATCTATTATTTGGTTAAACTTTCATCAAACATTCTACAAACTTCATCCGTCTTCTCACAATTTGAAATATTTCTTTTGTAAACAATATCTCAAAAATCATTTCCAGTTAATAATCTCTATGTTGGACTATCTAAAGAATCTATTAGATCATTTTTTGTAATAAATTCTTCTTAATCTTTTGAAGATAAATCTGTCAATTCTCAGTAACTATCTTATAATTACTTGTCTTGCATCCGGTTTATTTAGAAAGAATTATTTTTTTACTAATTTCATTAAACTTAATTTTAAGTCTTTTAAAACTCAGCTTATTATTAACAACAACTGGCTTCCTAATATGTCAACTAATCGTGTTATTAAGCATCAAGTAAGTTAGTTTGTAATATTTGGACTTATTATATTTTAATTCCTGTTTGTTATAAAGACTGTAATTATAATTCACTTGAGTACTCAGAATATACAGCTTTCTCCATTGATTATTGCTATGAAAATGTATAATCAGATTTTTGTGATATAATTATTTCCTAATTTTATTCTTAGCTTTGTGCTTGATTATTCTTTTCTTCTTCTTATCATCTTTAAACTAATTATTGAGTAGAAATATCTTCCTTTTATAGTAATTTTATTAAAGCTTTACCTCTGTTTCTTACCGAATTTTCATTTCTTCCAGGTAAATTTTTAGTTATAGTAGCTCATTTCGCACCTATTGAATTGTATTATTCCAAAATGTATTTATTTTCTTACGGAGTTCAATCTCCTTCTATATACTTAATTCTTACTTTTGATTTTTGGGTCAACATGATTATTTCACCTTTCTCTCACAGTTTTTCCCGTTCTAATTTCAGTTCCTTGATGAAATTGCTGATTTAATTCTTTTGCAATGAATCTTCAATGTAGTTTTTTACTTTTATTACTTTAACTTAACAAAAATTAGTCTTCCTTTTAATTTCATTTATGCTATTTTTAGATTCTCTAGTTTACTTAGTTTTGATTTTAATGATTTAATGATTGAAGGTTTTTCTTTCCTTGCGATTTGAATCTTTTATTCTTAAATTACAAATTTTACAAATAAAATAGAGTTTTTTATTATTGAGAGCCTTCATCAGATTCTTTCTTTTATAAACTTCTGACAGTCCCCTAAGATTAAGACATTTAACCATTTATATCTTAATTTCCTTTGGAGTTTTAGATATCATTCTAATTCTATTAATTAATTTTGCTTTATTAAATTTCTAGATTTTGTTATCTTTAGCGCAGTGATTAAAAACCACAAACTGGCTTGTGCTTTTCATTATTTTAGCTAAAGTTTTGTCTTTTCTAGCCTACATTTTCTAATTTTTCTATTTTATTGGATAAAGGCAGAGGTGGTGATTCTACCATATTACTCAAAGGAATTAAAGTTATTTAATCTATCTATTTTGACTAGTTATTATGCCTTAACTCCCTAGGTGTATGTCCTTAATTCCTTATTAAACTATTTTCATAGCAACAACTATTATTATCTTCCATATTCACTCTTCAGTAAGTGAGATATATAAATTTGATTATTCATAAATCACATCTAATTTTATTTAATAAAAAGCTTTAAATTTGTTATGTCATGAAAATAAATTTTACCCTTTAAAATAATTTGGAGAAATGTTTAAATCATTTCATTTTTTCCTAATATATAATCTTAAATATACCTATAATATTATCTGCAATAAGTACATTCCTTTTAATATGCTTAATAGGAATCAATAAGCCTCTTTTAATCTTTATTACTTATTTAGTTGAATTCTTTTAATACTTTTCTTTTATTACTCTTCTACCATTTCTTCAATTTTGAAATTATATCTAACTTTTAGACTATAAAAACGCTGCCTGGAGAGTTTGTGAATTAATATAAGAGGAAAAATAACTTAAATCAGTATGTTGAGACTAGAAGAAAGTTTAACTTGGCCTGAATATTTTAGACACTATTTTTCTTTATCTTATTTCTAACATTGTGCAAGATATATATTTAAATAAAAATAGAAAATAAGAAAGTCTATTTATTAATTTATTATTTACTTTTAGAGTTTTAGATACCTTAAGATCTCCATATTGTATTCTCTAAATTACTTCTTGACGGATATAAAGGGGAAATTATGTTAATCAGATTCTGCAAACAGGAACCATCATGTATATTGAATGGATAATCCTTGATCAAAGGTTTCAAGCCCATACCGAAGTCGATTAATCTCAAGATGTGTTTTCATCATTTCTTTGGATCCAACCAGGGACTACCTAAAGGATTGGAAATGTAATCAGTCTGTTAAAATCTTGCTCTCACAATTATTTATTAATTATTAATTTCTAAAACTTTTGGCATTCCTCTATTAAACTCTGATCTAAATAATTGATAAAATTTTAGAAAAAATACAGTCTTAATAAAATAGGTTTCAAGCAAACAGAAAAAAGCTATTGGAAGAAAGAATTAATAGGTAACCTAAAGTAGTGAAGATTAAATAAGAAAAAAAGGAAAAAACTTACTAAATATTATCCTTATTTTGGTTTTAATTTGCTTGGCACTTTTCTTTTATCATTATTATAATTAATATCTTATGATGAACGTAAATTACAAATTATCTTTTGGATTATATAAAAAATCTAATAAAAGTATCATCTTCTTTAAGCAAAATCTAAATTTATTAAATATTATTAAATTTAAATAAGATAGCAATCCCTTTCAGGAACAGCTTGGAGTTCAGTAAGACAATTAGTAGTTAGTACCGATAGAGGATAAATTCGGAAGAAGAATCCAATGATACAAGAGCTTTTCTGATGGAAGATATGATGAACTCAAGAACTCTAATGTCATTAGAAAAGCTTCTTCGTCATAGGTTGGAGAAAAGATTTATCCGTAATCACATAATACACTATGCTTTGCTTTGGAAGGCTTTTAAAGCAAGACCACACTGAGTTTAGAGGGATAATGTTTAAAAATAGTTGTGAAAAAAATTCGGATAAAGTTGCGCGCCAATAGATTCTACACACTTTTTAATCTAATTATTTAAAAAACATTTATAAATCAGCAATATAAGATGAGATTTTTAAAAAGATAGAAGTTTATTACCTTCATTTAGTCTTATAAAATTGAAGTTTATTTAGAGAATTCTATGCTAGTCTTTTTATTCATGAATGTTTAGCTTAAATTGTGAAAAATGAAGGATTTAAAAATGTAAATGATAAAGATTATTAAGTACCAAATGATTAAAGAGAATTAATTATGGTCTATCAAATATTAAATAATATATTTATTAGACCATTAAAGCTGTATCATGTCACTCTAAGTTTTCTTTATGAAAACTAGAAAATTAATAAATCCTTAAGCTCACTTTTAAAAATATCTCTGTAAGGTTTTAATATTAAAATTAGATTTAATTATATTATATGAAATTCTAATTATCTAAAGCTAACTTTTAGAAGCTCTAGTTTTTATATTCCAATTAATTTATTATTGAAAACCCAGAATTTGAGTTTTAGCTATTTAGCTATTTAGATAGCTAGATTTATTATGTAGAGTTATTTACTTAAATAGCTAAATGGTTATGTTTTATTCAGTAAGCTTGGTATAATAGCAATCATTAATATATTGAAATTAAAGCAACAGTATAATAGAGAGATATAGAGCAGCTTTTATAAATTTATTTGGAATGATTGTTGGAGCTTTTAAATAATAAATAAAGCTACATTAATCTCTCATTGCTATAAGATAGAAAAATAAATAAACATTAATTTCTCAATAAAAAAGCTAAAATTAATTACTTTACTATAATTATGATTTTCTCATACTTTATGATTTTCTATCGTTCAACTAATAAAAAATTGCTAATTGCATAATTTATTAAAGTTTGGAAGAAAAAATGAATAAATAAATTTTAGATGCTATGTAAAGTAATAAACACTAATTAATAGTTAAAAATTAGAAATCAAATATAATATTAGAAGAACTAAAATCATAATCTAAAACATTTAATTGGCAGATATGTCAAGAGTTTAAATTTTATTAGCTCATTATTTTTCCATTCTTTAATTTAAGAAAATAAGAAAAGTTTAAATTTTATTTAAGCTTATTACTTGAAAAATAACACAAATCGAAAAGAAATTGCTAAAGTTTTTTAGTTTATTTAGCTCATTTTTATAGATAGTAATAAATATAATTAAAAATCATTACGAAATTCTCATTACTACCATAATAATAAGCTTAATATCTAAAAATTCAGCTACTATTAGTTATGTGATATAACTAATAAAAATAGAAAATTGCATAATGTTTTAAGAATATAAGCCTTAGCTATTAAGTTAAAAATATTACAATTTAGAATATAATTTTTATTCAATTGCGAATTTCTTTTTTAAACTGGTTGTGGAATAAAAAAATTCTAGTCTCAAGTCGATATTAAATGTAAAAATTCATAATTTTATCCTATCTAATAATTCATCATGTTATTAAAGCAAAGAAACTCCATGAATTAGTTTATATTTTTTAATTTTTCTAAGACTTAATTCTATCTTTACGAATTATTTGATTTAAAGCGATTATAAATGTTTTTATTTTATTAATCTCTTGCTATAACTTTTTAAAAAAAAATTAGAGGATAGATTTATAAATTAAGCATTCGCCAGACTAAGTTATTTTATTTAATCTGAAAACGATTATGCTCTATAAGTAAAAAATAGAAATAAAAAAAATTACTAAATAATTTTCTCTTAATTAGTTAAAATAAATTTCGTTTATAAAATCTTAATTTTCCAAAAAATAAAATAGCAAATGAAGTTCTAAAATACCATTTAAAATAATGTTGATCCTTAATATTTTTCTTATAACTACTATTTAGAATTAAAAATTATTATTCATATAACTTTCTTAACCTTTAATCGCTTATAAGCGTAAAAATTATTTTAGTCATTTCTCTAAAATATAAAATTAAAAAATTAAAGATCTAAATTTTAAGAAATTAAAAATTTCTGGAAGTAACTAGAAAATTATTGGTAATACAAAAATAAATTTAATAAGCTGAAAATTATACTATAGCCTAAATAACTAAATTTAATCATTCTAAATATAAACATTATGTATTATGAGGCTAAATTATGCTTTACTATTTTTTAATTAGGCGAAATCCATGAACTTATTGATATTTTTTATAAGATTTTATGATTTATTAATTTTATATCTAACGAAAGAATAATAATTACTATCTATAATTTCCAAAACAGAAATACATACCAATTTATATTTTGTTTGATTCTTTATAAGTTTAATTTTTCAAAAATTGTTTTTTAAAAAATCCTGGTATCCAAGAATTAAATTATTTAATTTAAAAAATTGATAGAAAATTTGTGTTTGGGAACTCAGTCAACGATTAAGATGAAAAAATTTTTTCTTTATTATTGAACAGATAATGTGATTCATTCCTATTACACCAATAAATTTTAAATTAAATAGTTTCAATTAAAAATATAAATTTCTAGGTATTATTTATAAAAATTAAATATAATATAATATTATTTTCAATTATTTATTTAAGTGTCTTTTTATAAATTCTCAATATAAATCTTAAAATTAAATTCTATTTTATATTTTTATTCCTCTAATTTAGTACATTAAAATTGTATAAGCAATATAAAATTCTTTAGCTCAAAGTTTTATAAGTTTTTATAATTTTTTTAATTAATGAAAATTAAAAAGATTTTAGAAAAAAGTATTTAAAATTATTAATTTATATTAAGAATTTAACTACTTTTATTTAAGGTTTTCTGGTTTAAAATTAAGAATTAAATTTTATAAAATTAAATTTAAAATTGTTAAGTTGATCCCAATCTAAGCATACTTTTTAAGTAAGGATAGATTAATATTTTTCAATAATAAATTTAGGTTATTTTAAGAAGAGCTTTTTTTTCTAATTGAGATATTTTCATTTACAGAAATAAAGCAATTTTGTTCACATTTGGAATATTTTTTAAAATGCATGGTTGGTTTAAAGTCAAATCAGCTAATAAAAATACGTAAACAAATTATTATTTATTTTTACTAAATTATTAACAAATCTTCACATACACAATTTGACGCCAGATTTATATAATAAAATAAATAATAATTCATTTAAAATGAAAAAGTGTAATAAAAAGCATTCCATTAGAATCCACTGCAATTTTTAAAATTTTAAAATAGAAACGTACTTTATAAGATCATAGCAAGAATCCTTCGTAAGTCTTATAATTAAGTAATAAATATCATATATTTAATATTAATTATCAAACACTAGTTTTATAATAATTTTAATGAAGACTATTATAAACTTTTGGCTGATTTGTCGATGAATAATTTTTTATAAAATTTGCTAATTTTGAATTACTTTATAGATGCAAAAATAAAGTTTTGAGAAATAGATTCATATTCCGATATTTATTTAAAATTAGTTTAGATTAAATATCAAAGATCAGCATCTCTCATTAATTTCAGATAAAATGATATATTATGCAAAGAATCATTTACCTTTATACTAAGAAAAATATTTTCAATAAATTCTATCAATAAAAAATAATTCTTAAGCTTTAATATCTATTTGATTTCTAAATTCTCATATAAAAATGAATGAAGTAAATATTAATACTTTAAATATAAGTTATATTAAATACATAATTATAATGAATCTAATTAACTATAAATAAAAATCCAGAAAACCAAATATAGAGTAATATAAAATTATAGTCACATATATCATTCTCTTTCCTTTTTTGTTATATATCATATTTCAAATAGAGAGGAGCAATCCTTCAACTGAGATTAACTTAACCCAAGTACCAGGAAGTACTTCAGAAGTGAAAAAATTAGCAAGAATCTTGCAGGAGTCAAAAGAAAATAACTTGAGGATTTGAGTAATGGTTGTTGAAAGATGCCAGACGATTATGTCTCTTGTGGCATCACTCCGATTATGCCTTTAGAAGACAGAATTTGCAAAGGAGTGAAGCACAGGAGGAAACTTCCGAAGAGAAATTTTATTAACTTTAAATAAAATTAATTTAAAGAGCTACGCACCATCGAGAGTACTAAGTGCTACATATTCGAATATATTTATTTATAGACCACTTAATTATTAAAGAGCAAATAAGCGCATTCATTTGATTAATAAGCATTTATAAATAAATTTTAGTAAAATTATTTTTTTATAATCTTAATTATTTATTTATGTTTATTATTCTTTTTTATTTTTAAACCAACTAAATTTCTTATGATTATTAAATTAAAAATTAAATTATCAAAATCAACCATCAAAGCTTCCAAAACCTTTTTTGTTAAATCTGATTAAACTTTAATCTATAAAATTCAAGTAATAATATGAGCAGATAGTTCTTCTATTTTATACATCAAACTAAATTTTAGTTTAAGCTAATTTTTGTATTTTTTACATTTGAATAATAAAACTTTTAACCAAATAAAATTGCGATTAAATAATGCAAACATTAAAAAAAAGATGTCAGGATTCTTGGCAGCTCCAAAAAACAGTATTTAGTAACATCCTAAAAAGGCTAGGATCAGGAAAAGTGTACTAAAAGGGTTACTCATCAGGATAAGTCTCTCACCTCCGAGGAAAAGCCTAAGAAATTGGCTAAAAAATATAATGTGCTTGCAAATCTCGAATCTCACCTCATAGTAGTAAATAAGCTATAATTACCTGATTAAAGTTGTGCTAGGCCTTCAGGAAGAGGTCAAAAAGTTGAAGAAAGACAATAAGAAACTAACGGGAAAACTTGAAATTGCAGAGGAAATAGAATTGAGATTAATGACTAAAAGAAAGAAACTTTAACGCTCTTCGAAATATTTCAAAAGACTAGAGCAATTAATCTCAAAATTAGAAATAGCAGCAGAAAGAAATGATCAACAAATTGAAAAATAGAAAAAAAACAGTAAAAATTGCAGCGTTTAACGGAACTGAAAGAAAAAAAGAATGATCCAATGATAATTGAATGTGAAAATAAATCAAGATTTCAACCTAAATGTTAAACAAAAAGATGGTATTATTGTAACTCTCAAAAACAATGTGAAAAAGGTGCTAGAAATTTCTCGATATCAAGTAAGAATTTTGAAACTACTAGGAGTAGTAGAAGAACAAAAAGAAGTGACAATAACAACTAAAACTATCAAGTGAAAGAGAAAGATTATATCGTAAAAAATTTGGGGAAATTTACAAGAAAAAGAATATCTAGCGTCTAAGTGAAAGAAGATCTCAAGAAAAGAATGCATGGCAAGAAGAAAAGTTGTAAAGATTTACAACTTTTATATTTAGCCTCTAGAGAAATCTATATGCTGGCGGAAAAGACTTTCAAGAACATCAAGCATTTAATTTTATATTTTTATTAATGCTAATCAAATATCTTTAATCTTAAGATTAAAGAAACTAGATGGAGACTAATTTATAACTATATCAGGCTTTATTTTATTATTATAACATTTAATAATCAATAACTCGACTTGCGTAATTTTAGCATTACTCTCATCCGATTTTTTTATTGAGGTTGTCTTAAAAACCATTGAAACGCTAATAAATGATATTAATGAAATTTTTAATAAAATATATACCAATTTATTTTTAACTTTATAGTGCTATTTGAAAGCTAATAATAAGAGTATTTTAAGAAGACAATTAAATTAAATTTGATTTAATTCTTCTTTCTCTTCAATTAGCTCATGAATTGTTCTTCCATCTTCTTGTAATTTTTTTCCAGTTTCTCTAATCAAAATCTAAGGCCATTATCGTCCTTTTGAAGCTATTATTTTATTACTATTAAGTACCAAGATCCTGCTTGAGTTTGTGTTTAACTTGAATAAATTAATACTTATTTATTTCTGTTTTTACCTCCAAAGCAGTTACAATAAAGCTTCCTCGATGTTCCAATTTATTTTCGGTGCTGCTCAAGTATTTTTTTTCATTCGGATATTACCTCAGTAAATATTCAGTTTATTAACAGCAATAGTAACATTTTTTTAAAGAGTTTGAAGTAAATTTTTCATTATTTTTAAAGTTTTTGTTCAATTTCCATCTTATCTGTTTAACTTTAGTCCTTTTTAATTGGTGTCTGAAATTCTTCTTTAATTTTCTATGGATTTACTGCTTAGGTTTTCTTCTATCAATACAAATTTAAAATTTAAGGCTTCAGATTAAAACTAAACTTAACTTACCAAACCTTGCTCTTTTTTTATCTTACAAAAGTTGCCGAAGATTCCCTTTTTCCACTTCAGAATCTATATTTCTGTATAATTTTCTCAATTAAGGAATAAAACTAAATAACTTCTTGCTCCTAGAGCTCCTCAAGATTTTTTAGTTTTGTTAGAAAATTAAGTATTTCCCTATCCTTAACAGGAGTAAATTTATATTTTTCAAACTCTTGGCTCTTGTTAGTTAGCTAAGCCTTAAGATTGATCTATTAGATTCAATTTTAAGGCTTAGAATTTTGTTTTTTTCCATTAGAATTAATAATTAAATTATTAATGAAGACTCTTGTAACAAAATGAAATTTTAATATCTTTTGAACTAAAAAATGAAGTTAAGGCAATTTATCTATCTACTTTGCTCAAATAGCATGAGAGAAATTTGAAAAAAAAATCAAGATTTTTAAAATAAATCTGATCGAAAGATTAAAGAGATAATGAAATAAAGAAGTAGAAATAAAATTCAAATTAAAAATAAAGAAAATAAAATTTTAATATTCATAATTGCATCTAAATAAAGTAGGCCAAAGCTTCTGATTTTCAAAAACAAATACTGAAAAAATATAAAAAAGGTATAAAAATTACAAAATAGAACTAAGAGAAATCAAAGAGGTAAAAGCTTTTATAGTATCATCAAGGCCAGATATATTTAATAAGCATAGCATTATTAACAAAGAGTATATATTCTACAAGAGGACTTACCAATATTTGATTTCAATATTAAAAAATTAAATATTTTTAACTTTAAACATCTGAAAAGCTTTGAAGTTTGGTCTAAAGTGAGATAAGATGTTCAATAAGCACTAAAAATTAAATTATCTTTATTGTTAGTCCATTTTAATATTAAATTAAAAGCTTTTCATTTATTTTCTACTAAGGTAATTTAAATTGAATTTGCATTTAATACTCCTAGATAACTTTTATCATTTCATAAAATACTTAAATATCAATAGGCTTAAATTAAAGCTTTACTATTTAATAAAATATACAGCTATTTTTATCACCAAATATAACCTTTCTACTTTGATTTTATATAGGGCTTTAAAATGATTAGTGACATAGCTTAATAATTAATCTTTTAAAAAATAAAGAGGGACTTGGTTTAACTTAAATGAAGAGAACCAATATTTAAGTTAATAGAAATGTATTAAACAGTAGGATAATTATTTAAAGCTAATAATATGGAAGAAAATTTTAGCTTGCTAATAAAAAAAGAAAATTAATGAGTTAAGTGCATAAGAAAAGAATGCTAACTAGAGCATAGGAACATATATGAACAGAAGCTAGATAATGGGATTACAAGAGTAACTTCTCTTTGAAGTGCATTTAGACTAGATGCAGAACATATATAAAGGAAAAAACTCTTAGTTTTATTTCTGAAATTTATGAGTAAACTTCAATAGCTAATTTGCTCAGCAAAAGTAAACCCTAAATAAAATCTGATATAAGCTTTTAAGATTTAGGTAATTAATTGATTCCGTTAATTACAATGATTATATTCACTTTAGTAAAAAAAGTCTAAGTCACAAGATTATAGTTAATTATCACATAAAGATCTAGATAGCGAAATTTGCGGCTTTTAAGTAAAGTTTAGCGAGATCTAAAAGAAGAGATATAAGAAGAAAAGATCTAAATCCTAAGAGTAATAAAATGCTTTCAAGTAAAGAGCTCATTTTGAATATAATACCGATTAAAGATGTATTAAATAATTAAAATGAAGCTAGGAAGATTAATATTTATTATAGCTTAAGCAGCAAAATAAAAAATTAAGTTGAAAGATTCTTGCTGAGGAAATTAAATAAAGCTTTCATAGGAGATAAGAAATTAGAAATGGGAAAAATGGCGAGAGAAAGATGAAATAATTATGTTAATACACTTATTAAAAGTAATAATTTTAATATCAGAGGAGAATGAACTTCAAAAGAAAATAAATTTATTTTAGAGTAATATAGTTTAATTGGTCCTAAATGATCTATCATCGCAAAAAATATACCTAGTGGAAATGAGCATTAAGTTAAAAATAGAGGAAAATCTTTGCTTAAAATAATGTAAAAAGAAAATATAATTTTGCAGTATTTAATTTAGAAATGATAAGAATAATAAATTTAAGCATCTTAGCAGGAATGCTTTTATCAAGCTTCATTATAAAAAGAGGAAAGAAATAATTAAAATAGTACAGACTAGAATAATGAGATTTTTAAAGGTAATTAATGGTAAAAATAATCTTAATATTAAGAAGAAAATTAAATTCTAGAGTAAATTAAATTCTGATAATCTAGAAAAATGAAAAAATAAAAGTTAAAAATCACTTGGAATGAATAGAAATATTCATTTATTCATTAAGATAAAAGGCTAATATATATTGAAGAAAATCTGAGTAAAATTAATTAAAATTAATGATTTTATTTCAATAAAAGGCAAGAAAGAGAAATTCATAATAGATTAATAAGCAAGATAAAATAATTTGCAAGAATAATAGGAATAATTTTTAAGTTTATATAATCCTTTGACAGTCGTATTTATAGATTACTTGCAGGTAATAACTTTTGGGATATTATTTACAAAGAAAATGGTTTTCCTAGTTTATATGCAAAACAAGTTAGAAAATGATTAATGAGAATCCCAATAAGGAATATTTTTAAATTTTTAGTCAATAATAATTTACTCAAATTGTAAATTTTCAAAACAATTAATGAAATTTAATTTCTCTTTTAAGATTCAAACATTCATATTTTATGGTTCTTTAAAATATTGTAGTAATGCTATAAAACTCTTCAACTTTTGAACTATTTCTAATTAAATATTTTGCAAATTCAATTAGGGCTTTAAATTTAACGATGTTTCATTTTTATAATTTTGTTTATTTTAATAAATATTTCTTTAAAGGTAGCCTAATAAACTTAAATAATTTTTGCTTTAGATATTATTATTAAATTTCAGTCTTTAAAATGATAAGCCAAAAGTAATTTAATGAAGGCTTCTAATCTATAAAAAGGATTATTACTTGTGTTTTTTCTCTATAAAGAGCAAAATAATGTTTGATTTATAATTTCTATTTTATTTTATTCCCTTTATAAAAACCCATACTAAGCATAAATTCGCTAATTTATTTTATATATACTATTAGTTATAAACTCTAGGAGTATGCTTACTTAAAAGCCTTTATAATTTTAAAACATTTATTAAATTATTAGCATAATAAGTTTTAATGTCTGCTTAAATTCTAATTATATAAGCTACAAGAAGATTAAGTAGAGTATTATTATTTTATAGCTGAAAGTAAATAAAATAGTGACTAATTAAAGGATAATTAAAAGATTTAATCTTATGAAATATTAATAATAGTAAGAAGAGAATTAGGATAGAAAGTCTTTAAGCTATGCAATTTGGTAAAACTTATATAAATGTAAAATAGATAGGGATTATATTTTAATTATCAGAATCTTTAATTTATACATACATGCAATTAAACAGATATTTAGGAAATTCTAGAGAGCATGCTTATCTTTTACTTTTTTCGAATATAATGTGAATAATTAAGTTCGGTAATAATTAAGCTATAATGTACTTAAAAAGAATGATAAATTATTAAATTAATTAAGAATAATTAAAAGTTTAAACTTACATTGTAAACAACCCTTAAAGCATTAAATATACCTAAAATTGAATTAAAATAGAAAATATAAATGAAGAATCTCATACTTTAAAAGATTAAAGTTTCAATTATATTTGATTAATTTAAATTATTAAAGACTTAGGTTTATTATTCTTTGCTTTATTTATAAAAAACAACTTAACCATATGCTATTAATATGGATTCATATATCTATAGAAAATTAATAAGTATTTATTTTCAAAGCTGACTCCAATCTTAGTTCTTAATAAGCATATAAAGGAGATTTGATTTTAGCTAAGTAAAAGGAAAGAAGAATATCTTAATTAGCATTTAGAAATAATATTTTCTTATATAAATAAAGCATTTACATTTCTTTATAAGATGTGGAAGACTCATTAGTAGAATGTTTAAAGTGATATATGAAATTTTATTATGTATTATGTAAAAGTAAATCACTTCAAATAAATATCTTAAACTAAATTAGAAACTAGATTATTAAAAATTAGAGTTACAACTAGATTATACTTAAAGGAAAAAACGTGAGTCATTTATATCTATCGGAGTTCGTGGTCTTTTCTGCTAGTAGCTTAATAGCCTCTTATGTTTATGAGGTATTCTCTCACTTTTCTGTGATCACTGCTTTGCATTATAATTTTAATTTTTGCAGTTCAAGTCTAAACTGTTGTGATTGTTGAGATAATTTAACTAGCTTTAATGATCTTTTAATTTTTGTTTAATTTTAGCTACCAAATCAATCTTCTTCATTTTGATAAACTCTTAATTCAAATTTTATTAATATGTAAACTCTTCTTCTCCCAGGTAATTATCACACTTTATATTTAATATATCCTTATTTTAATCCAATTCTTGATTGCTGATTTCTTGGTCATTAAGTGGAAGTAATTTACTTTCTTTTACAGTACTTTTTGATCTTTGTTAACAATAATTTCTATAATTTGGAAACATCTGAGGATTTTTTCGATTTTTAGTAGTTTTCGATTGATAAAAGTTTTGCTAATAAGGAGAGATAACGAAGTTTTATTTTTGGTTCCTTATTTACTTAGTATTCCTTGAACTTTGTGGTCCAAATCTGTTATTTTCATTTTTACAGTTTGCTTTTTAATTTCTTTCAGGGTTAGGTGAACTATTATAACTTCATTTATTACATATTTTACTCTAGTTTTCACTTTCTGAATAGTTGGCCTAATTTTTCTAAATAGATTATTTATAAGGAGCGTATTTTCTCTCTATTAAGGATTAACGAATCACGCTTTTATTAATTTTATCAATTCCATTATTAAATACAGATACTTTTCCATCTAGTTACTCAGCCTTAAATAAATAACTATTACGCTATCTAAGAGGAGTCCAGTTTATAAATTATATAGGCGGTTTGTTTTAACTAGAATTATTAATTTTAGTTACATTGGTAAGGAAATCAGTAGCTTTGAGAGGTTAAATAATATTCCTTTATTTAGCTTCTCTCTAAGTAGTGAGTCCAAGAAACAAAATGTTTTCAATAAGGTTATCTTACAAGTTCTATGGCTTTTATTAAAAATTATTCATTTACCTTTTATTTAATAAGTTAGATAAATGAAACAATAAATTAGCTATTCAACTTTAACTCTTTCTAATTAAAACAATAAAAGTCCTTGTAAATTAAATAGAGTATTATGAGATTACTTATAGCAGCAGTTATATCACTACTTATTGCTAAGGAAATATATAAAATGAAGGGTTATAAATGATATATATTTTCAAGCTTAAGATAAATAGCAAATTTACTTTTTAAGAAAAGTTAATTTCTTTAGGTTTGATGTAAAGAGAGAATTTTATTTGATCATTATCCTTTTCTTGTTGCATGCAGAACAAAAAGAATGGAAATTATTAAAATACTACTGTTATTAAAAACTAAGGTATCATACCAATAGTTATTATTTAAAATTAAGTTTATTCTTCATATTTTATCTATCAATAACTATTGTAGGTTCTTAATGTTCACTATCTACTTAATTTTAAAATAGCTATATCTATTATCAGTCTTTATGACTATCTATCTAAGTATAATTATATTTATTTAAAATATATAATGAAATTGTTAAACTTTAATGCTTTATATTCTTAATTATTCATAAAGCTGCTTTTAGTTTTATTTATTTATCAAAATTGCTTATTCTGTGAGAAGTTAAAAAAATGTAAACTAAACCTTTAAAAATGATTCTTTTAACTTTTAAAAATGTTTCTTCTTTTTCTAAATCATGATTAAATTTAATTATCCTAAAGCATTTCTACAATGAAAAATTAAATAAATAGATAGGTTAAATGTATTGATTTAAGACATAACTATAGCTATTTATATTAAAGGATTAATAACTTACAAGTTCTTATTTATTCTGACATCTACCCTTCTACTAGGTAATTAATCCAAGCTTTTTAAAACCTATTTCCTTTATTTTACTTTTTCACTTCAATTCTCGCACTAACAAATGGACTTTAATTAAAATTTTAATTTCGTATGTAGATTTTATAAATCTTAAGTGATTTTATATTAACTAGCCTAGTTTCTTCCATAAGAAAATGAGGAAATTAATAGGTAAACATCCTAAGTTAATTTAGGATTGAAAGAGTAGGGATTTATAGTAAAGAGATTAAAAGTAGGTAAATACTAAATGAGAGAGTTTACATATCATATTAAAGTTAATTTCCCCTAATTAAAGAAATAATTTTTATTAAAATGCCTAGTATTTAAGAACTTATGGTCCTTGGTTCTTTAGTATTAGGTATTTCTTATAATTATTATTCCTAGAGAAAGAATAAGAAATAAACCTATAAGGAAGTAAAATCTTTAACTAAAGCAGAAGTTTTAAAAATAGTCAAAGAGTAGCAAACACTTCAATTAGAAGTAAGAGAAAAGCTTAAAGGCAAATAAAAGAATTAAAGAAGCAAGTACTTCATGAAAGATTTAATAAAATATGTCAAAGAAACTGAGGAAAACTAATTAGAAATTGTTTAAAAATTGAGCTAAACTAAGCTTCAGGTTTTAAATTCCTATAATACTAATCAAGCATAGTTCAGCTTAGCTGTTTTGTCCTAATTCTACGATCCTGAGATTTAAATAGTGATTAAGAATCCTATATATTTGAAAAAGCTATCTAAAGCTATGGACTTATAGAAGCTCAATGAAATCATAGAAAATTAGTTTTCTCATGCTGAATATTTTCTCTAAGCTTTACCTCCAAAGTTAGAAGCTTTAGCGAAAAAGCATTCTTTAACTTGCTATCTATAAGACGTGATTGAAGATCAATTTTAACTTTGCTACGAAGACCTTTAACAAAATATAATCATTCAAAGCACTGAAAAGCCAATAGAATTTAAAAAATACTGTGGATGGTTGATTTCTATATAAGAAATTCTAACAGGAAAAGAAAATAATCTAAGCAAAGAGTAAGTAATTGATATACTCAATTTAACAAAAAAAGATATTAAAGATTAAATCTAAGAACTCTATAAAAATTACTAGAAAGAAAGAATTTCATACTTCAAGGGAGATGAAAATAATTACAGATAATGCATTTTCTAGTATAACTAAAAAGTAGGCCAAATTTTAAACTAGAGCATATAAAAACTTCTATAAAATCAAATGATTTCTCAAGAACTATTCGATTAAGCACTTCTTAGCTACTCTAATCATTCCGATGTTATTACCATCCTAAATGAACTTCAAACAGGAACATATGATGAGGACTTACCAGAAGTCGAGTAAAATTTAACTGACAATTTGTTCGAAGATATCTTTGCTTTTAAGAATCAGCTAATAAGAAGTTATGGAAGCTAAATTTAAGTGACAACTGACTTCGGAATGCAATATATAAACGCAATTATAATAGATTCGATAAAAGAAAAGTTTAATATTGATGAAACTATGTATAGAGCAGCAAGAAAAAAATATATAACATAGTAGTACGAAAGATTCTCTATACACATTCAAGATGAAAATTCTTATTTGATGCAGCTACTTTCTAAATACGACTGATAAACATTTTTTTAAGCAAAACCTTAATATATTAAATTATCTTTATCACTTTAATTAAAGCATATATACTCAAGATCATAAAATTCTGAACTAGCTTAATTATGAAAAAATTTAATCTAAATTAAAGAAAAATCTAAGAGGTAAACTTTATATTTAATTGATAAAATAAGCTCTAAATTTACATCTTTATTTAAATTCTTATGGATATCAAATTTATTTATCAATCGAAAACTTAAATTGATTTTAACAATAAAACAAAAACGATTCTTATTGTTTTTGGACTTTATTTATTTGATTATTAACTATTTAATACTTAAACATTTTACATGAATTTTAAGAAATTATTTTCATTCACTTCTTATTAAGTTAACTTAATGTAATCTCTGACTTATTCTTAAAAATTTAATAAAAAATAAACTAAAACTATTGCTTATCTTAATAATTTTTTACTTTTTACCTTTTAAAATCCAGATAGATGGATATATTTAACACTATTATGTATGGAATAAAAAAGTTTTGCTTGATTCTGTAACTGAATTATTTACTTTTTACAACTCAATTGCTATATAATCCTTTTAATATATTGCAATTAAATATCTGAATATGTAAATAATTTTTTTCCTAAGCCTGATAAATAAATAAATAAATTTGATTATAGAGCGCGTAGCACTCTCGTTAGTGCGCAGCTCTTTAAAAAAAATGTTTCATACTGACAAGAATGTTTGTTACTAATAAAATTATCAGATATTGGCATAATTATTCAGTACTGATAAAAATGTTCAATACTGGTATAGTTTAAGAATACTCATAATCTTTAATGCTTGTTGAAGGTCCAAGGACATGGCAGGATTGTGTCTCATTGCATCACCAAAGCAGAGGACGACATGTGCAATTATGGGTACTTAAATTCCCCACCTCTGATGAAGCTCGCAATATTATTTCTTTTTCGTTCCAGAATTGAAAATAAACTAAGCCAAGCCAGTGCCGAAGGTCTAAGAATCTTATGTCTCGAGACCAAACCAAAGCAGGGAAGACATAAAGTCGATTATGGGTACTTAACTTCCCCAACCTCTGATAAAGATGACCTTGTTGTTCACCTTCGAACAACTATGACGGTTTTAAAAAAAATATATATAATAATAAAAGTATAATTTAGAGGTGTATAACTATTATTTGAAATCTAAATTAAAAATATCATAATTTAAATTAAATATATTTAAGGAACCCTTCAATTTAGATTAAATATAGGTTCTATTATTATGTTTCTTATCTAATTTAACTGTTTCATTAGCTAAATATATTGGTAATTGTGAATTTATTTATATTTAATTTTAATAATTTATACAAGCTTTTTATACCACCAAAGCAATAAATTCTAGAGCAATTAGTTTATTTATTATTTTGTGGAAATAATAAACTCACTTAGCTGCTTTTTAGAAAATGTTTAATTGAGTTTCTTAAGGTAATCCAGGTGCGTATCAGATATTTAATCCTAATTAGTAAATTAGTTTTAAGAATTATAGTTTCAATCTTAAGATTTTTAATTTTGCTCTTAACAATTTTGTCTAAGGATTTAAAGAGTTTTCTCGGAAATAGTTTAGAAAACACTAGTATTGCTATGAAACTTATGCCTCTTATATATTAATAACTCTTAATAAGCATCATTTAAATAAATCCAATAGGTTTATTGAGAGAAGTTAGGAGAAGGAAGATCAATTTTAATAAAATAAATTCCCTGCTAGTTAATTTAAATTAAACAAGCTAGCTTATTATTCTTTTCTTTATAAACTAAAATTAATTAAAAGGTAAAGGAGCATAAGAGACTAGCATAACTACTAGATATAGCAGGAAATTTATCTCATAGTTTCTCCATTTCCTTCTTTGAGAGAACCTAAATTAAAATTGCTTCTTTTTTATTAATCATTTTGCAAACTCTAGAAGCATAAATTTTATTTTTAATTTCATAGTCTCAAAGGTAAAATTTAGAAAGTTTAATAAAGTTAAGTTGATAAAATTTAAATGATTATACAGATTAAAGGGTATTTTTGAGTAAATTAGAACTAGAGATATCATCAGTAAATAATTAAAATTAATTAACTCTTCTTTCATCTAGAGTAATCTCCTTTTGAGTGTTTTTGAGCTTCTAGTATTAAGCTTTCAATATTAAGTATAACTTGAATGTTTTTGTTTACTCAAACTAATTTCCTAGATTTGGTGGAGTTAAAATAAGAAGGAATTTAATTATAAGCTTATAGTTTAAAATATGGAAAGCATGTTTGACTAATAGGATGAACAATTTAAATTGTAAAAATATGGGCATAAGAAAAGAGTTGTAGCCTAGGTTAAAGAGAAAACTTCTAATCTTATTTCTGAAAGATTCTAGCCTTCTTCTCCGGATGTCTTACTTAGTTAAAGTAAACCTTTAGTAAAATCGAATTTAAGCATTTGAGAGTGAGAGGAATTAATGGAATTTTCAAAAGGATATGAATATTAAGAATATACCAAGAAAAGATCATAATCTTAGGATTAAGCCAACCTTTTAGAAAACTACTAGGAATTTTTTAACTTTGAAGATCAAATTACTGATTCTCCAAGGCTAAATTATAAGAAAAAAAGATCAAAATCCTAAGAATGGTAAAATATCTAGAAGAGAAGAGCTTTCTTTGGTTATAATGCAGAATAAAGGTGCAAAAAGTAACTAAAATGAAATCCAGAGGAAGATTAATATTTATTATTGATTAGATCAGCAAATCAAAATCTTAACTGAAAAAATATTGCAAATGAAATAAACAATAAATTTTACTAAGGTAAAGAAGTTAGAAACGGCAAAATGGTAAGAGAAAGATGGAATAACCATGTTAATCCATTTATTAAAAGTAAGCATTTATATATCAGAGGGAAATTGAACTTCATATGAGAATAAGTTTATTTTAGAACAATATAGTTTGATTGGTCCTAAGTGATCTGCAATATCTAAGAATTTACCAGGGAGAAATGAAAATTAAGTAAGAAATAGAGGAAGAGCCCTGATCAAGTTAATGGAAAGAGAAAATGTATCAATAGAAAAATTAATAAAGAAATGACAAGATGAAGAAGATTAAAATTAAAATTAAATGAACATAGAAGCAAATCAAGATTAGGATTTAATGTAAAAAGTGATATTTTAGGAAGATAGGTAATTTCTTAATAAATAAAAAGGTAATTTAAATTAAGAAGGCTATCATTTTGATTAATTGAGCTAGCAAAATCCATATCGTTAGGAATAAGTTCTTGAGCAAATCATAAATTGGTAGAATAAAGATAAATCAAGGTAAAAAATAAAAGCTTAATGCTAAGAATAGGAAAGTGCTATGAGTTTATAACATAAAATTTAAGAAGATACTTAAAATACTTAATAGTCTGTTTCTAATCAAAATAAAATATAGGCAAATTAAGAAAATATAAATAATCAAAATCAAGAAGACAAGAAAATATCAAGTCCTTTAAAACCAAAGAATTATTAAGAGGAAAACTACTAATTTTATGATCCATCTGATCCATACGAAAGTCCTACATATCGTTTATTAACGGGAAGTAATTTTTGGGATGCAGTATATAAGCGAAGCGGTTCAACATGCGACTAATTTGAAGAAGTGTATAAAATGACAAATGACAACAAATGAAAGAACAATTAAGACTTTTCTTAGGATTAAAATATTGTTTAGTGATTAGGCATTATTTTAGTTTTTAAGATATGAATCTATAAAATTAATATCATAAAATATTAGAAAAAATGAAAAAATTTATTAAATCTTCAGCAATATTTAGTTCTCAGAAAAAGAATTTTATTTATTACTCAAATTTTTAAATTATAATCTCATTTCTATTTCAAAATGACTCTGAAGTATTAAAAAAATTTAAAATAAACTTCATAAAATTGATCTCTAATAGATAATAAATTGGATTTCCAGAATGAACTTTTAAAGCTTATGCATTACATTTTCTTTTAAAAATATATTTGGCTTCTTCCATTTTTTAATCAAATGAATAAATATATTAAAGTAATACCGCCATCTTTGGTTCATCACTACTTCTGTTCTTGAAATTCTTGATCTGCTCTGTCTTTATTTCTTTCATTTTCTTAATCATATTCATCTTATTTTTGCTTTTAAAATCAAAATTGATTACCTCCTTTTTCAATTCTTGAAGTTATTTCCGAAGGCTGAAGTTATAAGGGAATAGAGGAATTAAAATATTGTGCCAAATGTCACAGCTGATTAAATTCTTCTAAATTAAATTTTTTATTAGTATCAATCATGTCTTTAGATTCCTTCCAGCTCCTGCTCGGCTTAGCAAAATGTCAAGACAGGAGAGCTCTAAGACCGGATTTCAGTGCCCTGTATTCCAAGCATTGATACTGTGTCCTTAATCAACTTCTCGTACCGATAGAGAGAACTCTCACACAATCAAGGCTTATCAAACAAAGGGCACATCCTTACTTATTTGTGATGGCACCTATTACAATAGTACTTTTATGCAGACTATACTATACAGGATTACCTACTCGGACGATAGGATAAATCGTCCATTTTTAAAAAATTTTATATAGAATTTAGAAATCATATTGACAAATTAAGCAATTAGTTAAAAATATTAATAAGCAACTCTGCTTATTAAAAAGAATATATTTAGTTTTTTTTATTTAGCTTCGTTAATTAATTTCCTTTTAAAGTGCTGATCTGTATTTACGTAAACAGTATTTAATTTTATATATTTGCTTTAATTAAAGGGATTTTTTAGAATTTTTTAAATACATACAAACTTTAGTTAAATTAGAAAGTGATTTTGAAAGATATGCATTATAATTTTAAGCTTAAAAATACCAATCATTATTAATTCTTTGTAAACCTTGAAGTTTAGTCATTTCAGCTTCATAAATTGCTTTAATGATTTATTAAAAACGTACCCCATCTCCGCTGAACTTGCTAAGCTAAAAATTTTATTTTACGGTTAAATTATTAATCTATCAAATTCAAACTATATCACGTTGCCATAGTTCAAGAACAAAAATTTTCTTATTACTTTTGAATAATAAAACTTGTCAGTTGATTCTTCCTTTTATAATAATCTATCCTATTAAAAAAATTGATTATTTACCCTTTTTTAAACCAAAATTAGGTCTTAATTTTGAAATAAAATTTCCTAATCTGATTTTTTTAATTTTGCTATTATCCTTTATACTCTTCTTGATAACTATTATTAGCTCAGATTTTTCAGCCAGTTTTTTTAATTTTATTTGTTTCAAAGAAAAATATATATTGAAATAATATACTATATAGTATAATTTCCAATTTTTATAAAGCATAAAGTACTAAAGTAGTTATTATATTGTCTTTTTATTTTCATGTTAAACATATTAAGTTATTTTAAATAAATCATTATTCATTTTAACCAACTTTTTATTTAATCAAGTAGTGTTTTGCTTAATATTTTACTTTTGTATAAATAAAGATGATTATAGAGGATGATGCACTTCGTTGGCGTCCTGCTCTTTCAATATTAATATTTAATATTAAGAAAAAATGTTCTCATACTTCTTGTTAAAATTCTAGTAGTCCAGTGAGTCACATCAGCTTCTCCAAATGGGGAATCTACTTATTAAAGATTATTCTCTAATCTTGAATCAAATGCTTTAGTAGTCTTGAATAAAATTCAAATAAGAATTAGTTTTTTTTCTTCCCATCGGGAATTGGAAAAATCTGGAAAAAAATTCTCAACTCAGATTATTCGAAAGAGAGAAGTCAAGGAAAAAGAATAATACAAGGAACGAACATACGGGAACGGAGATTTTATGCATTTAAAACTTCAGTTAAGACGGAAGGCAACAGTTATTTTAATGATTAATGATTAAGAATTAGTTTTTAAGATATTAGTAACCGCCAGTCAAACTTTCATAATACTAGCGAAAACCCTCAGGCAAATTAGGCTTGTCTCTTCCAAGCTTGTCCACCCTCCTTTGTATGGTATCTATTGCGAGATTACTCGCAGAGCAATATACATTGCACCAGATTACCTACTAGTTCTCCTAGCCGCAGTCAACATCCATTTTATTATTATATAATAATAAAAAATTCTTATTTCACATAAAGTTATCAATATACTGTACTTATTTAAGTTAAAAAAGAAATGTAAAAAATAAAAAATTCTAAATTTGCTTTAAATTTATTTCCTTTTTATTGCAACTTTGCATTTCTACTATTTTTTAATTTTTAATCTTAATTTTGCTATTAGCGACGTTTAGAAGTTTTCTTAATTATGATTATTTTGATTATTTTAAATCATTTTTTTATTCTTTATTCAAAAATGAAAATTTTTATATCTTAAAACAGTTTTTAGAAAATTAAGAATTTATTTAGAATTTATTTAATAGAATCTTCTTAAAGACTATTCTCAGAGATAAACAACTGTATACTAAATAATTATATTTATATAAACGTATTTGCTTCTATTATTATGTTTTTTATAGCTTTTTAATTAAGATTCTAGAAATGGAGAAAGTAAAAAAGAAAGAATTTAAAGATTAGTAGAAAGAAGGAGTAATTCAAAAAATGGTGAAATCAAGACTAGATTAAAAACAATTTAAAAGCTCTTACTAACATCTATAATTGAAGGAAACATTTCTTGCAATTAAAGACTGTCAAAAGTTCTTTTAATTTAAATTTAATTAAATAGCTTTTAACTGAATATATCTATTATAATTTTACTATCTTAGATTTCTTTGATAGATTAAGATTGGAAACTTCTAACTTAGTTGTTTAACTTTATTTCCCAACAAAATTTTTATTTCCTTGCTTCCTATTAGATAAATCCAAAAAATGTTCTTATATTGGTAAGTTAGTTAATCTTTTAATTTTAATATTTCTTAAAATATCGTTGATTGCTAATACTATTCATTTCATTTAAAAAATAATTTTATTTGGATAAATTATGTCATAGATTTCTCTACTATCAGGTAAAAAGCTTAAACTAATCACAATTCTTAGATAAGTTATTGAATCAAATCTTGCAGACTTTCACATCTTTAAGTATATTTAAATGAGAACATCTCGCAGATATATATTTAAAAAGTTTTAATAATTAGTCCCTTGCTATTGCTAATGTAAGAAATATTAATTTAAAGATTACTGATTGCTATAATAATAATTTTGCTAATGATGATGATGTTTATGATTATGTATGCATAATTGAAATATCTTAAAAATTAATTTTATTCATATAATTTAGTTACATTTCATTACGTAAAATGAAAATTTTTTGTAATAGCAAAGTTAAAATGTAACAAATCAACTAAATAATTCTAACTAAACATAAGATAAAAAGTAATAAAGTTAAATAGTAAATCAAATAAGAAATCTCTCATACTCATAAAAATAATAAGAATTAAAGAATTGTTTTAAATTATGAGTTAAGTATAATATATAGCTATATAATAATAATAATAATAATAATATTAAACTATTAAGTGATGACTACCTATTTGGTTGATCATGGTTAATTCATAAGTTGTTAGTAATCATTTATGTATCTCTAATTTTTTTCTGCAGAATCAATTTCTTCAACTTCAAACATATTTGTTGCGACTTAATCCTTTTTTACGTTTGGGATCTTGTTCCAGTCACAGCTTTTCCTGAACATTAGTCTTTTCTTTTCTTCTCTTAAGCATTAGTAATATCTTCTAGAAGCTGATCTCCATGGTATAACTTTCTCCTAAATATTTCTCCATTTTCTAGTGCTGTATAGTTTGGTCATGCTTTTCCGCCTTTCTTATTTTCTAGTTTTTATTTTTACTGGAATTATTTGCAGTTTACATATATATTTCCTATCTTATAGCAATAGAAACATCTTATTTTGCAATCCTTCGAAAAGTTAGCTATTTTTCAACATTTTTAAATTTTTTCCAATTCGAAAAAGTTTTTTAGTTCTGCTACTCTATAACCATAGGGTCATTGTAAAGGGAAAGAAATTATTCAGAATTATTTTGCTTATTAATTTCTTTTAATTTTAACTCCTTTTTTCCAATTCTTAGTTAAATTTATACTTTGAGTCCTTGATGTTTTTTCCTTTTTTAATAAATGGTTTTCCTTTTATAGTTATTATATAAGATAAGTTTGAGAAGTTAATTTAGTCTTAGAATGACTATTGCGATTTTCTTTTTTCTACTTCTAGGGAGTAAATTTCAATGAAATATTTTTATTAATCGATTCCCTACTAGTTCTTAGCGATTTATTTTAGGAGTTATTTTCAATCATACAGGTTTAATAAACCATTTGCTAAGTTTTATATATTACTAGCTATTTTATTTAAAGTTTGACTAAATTACTTAAAGATATACATATATATTTATATGCTTATATGCTATAAAGTTATTTTCCTTATTACATTTATTACTAATATAAGTCTCTTAAGACTATGCTACTTTTTATATCATTTTGTTTACATTTTATATTCCTATAGCGATCCTTATTTCTTTATATTATTTATAACCAATTTTAACTTAATTAAATAAGGTAAAATAGAATAAATATGAAAAAGACATAAAAAATGAATAGATAAATAATAAACCCATTGTATGGAATAATTAAACTAAAGTATTACTCTTATTATGTTTAGAATTTATTAATTGAAAGTAAGGTATTATAAATGCTAGCTTTATTATAAGCATTTAACTACTTTAGTGATTGAGTGCTTTATATCTTAAGGGAAACTACTAAATCAAAAGGTAATAGGTTATTATATTTATTTGCTATTTTAAAAGCTTAAGTCTTTTCCTTTTTCAAGTACTTGCTTTAACTTATTTCTTTAATTTTTCAAATCTAAATTAGCTTTTATTTGCTTATTTTAAAAAAGATTGCTTTCCATTAAAATAAATACTAAATAGGTCAAAATTTAAGTCTATTAGTAATAATGTAAATAAATTACAAAAATTACATAAAGTTGTATTTCTTAATTCTGAGGAAAATTCTTGAGTAACCTTAAACTATAAGCACTAAATATAACCTAAGAGTTAGGGAGTACAGCTTATATATAAACTTTGTATAGTAAATTAAAGAAGTTATTATTAATATATATTGCCTAATCACTTAATAGCTTTAATTCAAAAGAAGTGAATGGGTAACTTGAACTATAAATTCTAACTTACAGTAAAGAGTGAAGTTTACTCAAGATATGTTGATATTGCAAGAAAATAGAACTTTCAGTAAGAAACTAATGATTTTTAAGAATTAGTTAAGGTTAGAAAAAAAGCAGACTAATCTTATAAGCAAAATTTATTATATCTAATATAAAACTGAATAGAAAAAAGCACTTTTAAAGCATGGAATTTGATATATATGGAAATAGAAACAAATTAAAAGCAAGATTAATTCATATTTGCGTATTAACAGGATTGGAGAACGTTAAAATATTAAAATTAAGAGAAAGATTCAAAATTTTTCATATATATAATGCAAGAATGCATAAACCCCAAAAAAATAGTTGAGAAACATATAGACTTAAATTTTAAAGTGATTAACCTATTGATGTTTGAAGAAACTATTACAATTTTCATTATTATTAGTTAAAAACAGAAAATATAAGGCAGAAAAAAAAAGTAGACGTTGCACGCATTTATATAATAAAGCCTAATTATTGGTTATTTTTAATACTAAAACAAAAAATAAAATAGCTCAAAGTTAAGAATATAGGATAAAAATGGCAGAAGGTCTCAAGAAGGGTTTTTTGCAGGCTCCATAGATAAAGGAGCAAAAACCGGAGACTTCAAATTCTTCATCCATCACATGTTCTTTAATAAAATAATAATTTTCTTAATCTTAATAATCTCCAATAGTTGAAAATTTAAGACAATCTTAAATAAAATAAGAACTTAAATAAGCATAAGCAGAATAAAACTAATAAATAAATAAATTTGATTATAGAGCGCGTAGCACTCTCGTTGGTGCGCAGCTCTTTAAAAAAATGTTTCATACTGACAAGAATGTTTATTACTGATAAAATTATCAGATACTGGTATAATTATTCATACTGATAAAAATGTTCAATACTGATATAGTTTAAGAATACTCATAATCTTTAATGCTTGTTGAAGGTCCAAGCACATGGCAGGATTGTGTCTTATTGCATCACCAAAGCAGAGGACGACATGTGTCAATTATGGGTACTTAAATTCCCCACCTCTGATGAATCTCGCAATATTATTTCTTTTTCGTTCCAGAATTGAAAATAAACTAAGCCAAGCCAGTGCCGAAGGTCTAAGAATCTTATGTCTCGAGACCAAACCAAAGCAAGGAAGACATAAAGTCGATTATGGGTACTTAACTTCCCCAACCTCTGATAAAGATGACCTTGTTGTTCACCTTCGAACAACTATGGCGGTTTTAAAAAATAATTTATAATAAAATATTGGCTTTCTTCCTAAACCGAGACAAAGTAACTATAGGAAATAAGAGAATCCAAAAACGATGCAAAAACAGACAAATGAAGAATAATTATTAATTGAAAGTCTTTTGAAATCTGTACGTATTCTGTAAGAAGAAGTAAAAATATTAAGATAAGAAAACAAAAAATTATTAGAAAAAAGTTACAATTCTGAAGAAAGATTAGTCAAATAAGAAATCGAAGTATAGCAACTTGGACAAAAAAAATAGAGCCTCTAATCTAAGAAATAAAAATGGAAGTAAAAGACGATAGGCAAAAAGAACCAACCAATATTAGAAGGATTCTCAAGAGATATTACCTGTGCTGATCAAAATTCCATAGATTCAAGAGTTGCAAGATATACAAGGAAAAGATGAAGAGAAACAGCGAAGAAGTCTGAAGAGAATTAACAAGAATTTACATGACGATAGAAGGAAGAATTTACAGAAGAAGAATTTTCCATTCAAGTTCCAGAACTCCGAAAAAACTGGATGACCCGAACTTTTATTTTAAGCATCCAGGAGCGATCACTGGATGTCAGTGGAAATGAGGTTGAAAAACCTCAAAGCCACAAACATTTTAATTAAGTATATTATTATTAAAATCTCAAAGTTATTCTAAATAATATAATAATAGATGCTTATTCTTATATTTAATCTATCTTAATTTAAAGCTTGAAAATATGCTTATACTTAATATTATTAAATCTTTATTTCATAATATCTATTTCTTCTATTATATACTTAAATTATATAGTTATTTAGTTTAAAAATTACAACAACAGATATTAAATAACTAAGAAATAAAAAATTGAACATATAAGTGAAAATAAATAAATATAAGAAAGATAAAGCTAAGTATAGCAAATATACTACAGAAGAAAATTCTAGTAGAAGATCTTAGTTAAAATGCTTTACTTATTATTAAATGAAACAAAACCCTTTAAAGATAAAGAACAATATCAGGATTAATAATTAAGTATTTATAAACTTAACTTTGATATAAATACCTTTATTTAAAATGCTTGAAGAAGGTATTAATTTTAATTAATGGACCATAAACTAAATTTAATTAGATATTTTAAAATTATTTCGTATGAATTTAAGAGTTAAGTCTTAAGATGGATTTAGAATTTCTATGAATCATAAAGAAGTGCTCTTTAATCCAATCAAATATTTAGTCTTCATTGCAGATAACTTTTCCACATGCTTTATAACTCTGTACTACACAAGGAGTTACCAAATTTTAAAAAGAACCAGAAGTTTTGTTATTTTTAAAGATGTTTTATTTTAAAGAAGGAAGCTTCGCTTAGAGAATACGTGCTTACTTTTTGCTTTTTTATTTTTGTTAACTTCTTCATCTGTTTCAACTCGATTTATTTACAAGATCTTTATATTCATATAAAGTTGAGACGTTTTAAGCTAAATGAATTACTCTCCAAACAGCAGAGGAGGCAAAATTCATATTATATTATTCTTTTAAGACGTTTATTATTCAATATCCATGATCTTCCCATTAGAAATGCTCTTTCAAAGTATGAAAAGCATATCTAGGAAACAAAAACGATAAATGAAATTCTGATCCAAACCAGTTTCAGAGTTTATCAGGATCTGGCTCTTTATTTAGACACTTTAAATAATAAGACCCTATACCAGCCAGGGAAAGTCTTTTCCCTAAATAAGGATTTTCAAGTCAATACTTGTAAGTATAAATCATAAATTCATAGGCATCTTATGAGAAAGAGTAGTCGTCTTCATGGTAAAGAGCAACTGGAGCTTTCATATATCCAAGAGTAAAATTTAGTACAAACATTATGTGCCTATTTATTCTTTGCATCCTTAAATAAAGCTCTTTCTATATTGGAGTTTTTATAAGAGGATGATCTGGCAGATCTGGAAAGCGTAAATGAACTATATTTAATTTTGATTTATAACTATTTATTAGCTAAGTAATTTCACTTTAATTACCTTACTAAGATACAACAACAATAGTCTTGTTTATATCTCTTACAGATAGTAAGGATTTTAAAGCTTTGGAAAAAAATTCTGGTCGCTTATATGTAACTGTACATATTGGAATGAAAAGCTTAGGTAATCTTGCAGAAATTTTAAGTCAATCTTCTTTGTATTTCTCATAGTAGGGCGTGGGATCTAAGGGAAATAAATTATCAATCTCGTAACTATCTTTATTATAAGCACTGTAATATTCCATACCCTCATCATTTTATCTTTAGATAAAATCTGCACTTTGTCCTAAAGAGTATGCTACTTTGCTTGTCAAATTTACTTTCCAAGGATTAGTAATTCAATTTACTTCGAATCCTCTCTCTTTTCATTTATTCTATCATCTTCCTTCGAATTACTTAAAGTATATTCCATATGATCTCAAATCGTGCAATTTTGAGATTGATTTTTCAAAATTAGTATAGAAAGCATAATTAGACTAAATAGCATTTCCTTAAAGAAAGCTTAAGATTTCTTAAAGTTCTAATACTCTACTGAATAAGACAAAATCATCAAATCATCCTGTGAAATGATGTCCTACTTATTCCTTAAAATTTTTGTTTGCAGATTATTTATTTACAATTCAGCTACCAAGTCTTAACGACTACCCTCCTTAAACTAGGCGATAAGTTTTAAAGTTAGAGTAAACAAGCTGACCATTTACGTAAAATTCAACTTGTTATTTTTCTTTAAAATTAGTACCTAAAGCAGTGAATGCAACAACTAAGTGATTTCATTAATCAGCCGCAAAATTATCTTATATTTTCAAGGTTTGACATTTCTCATCATTTCCAAGCTCCATAAAAATGTCATTATTATTTAAATAAATCGAATATCCTCAGTAAAATACCAAGTTTCTACACCCATACAAATTATTGCTCACCAGAGTCTAAATCTAGTTCCTTTTTTTATCTCTTCTAACTCATAAAAATAGTGTAATTTCTGGGTAATCAAGAGAAGGATATTTTGAAGCAACTCTTAACTAACTTTAAGGACTTGAATAGTAATTTTTTGATTCTTTTAAATACTTTTTTAAAAAATCCTTAGAACTTAAAGCTCGAAAGTTTGAATCATAGGACTATTCAACTTTACTACTTTATAGGCTTTTAGCAGAATTTTAATTCATCTAGTCCGCCTCATTATCCTTCTGAAATGAAGGCTAGTGATTGTTAGGTATGTTTTGAAATTTAGATTTATTGGATAGGGATTGATTTATTATTACTTGAATATTCTACTTTTTCTGACTCATGAAATCATAAAAACCTAGTAGCAGTATAAACGATGACATGAAGATGCAAATCAGCACTAGAAATTTTCCTTTATTCCTCATATTTCTTAAAACTTAGTATTTTTAATTAATTTAAAATCCACTAAACTTTAGTTTCATTTGTTACCTTTTTCAGTCTTTGAAGAAAGCTTCCTTGTTAAATTGATTTAACTTAGATAAATTTAATTTTCTTGCTAATTCCTTTATGAACTTTTGTTTGAAATCGTTAAACTTAAAACAGATGAATTTCTTCAAGTTTATAGACTTGGCTCTTATTATTTTATCTGTAGAGGAAAAATCAGAAAATCAAAGAGCTTTTGTATGAAGCTTTTGAAAAAGTTAAAAGTCTTGAATATTCAGAAAATTAGATAAGCTTTAAAAATTGACTGAGTGTAATTAGCAGTCATAAAAACATTCACCATATATAAAATAAAGCTATCAGATATTGGCTTTAGTAATTTAACTATTGTACTTAGTGCCAGTTAGGAATTTCTTATATAAAGCATACTTTAAATATATTTATCTTTTCAATACTTATTAAAATAGATATATCTAATACTTCTACTTGCATAAAGTATAGAAGATTTGTCATAAGAAAGATAAATAAATTTTTTGAATATTTTGAACCTAAATAGCGAAGATTAAGCTTCTCATTAAGAAATAAAAGCAAAACTAAGTTTAATAATTAACTTTAGGAATTAACTATAAAGCTTAAAACCTTATAAGTTAAGGAATATAAGAAGCTTAGATATGAAATTATCTAAAATAGTTTCTAGTTCTTTTATAATTTTTTGTAAGTATTTTAAATGAGAGATTTATAGCTTTTACCCTGAGATCAAGTTTATCCTCTGACTAAAAATGTTTATAGTTTAATAGATTTTAGGTTCATTGGGTTGATTGTTAGATTCGACAAAAATGTTCTCATAAGAAAAAATAAAAAGATTGAAAAAAGGTTATGAGTATAATCAATAAATTCAGAATATATCATTATATTTTATTTATAATTATAGCTTCACCTAAGCAAAATTAGCTACTATTTTGAATAACTAAGATTTAGTTATTAAAAAGTAAATTAAATAAAGATATAAAGCAATAAGGCTTTTTTCTAATTTCCTTAGATATATCCTTTTAGAGTAATTTAATTTATTGCTTCTAGTATTATTTCTATTTTAGTTCCCTCAATTTTTATTATACTCAAGCAATTATTTTAGGTAGATAGGTCTAGACTTTAATCTTTATTATTATAAAGATAATATGAAGCATTATATTAACTTTATTAATGTTTTGAATTTTCCAAGAAGTTAAATGATTTCAGCTATTATAGCAATAAGATGAAAAAAGCTATATTAAAGGGAGAATAGTTAGAAGCTTTAAAACTGAATATAGTTTTCATTTAGATTATCCTAGCTTTTTCATCTTTAAGTTACATTAATTCTACAAGTTTTTCTACCCTTAATCTTAATTTTAAATTAAGCTATAAAAGTATCTTAAAGAGAAATTATATTAAATTGAAATAGTTTGAATTTAAGGGGTTAGAATGCTTATAATTTAATCTTATAAGTAACTAAGAAATCTAAAATTTGACCATAAATGTATATTATGAAAGTACCAAGTAGCTACTTGCAAAATAAGTTAAAAAGTGCTATATTATTCTAATTTAAGATATTAGGTAAGATAATAATTTAAACCTATTTAAAATTATAATATAACTATACATTTTATATATTTAGATAACTAATAAACTTTTTAAAGTCAGGTAAGAGGAAATTTAGTTTGTCTAAGGCTTTTAAATAAATAAATTTAATGATAATTCAAATATAAAATTCTTAGATACCATTTTTATTCTTTAAATAAGGCTACAAAATCCAAATATTTCTAAATAATAAATCTAACTACTAAATTTATTGCTCAAATGTTTAGATATTTAGTCTTAAGAGATCTGAATAAAGAGAATAAAAGCAAATAGGACTAGAAATATAAATTTTTAATTAATAAAAATAGATGTAAAGTTTTAGAATTTTCTTTATCATTAATTATGCATATTGTATACTATGATAAAACAATCCTCTTTTAAATTAATAAAGTGCTAGAATCAAGATTTTCATCAATCAATTTATTTTATTTTTAATCTATTATCTACTATTTTATATTTACTAATATCTAATTTATAACATCCACTGATTGCTTAGGTAAAAATGCATAACTTTCTATAAGGCGCTATTTAAACTAAAATGAGACATTAATTAAAGCTTTATATTTATAATAAATAAAGATATTGCAAGTATTAGCTAATTTAATAGACTTTAAAATATCTAAAAGAAAGGTAGCTGCTAATTAAATAAAGGCTAATAAAGCAAGTTATAATTATATTAATAAATAAATTATTAAATAGGCATTTAACCTATTTTACTCACCTTTATTAGTTCTATTTATACCCTTAAAGTTCCTATTTTGATTGCATCTTAAATTATATTTAGTATTCGTTTTAATTCTTTAGTATCATGTAATTTATCTAATATTTATTATTAAATATTTGCTTCAAGCATATGACTAGATATAATTGTTGATTAAGAATAAAGTATCTAAAATTTAAGAGAAGCTTTATCCTAGAAAGTAGGTTTCAATAATTATACTTCTATTGTAAAATGAACATTAAGATTAGATTTAAGTAGTTTAGTCCTATTTATTTACTCATCTTAATTTTTAATTTAATTACTAAATAGAGGATAGATATATAGAAAATGGCTATTAGCAACTTTATTTAGTAACTCTTTCCTATTTTAATTTGTTTATAATAATTATACTTAAGTTCATAAAAGCCTTTGTACTAAAGAGCCATTCTCCCTGTTATTACTAAAAGCATTCCTTTCGTAAATTCTATAGCTAATTTCCTTTAAATTTCACCAAAGATGTAAATTTATCAATTCGTCTTTATACCTCTATTTAAAATAGTAAGAGAGCCTTATTTCTTTCCAAAATGAGCAATCATCTTAATTTCTTCTTAACTAGAAAAAGTAAATTAGATATCTATTTTAACGACAGTTAGAACATTTTTATGAACTCTTACCTTCTTGAAGTTATTTCTTAAAATTAGATGCTTTCATTAAAAAAGGAAAGGTTTGATAAGAAGTTTAGTAAGTATTTTAATAATAAAATAATGATAAATATACATCATATCTCACTGCTGAAAAACCATCCATCATTGTCTTTAAAGCTGGAGTAAAAAAAGTTAATTAATGCAAACGATTTTTGAAGAGAAAATAAAAAATATTAATTTGGATTAATTATTTGGTATATAAGCAAGATTTTGATTTTAAATCACTATTATACTTAAAGAGGATTTAGTGAAATATATATTCAGACTTAACTTAATAAATTTCAGGATCTAACACCAGTGCTAAATTATTATAGAATTTTAAGTTTTAAAATAGAATCTCGCTATTAAAGAACAAGCCTCATTTTAGTAACTTAAATAATTTTCACTTATTATCAATCTGAATATTAATTACGTAAGTATAGAACAGAATTTATTAATAAGGCTATATCAAATGAACGCTTTCAAGAATAATAGTTTATCTAAGTAAAATTCAATAATAGAAAGCTAAAGTTAATGTATAAGTAGAATTGATAAATCCTGAATATATTCTTTCAATAATTAAATTAAGTTATTAATAATTAAAAGGTAGAGTTAGAAAAGCATGCAATCTATGCAATGAGTTATATGGATATTATTAGCTATTCTGATTAACTACTTTCATAATATTTTAAAAGTGATTCTCTTTCAGAAAATCTATAATGAAAGCTAAATTTGAGAGCAAAGTTGAATTATTTCAGTGGTTTTGCGGTAGTGGAAAATCAATAATACTGAAATAATAATATTTTAATTTAAAAGAAGCCTTTATTATTTAGACTCTCTAATCTAAGCATATCCAGATAAAGAATTGCTAAAAATAAGTGAGAGGAATTTTAGTCAAACTGAGTAAGTAAATGAAATTGAAATTTAATTATAACAAGCATTTGCTACTTATAAATGAAAATTGAACTCAAATTAACTTAGAAAATAGATTTATTCTCTTTAGAATAAAGTTTATAATAGAAAAAGAATTATAAAAAGCTTAATAATTATTTGATTAAAATAAGTCAAAACCTGGAAAATATTCCTCGCTTTGTTCAGCTGCTTTTAAGTTCATTAAATCAGTCTAGGAAAGATCCTTATAGTTGCTAAAAGGCTGATAATCATTTTCGTTTTAAGGAAGGACGCAGTTGACTTATGAAATTTAGTAAGTTTTGTCTTGCTTCTATTCCTCTGCTGATATTTTTTGTGTAGATTCAACTTAAATGAGATTATTGAGTCCTTTTTAATTATTGGATACGCGCAGACTTGAATCACTTTTTTCTTTGAAGAATGGAAGAGTTAGTTCAGATTATGATTCTCGATAAAGGTTTTATTCCTTTGAATGTTAAGCATTGAACTTTTAATTTTAATTGTTTTATACTAGGTTAAAATCTTCAAATCAATAGTTTTAGCTCACATTAACATACTCTTTTTTAGGTTTTTCGTAGTTGCAAGTTTTAATCTATTCTTTAGCTATTTCTTCTTTGTGCATTCTACCCAAGTGTCTTCTAAGCCCATTATAAGTTGAAAGCATTCTTTCACAAACATGACATTGATAATTTGATCCTTCATCATCTAACCTTTCATTTCAATTTTCAGAAATATTTTGCGAAGAAACTTATTCTTAGTTTTCGTTTTACTACTACTAATTTTGTATACTCATATAAAGATCTTCATTTTGTTGTTATGTATTATTTATGCTTTTGGTAACTTCTTATTCTTAACTAGTTTATCTTGCTTTATCTTCTTTATCTTACTTTTAATTTAAAAAATTTTCCTAATTAGTTTGAGGTTTATCTTTCCAGAGTTAATCTTAGCTTATGATTTCCTATAGTTGTTTAACTGAATTTTAATTTTTTATTAATAGTGGTTTTTCTTATTATTCGCTGATTAGTTTTTTAACTTCTATTGACAAGCTTTCTTCTGTAATATATGTTTATAAAGGTTTTTATTTAAATTCGGTTTCTTTTGAAGTTTAACCTTGATTTTCGTCGGATAATAAAACTTTTCTGGGTCTTCCTCTACGCTTTGCGAGAATATCCTAATTTTCATTCTTTTAACCACTTTATTTTCTCTCTTCACTTTTTGATTTAATTTTTATTATAAAATCTGAGTCATCTTGTTTATAAAAAAATTTATTTTTATGTTTCTCCTCTTTAGTGTTAACTATTAATTCTTTTCCCTCATTTTTTAAATTGGATGCTTTAGAGATAAACTTTTCATTTTTAGCTTCATTTTTGCTATCTCTTATTTTAAAATTTTAAAATTCACTTTTTACCAAAATTTTTTTCTCATTCTTTTTCTCCCTCTATTCACTCTTTTTCTCCTTCTATTCACTCTTTTTCTCTCTCTGTTCACTCTTTTTCTCCTTCTATTCCCTCTTTTTCTCCCTCCGCGCTCTCTTTTTCTCATTTTTTTTCTCCTTCTGTTCATTTTTTTACTCCCTCATTTTCTCCTTATGCTCACTTTTTTTCTCACTTTTTTACTCACTCTTTTTCTCCTTCTGCTCACTCTTTTTCTCTCTCAACTCATTCTTTTTCATACTCTTTTGCTCACTTTTTTATTCGATCTTATGCTCACTATTTTTCTCTTTCTTTTTATATTATTTCTTTTCTTCTTTTTTATCATTTTTATCTTTTTAATCTTTTTTATTGTCTAAGGATTTCTGTAATTTTTTTCCGTTACTTTTTTTATACTTTTTTTCTAATTTTTTGGCTTAATTTTTTAATTTAATTTTTTCATTCGTTTTTTATAACTTTTTATCATTTTTCTAGATTAACTTCATTTCAATCATACTTTCTTCAGAATTTTCTTTATATTTTTAATATTCTTCTTATTTGTTTTTCTCTTGTAAGTAATATTAAAAGTGATTCTTTTTCATGTGGAAATATCTTTATATTTAATGATTAAATTTTTCTTTACATAACTTACATTAAAATTTAAAATCTTATTGAGGAACTTCTTAAAGCTTCTTCTAATCACTATGCTTATCTTTTATATGTATGTCTAAAACTTCCTTCTAATTGAAACTTGCACTGCATCATTTACAGATAAAATATTTCTTTGCTTTTTTGATATCCAAATCATTTTAAACTAATGAATAATTATTATTTTCTTATTCTTTATTATTTTATATTTCTTCAACTTCGATTTTAATATCCTAATGATATCTAAGCATATGATTTTTGTAATATTATACATCGTCCCATGAAACTTTGCAAACTTAACAGTAAAATTTTCTGATTTCCTGCTATTATTTTTAATTCCCTCTTTTATTCAATTTTTCTTCTCGTTTTTATTTTTTAAATTCTTCATTATCTAACTAATCCTATGATTTTGACTTTTCTAAATTATGATTTTGATTAGATAGAAAATTATTTTATTACTGTGAGTTTTTTGATAAAGGTTAAAATTAATTATGGTAGGGTTTTTGCTTTTTGTGACCTTATTGAAAGTCTTAATTTTCTTAATTAGCTTCTCTTGATCTTTTTTATTTTTAAAATTCATTAATTTCTTACTATTCACTGATTTGGCTTAAAATTTAAGTGATCACAAATAAAGGAATCTTCAACTTGTCAGAAATTTCCCAAGTGGGCGTTTTCTCTTTTGTAGACATTGCCCAAACTAATTTCTTATAGAACTTCATAAATTTTAGTTAATGAGTTTCAAGCACACTGATTATGTCTATAAGATTCTATCTTTCATAATTGAAGTAAATAGATGCTTTTGCTATACCAAAAAAAGCAACATAGGTAGCCATATCTTAAAGTGCATTCTATTGGGTTTTTGATTGCGACATTTATAATTTAGAATAATCGTTAAAATAAAAATATAATTAGTTAAAACTAATTACCTTAAACTCTTAATTAAGATCTATTTAAATTTAATTTCAACTTATAGTAACTTTTCAAATCAGATAGAACCATCTCTCTATTTTTAACTGCATTTCATTTATTTAATTAAAGGCTTTTCGGTTGAACTTATTTCTTGCCTTTACCTACTTATTTTAGAAAAGATCAAAAGAGTTGCTACAATCACAGAAGGTGTAAAAAAAGAAAAAATAATTAGTAATAAGGACTAAATAGAAGGAGTTTTTAGCATTAGTTCTGGTTACTTATTATAATATTATTTCCTAGTACTATGATTTCCTACTTAGGAATTCTTCATTCTTAATAGTATTTTGATTTAGTTTATCCTTCGAAATATTTAGATTTCTTCTCTTTAAATCAACGTTTTAAGTTACTTTTTCTTAGTTTTTTAAGAATTAAGTATTGGATAAGAGAGAAAAATATTTTTGAGATGACTCGATTTAGATTTTTGAATTTATTATATTATAAAAATCTGGAATACTGCTATTAATGCTAAAAAAATCAAAATCTAATATTTAAAATGCTTCCTAATAAAAAGCAATAAATCTAGGATGTCTACAAACAACTAGCTGGTATTTTTAAATTCTAGGAAAGAAAAATTTAGATTATTTCTAGATTAAAAGAAGAGAAGCACTAGATATAAGTGCTAAATATATCCATCTTAATTATAAACTTAATTAAAATAGGTATTTAGTATATATACTAAGATCTCGAGGTTGATAAATAGTTCTCTGATTATTAATAAAAGAGGAATAAATGAATAAAAATTGATATTATAATTATAAAACTGATTTAACTGAAATCTCATTTATTAAATAATTATTTAAGTATTCATTTTTGTTTTAGCTAATTTCAAATCTATAATAAAAGAGAACTAAAATTTAAACAATAGAAAGATGAGAATGGATCAAGAAACTAGAGAGAAAATTGTTTATCACTTTTAGAAATCTCAAGCAAGTTTTTTAAAATCAGCTTTATAAATTCAATTAGCATTAGTTTGGATATGCTTTCACTCAATGTCTACTATTTATATAAATAATATTTTATATAAGTTAAATTGAAGTCTAAAGTTAATAAATATGCTTGTGTATCTAAGATGTATTAATAAAGTCAAAAGTTTCTAATCAGTTCAAATTAACTAAAGTATTAAATTATGAAGTCATAATCTTAAATCTGGAAAAATTTAAATATCCTAGAGTTAAAATTCCTTTTATTTTGAAAAAAGTAATTTTTGTTATAAAGTAAAATGTTTATTATTCCTATTTATCTTATAATTTTCAAATATTCACCTTTTTCAAAATTATTTTGCTAGTCATATTACCAACCTCCAGCGTATAATTCTAAAATGATTTAAATACTATAAAACTTAATAATCTTAAATTAAAACTTATTAGCTAAATTGGCAGGCTTAAATCAAATTAGAAGGTAAAAAGTTACTCTATCGAGTTGAATTTTAAACCTTCAATTCTATTTAAGATAATCATAATTTTCTTCTAAATTAAGTTTTTAAATAATATAAACATAAAAGATAAATAGATTCTATCCAATTTTAAATTTAAACTTATCATTGTTAATTATATAATAAAAAGGCGAAATAATAAAAATTAATAAAAGTAAAAAGTAAATCAAAATTTAATTTGCTTTATTAAATTAAATAAGAACTTCGAATAAATCCACTTTGAAGTATCTTTTTTTAAAATGTTTAAATTAAAAGTTAATAATTGTGTTCGAAAGTTTTTTAATTATAGCTTATTTATTCATATTAATGCCAAGAAGATTTAAATAGATAGTCTATTAAGTTATTTAAAAAGAAACAAACAAAAATAAATGTGGTTTTACCTAAACCAGTCTTGGAAGCATGCTAATCTAATTTGCTCCAAGTGCAATTATTTTAAAATGTCGTGTATCTCTAAACGTTGATTATGTAATTGATAAATAATCTTTAGTAGTTTTTATAGTTTAAATATTAAGTTATAAAGAGAAAATTTGAAATAATGTATAAATCTTTAGCAAATCAATCCTGCTTAGCGAATTTGTCATATTTGTATTCATAGTTAAATCTGTTAATAACATCATCAATCTTTAATATCATTTTTGCCATTTGAGTTGCAGATTAGTATTGCTATATTTTAGCTTTCATAGGCTCGTATACTTCTTATGAAGCCATATCCCAATTTTACTCATGAGTACAATCAACTCCATAAAATGCTTTATTTTCTTAGCGCTATTTTTGTTTCAGAAGGCTCACTACTTCTACTCCTTTTTGTCCTGAATTTTCAGCTAATTGAACTGGAATGCTTTCTAATGCTTCAGCAAAACATCTTAAAGCATATTAGTGGCGGCTCTTTACAGAAGTTTAAGAATCCCAGACAGCTCTTGATGCTGCTAGTTCAGTTGCACCTCCTCCGTATACTACTCGAGAATCTCTAATAAGATTTCTTATTACACAAACAGCATCATGCATGCATCTTTTACCTTCTTCAATAATATATTCAGATGCACCTCTTACAACAATGCTCACTGTATCAGTTTTAATTGCATCTTCTATGACAATAACAGTATCTTTAGTAGTTCCCAAGTGTAGTTCTCTAACTCTACCACAATATCCAAGTTTTTCGCTTGTTAGATCTTCCCATCTGTGAACGATTTTAGCACCTGTACATTTTGCTAGTAATTCAATATCAGGGCCAGTTACCCATTTTATTACTGGAATATTCTCTTTGGCTAAATGCCAGCATTACTCTTCATTTACTCCCCACTATCCACAAATAAAGTTAGCTCCCGCTTTTTTAATAATTTGAATCTGTTATTAAAACCATAGTTTTTCTCTTTCAGCGCATTTCATATACTAAGTTCTTGATTTTATATCTAGATTAACTTTATTTTTGGCATAAGGAAGCTAAAATTAGCAAGAAATTATAGCCATTTTTACATCATTTATTTCTTTTGGCATTTGCTCATGCGCCATGTCACGCTTATATACATAGCCTCTAATCAATTAAGTATCCTCCAAACTTCCTCCATTGACACCATCAATTTTGATAAACTCAATATTGCAATCTTTCTTCTCTAGGTTTGCCACTCCTAATGTCGCTTCTACAGCTATTTCTGCTAATTTTCTTTTATGCAAGGAAACTACTTTACTTCCTAAAGCTGTCATAGCAGATGCTACCAAAAAGCTTTTGTTATTGAAATCTATCTCAAAACTGTTTTTTTACACTTCAGCACAAGCTATTGCACATGCAGTATCAAATCCTTCGCAGATTCTTAAAGGATGTACTCCCTTTTCTATTAATTTCAGACTATGCTCAAGTAGAGCTCCTACTAAGACAACAATGCCTGTAGTTCCATCTCCAACTTCTGAATCATGAGATTTAGAAAGTTCAACAATTAGTCTTGCAGCCTAATGCTATACATCCATTTTATCTAAAATAGTAGCACCATCATTTGTTATTGTAACATCTTTTCCTTCATCAACTATTATTTTATCCATTCCCCATGGTCCAAGAGAAGTTTTAACAATGTTGCATAAACTTAAGACTGCAATAATATTTGACTTTAAGGCTTCCAATCCTCGCACTCTTAATTTTTCGTCCTAATCTTTTAAAATCCATTGAGCTTTTCCTTCCTCATCAAATCCAATACCAGAGTATAAATCGGATAATCCAGGAATTGGAGGAAGAGGAATTGAAGGCTTAATTTTGACTTTTTTCTCCTTTGGTCTAGATGCTTTAAGAAAAGCTCCCTGGGACTTGACTTTCTTAGGTATCTCGTCAGGTTCCAACATATTTTAATAATTTAAGCAAAACAAACAATTTATTAATAGAAGGTTTATTTTATAAATATCTCATTCTATTTTCATATCACTTACTCATTATTATTCCCTTTTCTACTCATTATCTAGCTTACTCTTTTATCATCTCTTTATCAAAACTCCTAATTCATTTAAGAGATTTCATATAAGTAAAATTAGGAAAAAAATTAATTAGATCAAGAGCGAAATAATGATTAACTTTTGTTAGAAACTCAAAAAATTGAGAAGCTATTTATTTTAAAGTGCTTACTACTATATAATGAAAACTAAAGAAATGTACCAAAATTTAAATTAAATATGCTTAGATATCTTTATTAAACTTCATTCTTTTTTAAATTTAAACAATACGCTAAATGAGCTTGCTCTCGATAATTTATCTATTTATCATCATAATTTTTTATGAAAGAGTTTCCTTTAAAATCTCAAAAATTAAGGATTTACCTGATTTTCTGAGACTATCTATTTAATTCTAGATTCTATTATAAATACAATTAACCATTTATACATTCAAATTTTAAATATTATATCTAGTAGAGCAAGATTTCTTAAATTTTAAATTAGAGGAGTTTGTAATATCCTGCTATCTTAGAAAAATTATAGGCAAAAAATAAAGATTTAGGGATTATAACTTAATTTGGTTAAATTGTACTAATATTAAGCTAGAAGTTATATCAAGTAGAAGCTCTTATTCAATTAGATTGGTTATTGATCTCAACTTCTCAAATAAATGTTTCTTTTATTGCTTAAGAGAAGAGAAGATAAAATGATAATATTTTAGTCATTATATTCAGTCATTATCAACTTTTCTATTTTCAAATCTTTTTCAATTAAATAGATGTTAAGACTTAAATATTAAGGTGAAATTACTAAAACATTGGATTTTTTTAATTTTGTGAAAATCAAAAAATTGAAGATAAATTTAAATAATATAAAATAGAAAAGCTTTTAAAAAATTTAAACTAGCTTTTCTAACTATTTTTGAGACTTCTAGCATCTGCCAATGTTTTCTGAGTTTTTTATATAGAATTTATCATAAATTTCGAAGGTAAAAGATGTAATAATTTCAAAATTTAAAATTAATACGTAAAAGATGCTACATAGTTATATAATAGTGCATGTATATAATTAAGAGTAGAAATACAATTTTTTTAATTTAGTTATCTTTTGATTTTAGCAATTCATTTTTAAATATAACTAAATACCTTATTCAAATAAAATTTATTAGGTGTATATATAGAAAAATTCATAAAAGGGACTATAAAGAAATTTATTTAATATAACTATTAAACTTTTATCTTATGGTATATTTATCTATTGACGTTCATGAAAAAAGTTTATGAATAAAGAAAATTTTTGAAATTACTTATTAATTTGACGCTCAAATATCAAATCGTTTGAAGAATTACACATCGATTAAACTTTTACTTATATAATTAGTCTTAATTTTGATTGTAAATTTCTTAACTATCAATTTTATTTATTTTTTATTAACTTTAATCTTTTCTATTCAAATGCATTTTCATTATATTTCTCTGAATTTTATCAATGAAATATAACGATATAACTCTAGTCATAATTAAGTCAAATTTGTCGCATAAAGATAGTAATATTAATAATAATTAGAAAAATTGAAAGTTTTAAATTAATATCTTGTAACTATAAAGCTTAATAAGCATAAGTATAATAATGGCTTTGACTGAAATTATTAAATTGAAAGATAGATCTTTTAAAATATAACCACATTTACACTTTATTTTTCGTAAAATTGAATTAATATTTCTAAAAATAAAATCTTAGTGAACCTTTTGTAAATAAGACCAAATAACTCATGATTCTGTTAGATATTATATGTACAGAAAGGATTTTATTGGATTAAAAAAAGTTAAATAGTTTTATTTTATTTATCTCAATCTTAGTTATGAGTAGAAAGAAAAGAGAGTGGAATAAAGTTAAGTTTTGAAAATATGAATAAAATAATAGATAGATAGTAATAAAATTGAGTAAAGAGAGATAAGAAAATAACTAAATGAATAAAATTTTATATTTATTAAATGGCTACCAAAAAGGCAACCGTTATCTAAAAGACTCAACAGTCAAAAATTTAAGCTCTTCCAGATCATATGTTAAATGAATTGAGAGAAGCCTTTGAAGTATATGACCCAGAAAAGACAAATTCTGTAATGATTACAAATCTGAGAGGTATCCTTTGAAATTTTGGAATGTGAAGAATGACAAAGAAGGAAATGGATGATGAACTTAAAGCAAATGAAATAGATCCTAGAAAACCTTATGTTAGCTGAAATGAACTAGTTCAAATTGTATCGAGAAGATGAGCAAAAGGAGGAAAAGAATAGGAAATTAGAGATACCTTTAGAACATTTGATAGAAGAGAAAAAGGGTAAGTTACACCTGCTGATATGAAAACTGTGCTTCAATAATATTTAGAGATACCAGTTACTGATTAAGAAATCCAAGAAGCTTTCGAGGAGCTTGATACAAATCAAAGAGGGTATCTTCAATATTAGGATTTCTATGAATTGTAAGTCCTTAATTCAGCTTAAAAAACGAAATGTGATTTATTATCATTAACTACTCTTTATTAATGTTCTAAAAATATTTTGAATTCTTTATCAGCTTGTCCACGTCCATTACATCACATCTAATTATTTTCCATAAATATCTTCTAAAACTTCTTTAAAATCCCTTAAATAAGCAAACTTAATCATAATTACTTAAACAAATAAATTTATAATCTCTAGCATTCTAAAATTTGAATATTAATTTCCTTATGAAATTTCATATAAAAGGTACCTATTAACTTCTTTATTAACATTCTTACTCTAATAGAGTTAAGCAACTTTCAGAAGACAAATTAATTAATTTATCTTATGCAATTATATCTTTCGAATATTTTATTTAAAATCAGTTTACTTTAAGAGTTTTCATATTCTTTTATTTAGAATTACGCAGTTTCTTTAAATTTGCCTATTAATTAGAAATTCTTAAATTAAATCTCGAAGAATATTTATTTATAGTTATCAAATCCACTGCTTTTTATAACGGATAATAGCTTTATTGATAAAACCGATATGAGTGGTCTTTTTACACTATGATGTAAAATAGATTTATTTTAGTAAGTCTTAATTCTGGTTTTAAGCACTTAAAGTTTCGCTAATAAATCGAATATAAAATAAGAGGAAGGTAATGCTTTAAAAACTAATTTGATTTAGTTAAGAAATAAAAAACGAGAATGAGTTATTTTGATTAAGAAGATGCTGCTTAATATAAATTTATTGAAATATCAATAAAGGCGATAATCTTTGTCTTAGCTTAAAAGTTATTGCTCAAACGTAAAATATAAAATCTTGATTATTAAATGATAAAAGAATCAATTAAATAAAATATAAAATTATTTAAAGTGGCATGATTTATAAATAAATTGACTATATCCTTTAAAAGTCAGGATATAAATAAATAAACTGATATAAATGTTGATAAATGTGTTATAGTGAAACAACGTTGAAAATAAAATTCAGAAATTAGAATTATAATAAAATGAATTATCATTAGTTAATTTAAGGGTTGATATATATATAGATTATCATAAAACCTCTTACAAAATGCATTTATAAAACTCCAGGATAAAAGCTTTAATGAAGGTTATTTTTTAAATGCATTAATTATGAATAAACGTTTATTAAATAAAATAAAGGTTGCTTAAGGTGAATTTTTACTTTCTAAGGTATAGGAAGAAACTTAATTTAAGTTGCCTTTATTTTTATCTGTCTTTGCTAATCTGATGCTGCATCATTTGTAAATCTATATAAGAATAAGTTCTAAATTATAGAAGGAATATTATATCTGCTCTACTTTTAAAAGCATTGGACCTTTTCACCATCTTCATGCCATAGCAATAAAAACCAAAAAAGTAATTGCTACCAGAGCAAGTAATATCAGCTTTAAATTTCGAAGAAACCAAGTTTCATAGTAACACTATGCTGTAAAATTTTGTGCTTTTAACCCTCTGATAAAAAAGAAGATTAAGCCTGATGAAAGAATTATATAAACTAAATCTATTGAGATTTAAAGATAAAATCATCAATTTACATTTCCTTATTTCACGTAAGCTAAAGAAAATTAGCATTCACTTCAGTCGTAAGCAATAAGAGGTAGCATTTAGCACGAGTATTAAAAAGAAAAAATTAAATTCATAAAATAACTTCACTTTTAGCTCATTTTTTATCAAACATTAGACTTTCATTTATAAGCCAAAATTCCTAATTTCACAACAAATGCAAAGAAAAATCCTCAAAAAAACTCTCATCGTCCATTTTAAATTCCTTTTATATGCCCCTCATGTTTGCATTAATCCTTTTGGTAAGTAATTAAAAGTGATACAGCAAAGTAGGAACTTATGGTAAACGCTAGAAAATCAAATAAAAATTAAGCAAATTTCATATATTTTTTATTCTTCTATTGATTACTTACAGAAGTATTAGAAGTTAAATCATGATATCCATCGATGAGAGGTAAAATTGACTATTATCTATTTTTTTTCCTAATTGATATTGAAATGTTTCGGGTTTCAAGTTCTTCTTATTAAATAATTAAATTCCCTTATTGCATGTTATATATTTATTAAGTTTCAATTTTAATTTTTTAAATCAATTTTATCTGATTTTAAGCATTTTAAATCATCTCTGAAAACAATTAATTAGTGATAAATGTACTAAATAAATTTTAGTACATTAAATCTGAAAAAATTCAATATGATACACTATTTAAATTAAAGCTTAGATATATAAAGCATTAAAAAAATAAAAATTATTATTAATACATTTTTACATTTCAATGATTTATCTTTTCTAATCTGATCTTTTATCTTATTTTATATTTGAACTCATTACTATATAAACTTATTTCGATATTCAATAATTTCGTTAAATTCATTATTATTTAAGGGATATCTCTCTTAGTACTTTAGTTCCTTTAGAATATAAATATTAATTTAAAACTAAATATTATATTTTCTCTTCTGTTTTCGTTAATAGATATTACTCTTAAGAGAAATCTGAACACATCATATATAAGATTTATTGCCTATTAATTGTTTATTTTAAATGTTGTTATTATTCTCAAAATAAATAGTTTCTATTATATCTTTCATATATTATACTCTTTACTAAAATGCTTCCTTATCCTTATCCTTATCTTTATAAGCTTCTATTTTATTTCTTTTACTTTAATTAAAACATTAGATTGTTTAAGTTCATTTATATATCCAGATCTTTCTATAAAATAATTCTTATTTGTTAAGCGAAAAGAAGCTGAATTTTAATTAGGAGAGAGTATATTAATAAAGAGCTTTTAGAGATTAAAATCTATTTAGCAACATTTATATGACTGTGAGTTTTCTTCTACTCCTAGAAAAAAGAGTTTTCACTTTCTAAAGTATAGAAAAGATAAAATAGAGAATGAAGTATAGATTCCTAAATAAGGTTTTAGATAATTCAAAGTAGGAATAGATGAAATTTGAAAGTGTTTAAGAAGGAAAGCAAAGATATAAATATCTTAAACTATTAGAGATTATTATTCTAAAAGAAAACTAGAGATTATAGATTATTAAAGCAATATAAATACCTAAAATTTTATAAAAATTATAGAAATAATAAACTTTTATTTTAGTTTATGCTAATTTAGAAAGATCATTTTTCATATTTTTGCTTACTCTCATTTTCAAAAACCTGAATTAGTATACTTATTAAATAAAAATATTTATTTGAATGATTTAAAAATAATAAAATCTTTTAACAAAATCTATTATTATTTTACTCTTTTAATTTTATATATTGTAATAAAGGCAAATAAATATCTAAATTAATTAATTATTATTTTAATTTTATTTAAGTTGAATAGATAGTGTCACTCATAATTACAATGGACAGAAATCTATATGAAGACTCTTCTCTAAAGGTATATATTCTCATCCCAGCATTTAATTAAGAGATTTATTAATTTTGATTTATTTTAAAACTCTTATTTTTATTTAAAACTTAAATTTGACTCTTCTTTTATTTATTAAATTGAAAATATAATAAATTATATGGTATTTAAAGCATATACCTTTTTATTAATTTTTGCAGAAGTAATTCCATAATATCTAATGCATAAATCCAGAAATTCTACTAAATACAAAGAAAAGTTTGGGAAGCCATAAATTACATTCTCCCTTTATTTTTCGTTAATATTAATAAGCATTTTTTACTTTCTATCTAGACTTACTAGTACCCCAACTTATGACTATTGTTCTTATATAGTTACTCATTATTATGGTTGAGAGAAAATTTATGTAGTCGAATATCAATATTATTTAGAATAAATACCTACTCTTAGTATCTTCATTTATATTTTCTATTAAAATTTACATAACTTAACTAAATCAATTGCTATTACACATAATTCTACCTTTTTCATATTTATTGTAACTCTTTGGTCTAGAACGCCTACTTTTTTATTTATTTTTTTTTTAATTACTTTTTGAAAAATGCCTATAAAAGCTGAGAAATAGAAATATACAAATATTGACATTATTAATCTTTAAACTATAAAATCCGTTAAATTAACTATGATATACAGATGCTAGATTACTTATACCTAGATTATGAGCAATAAAATTTAGAAAATAGACTATTAAGATACATTTATTTTTGCTTATTTTGTTATAGGATTTGACTTTAATAATAAGATTACTTGACTTTTATTTTAAAAGTGATATCCTTATTTAAAACAAATTAAATTAAAATAACCAGGAAGTATGTAATTATAAGTAGTTCATTTAAACAAAAAATTTTTGAAGAGAGACCAAACGAAACTCACGCAGAGAGCTAAAAAAGAACTGAACATCTTTTAATTAATCGTTATTCCTAGTATTTTAAGAGGTCTCATTAACTTGTCACTTTTCAACATTTTAATAAGTATACTTAGAACTTCTTAAGTTTATATGTGATTTACGTTGTCTTCTTAATTTAGCAATTGCATCTTCTTGGTCGTTATTTAGGATTGAATTAGTAAGTCTCTGTGTGAGTCAAATGCTTTATTCAATTTTAGTCCTATTCAAACACATTTGAATAATTAAATTAGAATATTAATTATTAGAAGACTAAATAATATAATTCCTTGTGTATAAGGACCATTTGCATATCCTGTAGCAAACAAAACAAGTATGAGAATAGAAATCAACGAAAATATCATAAAAACTGAAAGACAAACAAATATTCGTTTGGTGAATCTTACTCCTAAGTCTAATCCTATTATTCGCAGGTAATACCATGATAAAGCTGTTATGGGATCGTATAGGTTTAATCTTGGTAACGATTCTTTACCATTTTAGGCAGATATTAACTAAGATAGAACTTCAATGACGTATAATTTCCTTTTAAGATCTATTGGACAAACGTTTAGTTAAATATTTGTAAAGAAAACAAGTCTAGTAATGTTAAAAATTCCTAAGATATATAAGAAAACTTCAAAAGGTATTACATAATAATTCTTTTCTACTTTATTTTGGCCATTTATAAGGAAAAAAACTAGAGGAGATAAGGAAAATATGACAGAATACAATACATAAAACTTTTTTTTCTTTTTGGTCATGTTTTAATTTTTATCTGCATTGATGTATAAAGCTTTGCAAAATAAATATCCAGTTATTTCTTTCTATGATATTTCTTCATAACTATTTTTATTATTCTAAAACAAACTTCATCAAGGATCTTATAACTCACTTACAAACTTCAACTTGAAATTTAAAACATCGATTTCGTTCCTCATAATTGATATCTATAGCTCTTTTTCTATGACATTAAGAGGAATGTTTATCCAATTAAATATGATTAGCTCGTCCTTCCAGTTATATATCGAACTTTTCATTATTTGGAAGTCGCTTGAAGTCACATATCCATAGTTTGCTGCCATATAGAAAATATAGTAAATTTAAATTGTTATTAGAAGAATTATAAGTCCCCAGTGTTTTCATTTGTTTTCACATAGTACTACAACTATGACAGACAGGCAATTGAAAATTCATACTGAAAATTAAACTTTGAATCTATGGTTTCATCCTATGAACCCTTGATTATATGTTAGTCAATAGCCATTTATTTTTATCAGAATGATACTTCCTATTGGACCTAAGATATAGAAAATGAAGTGAGAGATTAAAGCAGAAACCATTTGTCTTCAAACAAAATTTACTTCCACGCTATCATGCTCGTCATGTGTCCAACAAGTATCGTTATAAATTTTATCATCATAAGTTTTCTAAAATATCCAATCAAACTTAGTTGAAGAAAGTATCTTTCCCTATAAGCTTACAAGAAATTCATTATTCTCACTTTCTGTTTGCTGGTCTTTAATAATCAATTCATCATTTTCTTTTATGGGGTGAATCTGATTTTCCAAAGTTTAAAGAGAAGTTTAAATATGTTAGTTATTACTCTTTGTATTCTAAGCACTATTATCTTATTATATTTGAACAACCTTAACAAGTTTTTTCTCATAATTGGTAACTTGATTTTCGCTGAATACTTTACATTGTTTCTTACTATCTTTATCCATTTTTATTTATTCTCAACCTTATGTTTAAAGCACTTTAACAAATTAAAGCAAATCATATAAATTAAACTATTTTTAAGCAAACCAAATAATCTAGAAAGATTCTTAATTCTAGAGTCCTATTTAGTTATCTATTTGACATTAAAAGAGAGAAAACTTTATTAGTTAAATTAATAATATAAGAGTCAGTCTCATAGAATGCTTAGCTGAATACAATTTATTTATGCTTATTATACTTCAGTTTAACAAGAAAGACAAAACTATAAAATTATTTTTTGGCTATATTAAAAATTTAAATTTCTAAAGCAGATTTAAAACCATCTTTTATAATTGTTTATCCATCTAATAAAATTTATAAATGATAGATATATTATACCATTTAGACATTGAACCAAAATTATAATTAAGTTCATTAAAATCACTAAAATTCTGCAAGATTTTAAGGAAAACATTTTGTTTATGTTCTGTTATTCTTAGATTTAAATAGATAATTAAGAGTTAATTTTTTATATATTTTTGTGATTAGCTATAAATCTCTATAATGACTACATTCACCCTTGAAGATTTTTAATTAAGGTAGAATTTTGCTATACCATATATGCATGGAAACTTTAATTGCTAGCACTGCTTTTATAATTAAAAGAAATTTTATTTAACTAACCTTATATTTTGATTTAAGCTGCTAGTTAATATATAGAAATAAAACTAAAAGAGATTTTATAAAAGCATATTAGGTAATTGATAGGCAGCTTTCACTCAACTTGTTTATAGATATAAAATAGGACTAATAATCAAAAAAATTAAAATAAACCAATAAACCAAAAATTAATTTGAAAGGAAACAAAAATTTTAATGGCCTGACCTGCCTTTAAAAATAGAATTTATGAATGAAGTAAGAAGCAGAAGTTTAATATCTTAAAAACAGGTTAAAATAAGAATAATTTTAATAAAGATAGGAGAAATAAAGGATTTATGCTGAAGATAAATTTAACTTTAAATAGAAAAAAATATTTGAAAAAAGTGATTACATTTGTATAGCAACTCTTGAAAGTCAATGATTTTAAGGTTTATAATAAAAGGAAAGAAGAAATCACAATCTTTATATAAATTAAATTTTTTTTATACAAATGAAATATTTTATATTGAGTAGCGATATATAAAGTTAGAACTTAAGGAGAAATCAAACAATAAACTTTGATAATTTTATAAAATACGGTAAAATTTAGATTGGGCAATGTCTTAAAATAAAGTTTCTATTAGATTTTAAAAAATATGGAAAATTAGTATTTTGTAAATTATAAATGCTCTTTAAAAATATTTATTCTCATAGTATAAAGCATTAAACCCTTTAAAAGCATCTAATTCCCGAAAATTTCTTATTGTCTTAAAATTAGACTATGCTCAAAAATCTTTTTTAAAGGTTGAAAATTCTATGATACTTCCATTTATATTATTCATAATTATTTAAATAATAAAGTCTAGGAACTTTAATCATAATATTCATAAAATCTTAAACTCTACAAAGATAAAATTAAGAGTATATTTTCAAAAAAACTAAAGTTAATATCAACAAAACAGAAATTTTATTTAACATAATAAAAATAAATGATTCTAAATTATAAAATTTTAACTTTTTTCAAGTTATTAATATCTCAGAAGCATATACATTGTTTATTATTATTTATAGAATAATTCAAAGTTAAATTTTAAATAGATACATGTTAATAAATTTTAAAGTTAACAGAAATAATCATTAGTAGCCCTTTCAATCTAGTGTTAAATTTAATTTCCCAGTTTTAAATATGAGATTAAATGTTTATATTTGTTCTGATTATATTTATTATGAATGATTTCATTTTATACCCCTTTTTTAAAAAAAAACATAACTCAGTCGTTTCTTTGCGCATATATTTGAAATTTTTAATTTTATAATCTAAATCACTCTTATTTTATATTGTCTGATTTATACTGATCTTTATTTTAAATTTTAATAAACTTATATATGATGCTAAGATATTAATTAAAAAGTAAAAGAATCAAATACAATTAAATGTATTAAAAAATCTCAGATAAAGCTTTAAGATTATAAATTTATATAGCAATTTACTCATTTTGAATCTAATAATAATGAAATTAAAATGTTCAACTGTGCCAATCTGGACACCGTTTAAAATAAGTTGTTTTATCAGCAACACTTCTCATCATTCTTGACTTTCTAATGAAATTATCTTCACTAAGGTCTTCTCAGTTTCTTTGATTTCTTGTTCTTATTATTTCAAAAGGTACTTCACATCATTTTCTTCTGTAAATATCTCCATGCTAGTTGCAATAGAGCCTCTAGTATTTTTCTTATTTTTTCCGCCAAAATTTTTTTTGAAATTCTAAAATTTTTAGCAATTCTTGTACAAATGTCACTTACTCTTACAGTAGTAGCACTTCCTCCTTACTTACCTGATTGGTTTTCGATTTATAACCTCTTTTTATTCTAATTCCATCTAATTTGTCTAATTAGTTATGTTTGTGCTAATATTCTTTTGCTTAATAAACTCCAACTCTTGTTTTTATACGATATTTCCAAGCCTTGCTGTTTCTTATCTATGTTCAATTTAAATGTTTCAATATGCTTGGAGTTCCCTTTCTTAATTGATAATTCTAATCTCTAAGTTATCTTATCCAAGCGATAATAAGTTTCTTAGTTCTTAAATTTCCTAATTAAGCACTTTAATCTCTTCCTAGAGATTGGATATTTCAAATACTAACTGTTAATATTGATTTCCTTTTTAATTATTTTTGATGGAAGTTCTTTTCCTGCTATTATATTAGAATCCTTTCTTTTTATTACTTTAAGAGGTGTTTATTATAGTTATTAGGTTCTTTATTAGTTTTGTAAGTGAGGAGAAGAAGACTCTTGATACTTTTTTTATGCCTGCTTTTTCTCTAAAGCTTTTTTCTCTTTTTTGCTCAAGAAAAAGCCGGGAACAAGATTTTAAGACTCCATTTTACTCTTTCTCATTTTGTATCTTTAGCAGCATATTTACTAATTGAATAAAATGAGTCTAATTTTAGATAATTGATTACCTTTATGATTATAATAATACTTAAAGGAATTAGATAAAAATTACCAATATTTTATTATTTTACATCTTAAGTTAATATTAGAGATATTTCTTAAGTTATGATGTTTAAACTTTATTTAAATAAAATATTTTTAAAGCTTTCCCTTTTATTAATAATATGAAGCTTTCTATTATTTTAATAAATTCTTTTAGATTAAAGCAAGTTTGAAAAACCTGTTTTAAGAAAATTTAAGGTTTTGATGAGAGCATTATTTAAAAAGTATAGATCATGGTGTAGAATATTAAATATTAGTAATTTAACAATGATAATCTTTTTTCTAAGTTTATTCTATATCTTTTTATTCAGTTTAAAATAAATAAAATCTAAAGAATGAAAAAATGATCTTTCCAAATAAACATAAACTAAACTAAAAGTTTATTATTCCTTTGCTTTTTTTTAAATTTAGATATTTATAGTTAGTTTAATTATATTGCTTTAAGAATCTACAATCTCTAGTTCAGATTTTTGACCTCTATTAGTTTAGGAAAAGGTTAAACAAAGATGGCTACCACTCTTATTGATGTCGAGAAGATGTTCAGCAGCATTGAGAGAAAGACACTTTTTCAACATCTCAGGAGATTAAAACTACCACTGGGATTGATACTGGCACTAGATCTTTCTATAATAGCCTGACTTCTTCTCTTATTATTGATGGGTAAAATACTCGCAGATTTCATTACAACAATGGATTTATCAAGGAAATTCACATGATGCTGTACTCTCACTCTTATATTATGATATAGTAATCAAACATTTGCAAGAAAGAAACATACAACTAGGCATTAATCTGCCCAATATGACTTCGTATGCAGAGCATGGATAGAAGACGACTTTATACTCCTTTCTTGTTCTGCTTATTGGATGTAATTACTTATAGGTTTATGCAGCATAGTTTTTTTGTGAATTTTTTCTGTAAATAAACACCAGTGAATGTGGAGCGATCCAATTCGTTAAAAAAGAAGAGCTAAAAAATTGAATTTAATTTAAAATTGGAAGGAAAGAGTATCAAGAGCCAAGCGACTTACCTTGGAGTCATAGTACAAAAAAATGGGAATTTGATCAGCCGTTTTAAATAGAGAGCTTAAAATTATTTGGAATTGGTAAAGAAAAACATTTATACTCTTATTAGATACAAGAATGTTACTCCTGACACTTCAAAATTATCTGTCCTATGTTTACATTGCCTAATACTGAATACGGTGGGAACTGGCTCCTTTAACTTTAATGAGAGGCTCATAGGGTATGAAAGATAAGATAAACAAAGTATGCGTGTAGTGGTAAGGAAAGCTTTAGAGTCGCCTATCATTGTCTTTAATGAGGTTTGCTATATAGGCCTTAACTGACAACCATTTGAGCATATAATGGCTAAACATTTTTTCAGATTCTACTTTAAAATACGGAAAGAAGTTAGGAATTATTCAGAATCCGATATAGGAAAACTCTTTGAATGTATTTGATACTAAAAATCTTAGTACTTTTAGTAAGTAAAAAAGATGTTTAAGTTTTATGGAATTAATAATTAAGATTAAATTATTTTTTCTAACTAACTTTCTATTGAGAAATTTATCGTAGATATAATAAGAAACATATTTTATTAAGAAGCAACTCAACGCTATAAAAACATGTTCATTGCACAGATTTTACGAGCAACTTGAAGAACTTCAGAAATTCCCTGCTATAAATTTTACAAAACTTAACAATGAACACAGGAAAGAAATAACTTCAATCTTTAAGTTTCGTGCTTAATTTATAATTTTCAATATGATTTATATAAACTTCATTATCCTGTGGAAAATGTGCTATATCCATGCGAGAGAAAAGATTCATTTAAACATATCTTTGAATGTATCTACTATTTCGACTCTCTTATAATCTTTCTGATAAATTGCCTGGAAAAAACTTGGAAAATCTAATAACTTAAGATCAACTATACATAAATTAGCATTTCACTTCCCAAGCATAACAGATGTAGACCTTCAAATAAAAAATTTTTACATTAATCTACTAAAAAAAGAATAGAAATTGTAGAACCAAGTAAAAATAAATAATTGTAGCCTAAAGAAGAAAAGTAAGAAAATTCAAGAAGCAATGAAGGTAAGTTGGATGATGAAAAGAACAAGACCTGAACTTAATGAAGATAATTAAAATGAAATAATTGATTAATATCAGTAACATCATTTCCTTAATATTTTTATTAAAGTGACTTCTTCTTCTATAATCTCTAGTTTTCTTTTAGAATAATAATCCCTAATAGTTTAAGATATTTATATCTTTGCTTTCCTACTTAAACACTTTCAAATTTCATCTATTCCTACTTTGAATTATCTAAAACCTTATTTAGGAATCTATACTTCATTCTCTATTTTATCTTTTCTATACTTTAGAAAGTGAAAACTCTTTTTTCTAGGAGTAGAAGAAAACTCACAGTCATATAAATGTTGCTAAATAGATTTTAATCTCTAAAAGCTCTTTATTAATATACTCTCTCCTAATTAAAATTCAGCTTCTTTTCGTTTAACAAATAAGAATTATTTTATAGAAAGATCTGGATATATAAATGAACTTAAACAGTCTAATGTTTTAATTAAAGTAAAAGAAATAAAATAGAAGCTTATAAGGATATAAAGATAAGGATAAGGATAAGGAAGCGTTTTAGTAAAGAGTATAATATATGAAGGATATAATAGAAACTATTTATTTTGAGAATAATAGCAACATTTAAAATAAACAATTAATAGGCAATAAATCTTATATATGCTGTGTTCAGATTTCTCTTAAGAGTAATATCTATTAACGAAAACAGAAGAGAAAATAGAATATTTAGTTTTAAATTAATATTTGTATTCTAAAGGAACTAAAGTACTAAGAGAGATATCCCTTAAATAATAATAAAATTAACGAAATTATTGAATATCGAAATAAGTTTATATAGTAATGAGTTCAAATATAAAATAAGATAAAAAAATCAGATTAGAAAAGATAAAGTTTAATAATTATATTTTTAAGAAGTTTAATATTCTTAAATTCATTCAGATAAAATTACCGAAGTTTTAATAAAAAGGTAAATGAAAAAAGTATATCATAGAAGTGTATTTAATCGTAATACTCTCTTAACAAAATTTTTGCTTGGTATTTAAAGAAAAAGCTATGTTGACTTAATTCCTCATATTTATTTAAATACCTAATATTAAGGTTCTTTATATATATTAATAATAATAAAATTATAAACAAATTCTTTGCGAATCTCAACTTTTACTATATAATCATTAAAGCAAAAGCTTTTAAAGTTTGGATAAATAAAAATAAAATATGATTTTGATTTTTTAAAGAAAGTTATATTAATTATATTTCCAGATTGCCTGTAAAATTTCTTTATAAAGCATTCAAAATTTGCAAAGTTTATCTTTTTATCTTAGTTTATATTTTAATAATACCTAAATATCACTATAGAAAAATATAATAACTACATTTGTTTAAATCAAAAGAATTAAGTTAAATATATTTCTTCTTAATAAATTTTGATTATATTTTTATAAAAAATTGAAATAGCTCAAAACAAAAGTAAAGGATTATTTTATTATTTTTAAAGCAAATTTAAAAGAAGCATTATAGGGTATTACGATGAGTTTTTGCTTCTATAATCAAATCTTTAAATAATAAATCAAGATTCTCTTTTTTCTTAATTTGCTTGATTAAGCTTTAGAAGCAACTATAATTAGTTTTAGTATATTAAAATAAATATATGAATGAATATTATAACTTATCAAAGCTTACATTTGTGAGATATGGTAGAAAGAATAGGAACTATATTAAAATGATAATATTTTCAATTTATCAACTTTATTTTGATTTATGTTAAAAACTTAACTTAAATCTACTAAATACATTTCGAAATTTTACAATTTGATTGAATTTTAGCAAAGAAGCAAAAGAAAAAGGCTATAATTGATATAAGTATTTTTGATTTTTTTTAACTAGAAATGACTATATATAAGAAATCTTAAAAGATTATGCAAATTGACTTAATAAAATACCTTTATGAACTAAATTTAAATGAATTATTACATTCAAACTTCTAAACCTTTCTATTTGTGAAAGGTCTAGCTGTCTTTTATTATTGAAATTTCGATTCAATTTCTTAATAGAAGTGTCTATATATTTAATCTATATATCCTTTCTATTATTTTAGCCTTTATTTTATAAAGAGAATAAAGTTTCTAATTTATTTTTATTAAGAAGCAGAATTAATAGAAATTTGAAGTCATTACAAAATTATTGATTTTATGGTATTAGCAGCAACAATTTTGGTATTATGAAATAATCAGTGATTTAAAATTGATTATGCTTCTCAATCCATAATGTTGATTTATTCTTACTCAAGCTATAAATATTAAAATAAACTAAAAAACAAGTAGAACATAATAGAAGAAAAGAATAGGATATTCTTTTCTTCTACTCAATCAAATTTAATTTTGCTTAGACAAAACTTAATTTGTTTAATGGTATCTTTTATTAAATCTATTATATTTAATGCTACAAATTCATTATTATTTAATTAAAATTATTAAACTCTAAAGAGCATACCTAATAAACTTTATAGAAATAAACTTAATTTCGTATTTTATAATTATTACATATATTGATTATTAAAGTCAAATTTTATGCTATTTTAAAATAAAAAAATAGGATAGAGGAGTTTTATTATAAGTATCTCTAAAATTAGTAATTTTTTATTGTTTATTAATTAAGTAATTATATCAAATTTATTATTATTAAGAATTTAACTTTATATATTAAAAATTTTATTAATTATTACAAAATCAAGTTTTATTTATTCTTCATTTCAATTTATTTACAGATGTACACCTTATTAGCTCTAAATCTTTAAATAGAACTTTGCTAAAGAATTTATTATTAAAGTTATTTTTTATACTTCTTAGCGTTTTTGGTTTTAATAGATATCCTAAAAATTACTAGATAATTTAAATAAATTACATCTGGGATCTTAATTTAATTTCTTTAATTTTTAATTAAAAAATGTATTTCTAAATGCAAGAAAAAATAGGTAAAATTAAAATTCCAAAAGAAAATCAAAGGTTTTATCTCGAGCTAAATATAAAATAACTTGTATTATGGCTTTTAATAAAAATGTTTGCTTATCTAAATTATCAAAGCAGAGATTAATAGGAAGATATAATTTTATTAAAGTGTAAAATTTACACTGATTTGAATATTATTTATAAAATCTTATCACTTTCAATGATATTGATAAATGAATACACAATTATAAATCTATTTTTATTGACTGACTTATGCAAAATATTTATTAGATAAAAATAAAATTTACAAAACTTGTAATAACAGTCTGAATATTTAATAAATCTACGAACTCAATTAAAAAAATTTAGGATGGAAAAATAAAAATTTTGTTTACTTTTATAAGATAATTATTGTGATTTTTGCTAATATTCTGGATCAATGATATTAAACTATTAAGCTCTTGGAAATTTTAATAAACACGTAAAAATAATTTAAGGATTTTTATTTTTAAAATTTTCTCTTTTTATACCTCTTTTAATTTTCTTTTATTCTCTTATTTTAGAAATTCACTTTTATATCTAATTTAATAAATTTCTACAGAGCATCATTTAAATAATTAGATATATTTTAAAATTAATAATTAAGAATTAAAATTTTAGAGTAATAAGCTATATATCATTAATATTCTCTTTTTTATCAAAATTAAGGAAGCTTTAAATTCGATTTATACCTTTAAATTTTTTATAATCACTGTGCCTTTTCTTATTTCAGTATTTATTTTTTTAAATATTTAATATAGGAGGAGAAATCTTTTATATGTGCACTTCGATCGCTACATTTATTTTTTATTCAATAATTATCCATTTCAGGAAAATTAATAGTCGTCGATAAAATGGAAACTTTAATTTATTCACTCTATTTGAGTTTTTTAATTTTTTCAATTAAAAAATATTTTTTATAGTTTCTATTTTCATAGGTAGATATCCCTCTGAAAGCAGATTTTTTGATCTATATTTCTTATGAAAGCTGATATTTTTTTAACTTGCTTGAATTTAATATTTATCTAATCCTTCTATAATTTATTACTTTAGTCAATAATTTAAATTAAATTTGGTGCTATAACTAAATAAATATATTAGAATATAAAACTTTTCTAAAGCTAAGCATATATAAAATTTTACCATCTTCTATCTTAAAGACTTTTATAATCTTATTAAATAATTTTACTTAGACAAATTTAGAATTAAGCACTATAAAGTTTCCTAATTACACTCATATAAATAAAGTTTTTCTTAATGAAACATTTAGATTTAAAATTTAAGATATATTTATATCAATTATTCTGGTAATTAAATTGCCACTCTTTCAAAGCAAACATAATCTAATTTCAACCCTTAACCAAATCTTTATTATTTAAACTTAAATTCCTAAATTCTTTGGAGCTATTTAAATTAACAGTTACCCTATTTATAAATACTTATATTCTCTCAAATTTTCACAGTTTATATGGAAGTTCGTTTATTCATAAAAATTTTGCTAGTTGAAATAAATTTTAATTTCTCCTAAGGCATACTCCATTCTTTTTAAAAAAGAAAGCTTCTTACCTTTAATATAATTTTTTAATATTAACTTCTAAGAAAATTTCCCTATTTTATAGCATTCTTATTTAAAATAGAGAGCTTAAAAGCATAATAGATATTAAAATTTAAGCTATAATTAATTTCTAGATCTTTTATTTTTTAATTGATATAAATAAGCTCTTAATAATTTTTATTTGGGCTAATGAAAATTTAGCAAGAAATATTTATCTTCTTCTAGATGCTATAATTTATTAGAAGATTTGCTTAGTTGTATTTTAAGTCAAACAGAGCTTAAAATCCTTATAACTAGGATACTTCTTGGATGATATTAATTAATTAAATCCTTTAATAATTTTAGTAGAAGGATAAACCCCTTAAAAATGTATCTTTTTTTCATTTTATTTAAATTAGAAACATTTTAGAACATTTTTTGAGTAAAAGATTGTAAGTCTAAAATTTTAAAAGATAAATTTAAATGAAAAGGCTTTACATTTACACTGAAGCTAAATCCAAAAATTTTATGCTGTTTCTTCTTTGAATATATTCTGTTTTGCATATTTGATGCTTTTTGAATAATTAATAGCTCTGATATGAAGCAATAAACCTTAGTAATTTCGTTAGAAACAACTTTAATAATTTACAAATTTGTTAAATAAAAGTTTAAGTAATTATAACTTTTCAACATTCCTTTTTAAAATACCTCCAAATTAGGCAAAATTTGTTTCTAATTTAAATAAGATTTCAGTTTATTTCGCAGGAAAAAAATCTTTTTATAACACTTAAAGTACGAGTATTCATCACTTTAAATTTAAAAACTTGCTTAAATAATATTTTTCTAAAAGGTATAAACACAGAAGCTCCTCTGTAATTAAATTAGCTATCACTTATGAGACATAAGATTTTCAACTCATAAGTAATATTTGCCAACTTGATTTTTTAAGAACACACTAAGCAAGAAATATATCAATATAGTTTATTTTCTTTTCTCAAGAATTCCTTAGCAATATCATACATACGATTGTAGTAGATTGTATTGATCTGTATAATAAATCATATTTAATCCTATTTAGGTCTATTAATTGGAGAAAAAATGGAAAAGAATAACAATTTTAAATGTAAATGAATAAGGCTAGTTATATCTAACTCAATAATTTATCTAAAATTTAATATCTTCAAATCTTACCTTTTATAAATAAGTCTTCCTATCAACTAAACAGAATATTTCTAAGACTAAATAGATGTTTTCTCATTTAAATATTTCTATTATTAAACACATAAACTACTTTACGTTACACTCTTATAAAAAAGGTGAAAAACAAAATTTTATTGATGCTAGTTTAGAAATAGTTCAAGACTTAGATTATTTGAAATTGTTAATATGCATAAACTAGTTATTTTAAGCCATATAATTGAAATTCATTATTAGCAAGCAAGGTACAAGCGAAATTTATAGTATATAACTGAGAAATTTAATAAGAACAAAATTCAGAATTATAGCCAAGTTTTTTATTAGTCTAATAATAGAAAATGTAATACTTTAATTTAGCCACTACTATTAAAAATAATTTTCGTTTTTATAATAAAGCCATTGGAATGTTTTTAATTTTTGATTATTATAAAGCCTAAAAAGATAAAAGCAGAAATATTACACATATGCAGCTGCAAAGAATTATTTACTTTAAGTTTCATACATAATTTTTTCACGGAAACTCTATTCATCAAACCATTAACGAACGCATCATATCTAGTTTAAAATATTAAAATTATTATTTTTCCATAGTATTTTTAGAATTTAGCTTGTCAACAAAAAAACAATTGAAATAAAGCAATCATGAGTATATCAAGCACTATAATAAGCAATTGAATTTTAAATAATTTAGATGGAAATATGTATTCATATATTAACATGAAGGAACTATATACTCTAACACTATTTTTAATCACTTTTCTATTTTAAACTTTCTTATCTTTTATTTTCTTTTTCATGAGACAAAAGGAAAACTTTATATATTTTATAGTAATAACATCTATTGTTTCATTTAATTTAGAGTGTTAGTCTTTATAAGTATACTAAGAAATATTAAATTAAAGCTTATAAAATTACCTTAAATTTAATGCTTATCTTTCTTTATTCGTGAAATATAAAGCTATGCTTATAAATCCTCAAATTAGATTAAGATATTTTTAATAAAAATTGGTTAAAGATTTATCAAAATATAAAAATAAGAAATTAAAAATTGCTAAATTCAATTATCAAACTGACTAAAATACTTCGATGAACACTAGGCAAAATATTTGATTTTATAATTAATTTCAAAAATATCGCCAGAGAATATCATTTCTGTGTCAACCAATTTTTAAGAAATAATTATAGTCGCTGAGATACACTTTAAGTGAAATAATTACTAATTGAATTTTTATTCTTTCTCAAAATATATTTTATCAAAGTCTTTAGATTTCTTAAAGAATATAATTATTTTATAAAAAATTATAAAGCGAACATTGAATAAGGCGCTATAACCTTCTGGAATTATTATGCTAATAAAAGCTAAGGTCACTTTAAGAAAAATTTCAGTATATTTTAAACTTAAAATCATAAAGAAATTAGCTTAACATTTATTACTTTAATACCCTTTCTTTTTTCATTTATAAGCAAAACAGCTTGAACATAGATTATAAGATTTGCATTAGTTTTGTTTAGATCATTTTAAATCAAAAGGTAGTAATTAACTTTCTTATACTTTTATAAAGCTAATTAATTGGAAATAGATTAAATAGAATGAACTAAAAATAATATTAAATAGCTGATTATTTTCTCTAATTATTCCTTTAAAAATATCAAATTTAAGCTTAAATAACTCTAATACTATTATGATTTATTTCTTAATACATTTTATTTTTATTTTGAATCAAATTATTTTATCTAACTGTAGAATCAAATAAAATGATATCATATTTAGGAAACATATCTTATAGAATAATACCTAAGCTAAAATAATTAATGATAGATCACTTGCAATTTAAGTTATAAAGTTTATACTTTTGTTATCAATTAAGAGTGAAGAGTTTGGTAAGCTCAGCTTTCAATAAACTTACAAATGCAAGCTATTAAATTTCATTAAGGGTTTTTATTTATTAAATGATTTATACAACGAAAGATTTAAACTACTAAGTACTTAATTAAAGACGATTCTAACTCTAAAACTTTAAGGAATTAAATAAGCAGACAACAAGCTATTTCAGCTAGTAAAATAAGTTAGTAGAGAAGAATAGAAATTACATCCTTAATTATGCCTCATAGTTAAAGTATTTTAATGTATACAAAGCTATATTAAAAATTAATAAAGGTGAATAATTAAAATTTTAAATATGAAATCATGATTATTTTCATATCTAATAAAAGAAATTACAGGCTAATTGCAAAACCTTATACTTATTAATTTATTATATAGCTTTAAATAAGCTAAATTTTATTTATTTATAAAGGGTTGTATCGGAAACATTGGACTTAAATGAATAACTACCAATTAAATTTGTAACTTTGGAACTATTAAAATTATTTATCTAATTAAAATAGACACTAAGGCACATTAAATAAATTTACTCTCTAAGTTCTCATTCTCTTTTTATCCTTGAGACTTCTAGCATTTCATAGCTAGTTAAATTTTAATATGCTTGTGATAGATAAAAGCAAAATATTTTAATGATTTAAAATATTTTTAGTAGTAGCAATGATGGTTTGATGCTTGTAACAGTAATTAAAGGAAATAAATTTTATTGTTATTAAATTAAACTAAAAGAGGACTGAAATGATTAGAAATAAAGTAAAAAGAGGAAGTTTTTATTGTGTTTTAAATCTCTTAATTAACGTCAAAATGACAAATGAATTTTAGTTTAATTATTTAAGTTAATTTTTCCATTTCTTAAAATATGAAAGATCCTTAGCAGAGCTTTCATTAAATTATCGTGAACGAGAATCTATCTTTTGGCTGAAGAAAATACGAAAAGGTTGAATGATCGGAGGAAGAAGATTCTTTACTGAAGGAAATAGTAGCTTCGTGTAACCCACGCATTAAATGGACGAAAATCGCTAAAGAGTTGAACAACACCTTCCATAAAAAAGAAGTGCGGATAGGTCGGTAGTGTAAAAAGAGATGAATCTAGGTATTATAACCTTTAGAAAGGCTGGAATGGAATCAAGAAAAGGAAAAAATATTGCAAAACATTTAGGAAAAGTTCAATTTTCGTACAAAGCGATTTTTTTAAGAGTGTCAGAAATAAATTAGTGAGTTAAATAGGGATTAAATTAAAATTAAGTTGTAAGATATGCAAAGCAAAGATAATCTAAAAGAAAATCTATAAGAAAGTTTCATAATTTTAAAGCAAGAAAATCACAATGAGAATAAGTTTTAAGTAGAACTAGATCAAAATCCAAATTTTTACGAGGCAAGCATCACAGTCCTTTGCCGCACTTTACAGAGGAGTGATCTATGAGAAACTTAAAAAACTTAATTTCTTACTAGATAAAAGGCTTTAATATCTTATTAAAAATCTTATTTAAGCTTTTTATTATTTTCTCCAAATTCTAACAAGCTCTTTCTTAGAGTTATAAGTATAAAATAATTAAAATTTTTAAATACAAGTAAGCTAGTGTTTTTAAATGAATAAATCTAACAATAAATGAATACAATAAGAATTATCATGACTTTAAAATTTGCTATTAACTTGGCTTAATAGCATTAATTGAAAAATATAATACCTGAGAATAATTCAATGTATTATAAGTAATTAGCTTTATAAAATAGTTAAAACGAGCTTTAATTAGATCCAAGTCTTTTTTATTAAAATTTTCATTTTTATACTTAACAGAATTAGTTTCAAAGCAGAGTTTTTATAGTTTTTTAATTTTATCTTTAGAATTAGTTTAAGTCTCTTCAAGTGATATTGCATTTACTGAATAACTATTCTTATTTTTGTTCGTTAATTAAAATTGCAAGTATTATGTCTAATTCTGTTTGCTATTCATATGAAGTTGTTATAATCTAGTGCCTGTAGATATAAAGCTAAAATGTCCTTGGACATTTTCATTTTATGACTAATTTTATTTTTTACACTGGTATTTAACCTATTAATATTTTTTAATTTCTTCACTCATAAATTTAAATTTAATTATCGTTTTTCTAAGTGAATTGTACAATTTTTTTAAACACTCAATCAAAAATTTTAAAGGATATTATAGAAAAACATTAATGATTTAGGCATAATCTCACCTTTCTTTAGTAAGCATTCTTTTAAATATAATAATTTTCTCTTATTTGACCAAAAGGAAAGCAAAACTTTAAAAAATTGGTGATATTTTGTTAGAAATACTTTTAACAATAAACTTTTAATAATTACAGTCATTTGACTGGTATTTAATCATATCTTTTTCAATAAGGATTTTCTTTTCAAAATTAGAGAATAAATTATTTTAATTAAACTGAATAAAGAGGAATTTTCTAAAAATTTATCTAGAAGAGTTTTAAAAGTTAAATACATTCAATTTATTTCGCTTAGCTTATAGCACATACATGTTAATTTAAAACAGGCTTATAATTTTATGTTCTGATCTCGTTAAAAAATTTAATATTTTTGTTGTACTAGTATTCATTGATATAGTTATCTAATCATTTTAGTTTTTTCGACAGAGAGATATATAAAAAATTTACATTTAAAATATTTCAGATTAAAGATTTTATTACTCTTAAAGTGCTTTTCTTGCAAAATTTGTGATTTAAAATTATTTCTTAGAATAAATGCTCTTTTTAGTGAATTTTCTCTTTTTGTTTTCCAAAAAAACTCGTGTTATATATATAGCACAGCTAGATCTATAGATATAGCATTTGCTTCAACTTCTTTAGTAAAAAATCATTAAAGCATTATAATTAATTAAACTTAATTTAAAAATTGACTGCTTTTATTAGGTAGTATGTAAGTCTTGTTTTGCATTATCCGAAAATTAAAAAGTTAGCTACTATTTATTCTTTATGATTCTTCTATCATTTATACTCGAATTTTAGTAATTCAATTTTATTGCTAAAGGTAATTAGTTAAAGTGATAGTAAAGAAAGCATAATTTTAGTATTTGGTTATTATAAAATAATTTTTGTTATGAGTGCAAGTTTTAAATATTAACTAGCATGATTTAATAGCTATTTATTTATTAATCCATTTGCTATACCACTACTTTAATATAAATATACCTCTATTAGCATTTATTAAGTTCACCTATATTAGGCTTATACTAATTTTCAATAACTTTAATTATCCTGATTTTCTATGAACATTGGTTATTTAGATTCTTGAATAAATTAGGTAAAATTATAAATAAGATTTAACTTGGCACTTTGAATTTTTTATTAAATAGTGCAATTACTAATACAACTAAAGAATTTTATTAGTTAGCTATAATAAAAATAGCCAATGTATCATCTATTAATATCAATGAAATTTGTTTAGTCAAATCTTAAAGATTTAATTACCAAACATTTATAGAAAAATATTAATTTTCGAGTGTAAAAACTAGAATAATTTTCCCTCAAAATGATTCTAGCAATTTATTAGATTTAGCTATTAATACAAATAGACTTATTAATTATTTATTTATTATTCTTTAGCTATTTTTCTATTTATTAGCATTTCTTCATTCTTAATAAGATATGAGTGCTATAAATAAAAAATGATAAGGAAATGCAATAGATGTAGATATTTACTTTTGAGAAATTTTCTTTCATAGTTAATATTTTCATATCCAATTCTTGCATTAGTATATCATTTTTTTAATATGGAGATCATAAGAGAATATTTCTCCTTTTAAATTTGCATATACTTATTTAGTTTAATTAAGAGACATCAGAATTAAAAATAAATTAAATCCTTAGCTATAATTATTAATTAAAAAAAAGGACTTCGAACCTAGTTTAAAGTAAAATCTTAGGTCTAATTATTTAAAATTTACTATAAATTTAGTAATTAGATTGAAATGAAATTCATTCTAAATTTAAATTTAATAACCATGCTTTAATTATAATTCATTACATCATACTTTACTTTTTTATGAAGCTTATTTAATTGAGTATTTAATAATAGTAGGCTCTGGAATTAAATTTTATTTTAACTTAAAATTAAACCTTTTGGTTTCTTTTATCTATCCTTAATCATTCTTCAATTATAACTTGGTATTATTCTTAAAAATAATTTTTTAAAAGTTAGATCATAAAAATAATTATTGGCTTATCTTTCTAGTTTCATGATATAATTTCTAGATACTACTAGTATACTATTAGTGACTTGTATAATTAACAATAAATTAATAAATTCTATTTTAATTTAGATGCTAATGCTTTTTATTTTTGCCTTATATAATTATTTACAATTTTTTATTCACCTTTTTAAATTCTTAATCCTAAAAAGCAAATATGCAACCAGCATCTTAATTAAGTTTTATCTAAATAAAAAACCTTCATAATAAAGCCTCTTAGCAAAGCTCTCTTTTGTTTATAAAACAATATAGTTATGAAGACTCGCTTATCAAATAAACAAGGAGTTATGTAAATAATTAGCATCTAGTATAAATAATCTTACTATTACTTATAATTAATTTCTACTAGAATAAAAATGTATGAATCTTTATTTAGATTACTTTTATTTATCTACTAAATCTAATAAGTTCTTTATTAGTTTATTTATTCGCGTGCTTTTATTAATATGTCTTGATTTGTTTTATTTCTAATAAATATAATCGTTTATTTTCAAGAAGCAAATGCAATTTTGATTATATTATATTAATTTATTAATAGTTAAAATCCATAGCTATGGTAAACAAATTATTTTAGTGTAGTCATATGACTATCCCTCTCTTTAGACTCTATTCTATATATCAAGTTTAAATAGTTAAAAGAAACTAAAATCTTTAAAGAATGCTTTAAGGATTTAACTAAGAGACATATACTTAGATTTCAAGGTCCTTTTAAATTAATATTAATAGCTTTGATTTAAAATAAAAGTCTTAGCTATTTAATCTATTATGATATTAGAGAGAGATAGATTAAAATAATAGTTTAAAAGCTTTTATATATTATTTTATATTTCATATGATGAGATAAAATAAAAGCTAAGAGGAAAATAAATTGAATATGAAGGTATCTAATTATCTTATCCTTACTAGCTAATTTTTTATCTATTTTAGATTAGTTGAATTTAAAAAGGTTTTTTTCTTAAAAAATCTTAAATCGTTTATAAATTATTAAAGGACTTCAATATATGAATATCTATAGCCACATAACTTTTAGAAATTAGCATTGTAAGATAGATAAAAAATATTATCTTCTTAAAAGAAAGAATTTAATTCAAAATCAAAACTGACACTACAACGCTAAACGAGTTCAAATTTGAGTAAAATTTTGTTCTCAAAGTTATTTTTCATAGTAATAATTATTAAAATTAAAGCTTTTCTTTATAATTTCATATACTTTAATTATTTTATCTTAAATTCTTTTTTATCTCATTATTCTTTAAATCTTTAACTCAAATTTCTCAAGCATTTTAATGATTGCTTTTACCTCTATTTTAATAAATTTTCTTTAATAATCAAATTGTATCTAATATGTTCAAATTTTATTTACTTATTACTTTTTTCTTTAGTATCTAAAATATTTTAATTGAATAAGGGAAATTATAATCGCAAGATATCTTGACTGCTTTGTTAATAATAAATTATCCTATTTTTATTAAAAGTCTTTAGTTAAATGAAATTATTCTTTATAGTTAGATAAAAAATGTTTTGCATCTAAAGTTAGAGAAGCTATAGTTGAAAGGTATAATAATAACAAGTTTATCCATATGCTATAATATTCGTAATTAAGGGAATATCATAAAAACCAGTCCAGTTTTTAAAAAGAGACTATTTTAGCTTTTATATGAAATTTTTTATTTTTGCTATGCTAGTGGTGGCTAATATTAAATTGTTTGATAATTAAATATTAAATAATAAAAATTGTATAAATAAGAAAAAATTCACATGAAGCTTTCTAAACACAAAGACAAAGGTAATTATAATTGCAGATATAACTATAAAGTTATAAAATTAGAATATTGTTTGACACTTTATTTTAAGAGTGGGCTATTCTAATTATTCTAGGTTAGACATCATACTCAAATTCTTAATCTTTAAATAAATATTTATCCAAAACGAATTTTACTCTAACACTGATGATTCCTTTGGACTGGATTGCTAATATCTTTTAAAAATAAATTTAGTGTATTTGAAAAAAACGATTTTTATATGTATTAATAACTTTTATATTTAGATATATATAAAATTTTATATTTCTCAATTATCTCGGTAATCAATTTCCTATAAAGTTAAATAAAAAAAAGTAAAGCATATGATACTTTAAAACTTTCGAGAACAAAATAAGCTATTATAAATAAGGAAAGTATATTTGTAAATAAAATTTTATTTATCACATTTTTATAATTACTATATTTCTCAACTCCTCAATATATAGAAGCATTTCTACTTTTATATATCTCTTTATTTCTTTCTTTATTCTTATTTAATTAAATTTTCAGATATTTTTGCTAAATAAAATAAGGCAACCTAATAACTTTGGGCTTTTTTCATTTCTTAAATATAATACTTTAACTTAACAACTAGCAAACATTTTACATGCAGGCTATATTTCCATAAGCTATATTTGATAATTTATTTAAAGCACATTCATTTATTTTATATTTTTAGTTACTAAAACTGAATTCATTTTCTACACAATGTAAAATTTCATCTACGTCTAATAATAAACTTAAAAGATTATATATTATACATCCTTCATATATTCATAATGATAATTAAATCTATCCAGTTTTTTATTTCTTTATTTTAAATATTTTCAAACTTAAGTTTAATTAGCAGAATTTCAATATAAAATCAGTAGTCCTATTATTAGATCTCTTTGCTATATTTACTCTCTACTTAAATTTAACATATTTTAATGTAAAAACCAATTATTGTCTTTTCTCTATCTTTATAAAATGATAGGGTTCTTGATATTAAAATAAACTTCTCTTCATTTTAGTTATTTTTAATTTTGTATAGAAACTTCAGTTACTTTTCTTTAAGTAGTGTATATTCACTTAATATTTATACACTATTATGTTCAATAGAATTTAAATAGTAGCTAGATGCAATGACAGTAGAGATAAGAAACTATTTTATGATGATTGATGAGCTAAAAGGCAAACTTAAACTGGAGAATTTTGATATAGCTATTTTCATTGATATATTAAAGTCACTTAAGTTTTACTTTGCTAAAATGCTTCAATGATCAAACTATAAATCTAAGGAATCTAACCTTTTGTTCCTTCCATCTATCATGGCTTTGATTTTAAAAGGAGCTATGCAGTTGACCTTGCAATTACAAATTTTTTAAATATTAGTAGCATGTCAACTACAAGGAGCTGCAATATTATCTAAAGCATAAGCTAAGTATGCACCTTCTTAAATATTTTTTACTTGATATTCTTTAGATAAATATAATTGAGTTCTTAGCCAAATGTCCTAGAATTACGACAGAACGCAAGAAATTTCAACACCTAAGAAATGCTGAGTAGAATTTTAAGGAATTTATAAGAGATAACTTAAACATATTTATGTGACTTGTAAAAATAATAGAAAACAAAGATAATTTTAGAATATATTTCATTTTTAACATTTAAGTGAATTCATTAAAATCGATTTCGTAAATTAAAGGATTTTTGTATTAAATCATCTAAAATCTTATTTAATTTATAATTACGGAAAAATGAAGTACGACAAAGGAACTTACATTATCGAAGACTTGCCTTCTTTACTTGGGTAATATCCTTTTCCTTATTTCAAAAGTGGATGGAGTAAACGTATGGAGCTTCCCCCTCTTAGAGGGAAACCTCAAAATTAAGAATCTTATTTCCTTTGCTTATAGCAAACCCTCCTTATAAGAAAAAATAAAGAACCGTAGCTTATCTCCTAAAATCAAGTTAAAGAAACCAATTGTTCACACACTGCCAAAAGGCAGACTTTGCAATAAATTTGTACTATTTGCTATTACTAAAATTAGCGGGATAAAAAAGTGGCTTAGTGCGGGCATAGTGACAGACTTGCTTATGCTAAAAAAATGTGCTATAGTTGCTACACATTCGAGTATAAGCTTTTGAATAGAAGAAAGCAGATTGGAAAATAATGAGATACAAGTATTTTAGTTTAAATTATACACATCTTTTTTTAATTTCATATACTCTTTTAATTTTCCTTTTAATTATACTTTGCTTTAACAAAAAGGATTTATTCACTTAAGCATTTTATATACAATCAAAATTAATTAATGAATAAATGATGCACTCTTGGATAGCTAGCTATCTTAGATTATTTAATTATAAGATGCGCAAATTATTAAATTAAAAGGAATTATAATTTTATGTAAACTAGATTTAAAAGAAGCACTCGCTAGTCTTTTAGTGAACATTTGAGAATGGTAGTTATATTTAAATTATAAAGTCACATATATAAATACCTTTAAACTAGAAAATTAATAATGGTTATTATTATTTATTTTCCTATTTGCCTTACCATATATTACTTTAGCCCTAGTAAATCTGCTATATTAATAATACCTCCATATTTTAAAGAAAATTGAATAGGATTTATAACATTTCATTAAATCTAAGAGAAACTTAGAATTTTTAAAGTTTCTTAAGTAATTAACTTGGCAATCTGAAAATTGTTTGGAAGGGATATACCAAGGATAGGGTAAATATAACAATATAAACTTCAATCAAGTTAACTAATCGTTTAAATGATTGACTTAATTCGCATAAAAACCAACTTAAAATAAATTTATTTATATTAATAAAAGGAATTTATAAATACGTGCTTCTAAAAGAAAATTGAGAACTTTATGTTTCTTTTTAATATTTGCAAAATCTTTTGTATGACAGAGTGTTCAAAATTTTTAAAGATTAAAAATTTATTTTTTGCAAAAATGATTCTTTGAAAACAAAATTTTAGAATACAGAGATTAGTTTTATGAAAGTTTAATGCTTTAGCTTCATCGTTCATATCCCCGTATTGTATAAAGAAAAGCCTCTGAAATATTCATTTATAATAAAGGATGGATTTATGTTTAGACTTTGACTAGTAGAAATTATATAAAGAATCATTATTTATTAATTTTTAAATTTGCTCTTAGCTTTCTATCTTCCTAGTCTTACTTATAGTATATTTCTTTTTACCTGACTATATTTATTGTTACTATATCCGATTGAATCTCTTTTATTTCTATTGTTTAAAATCTCTAGAAGTTTTGTTTAATGAGATTAAGATAATTTTAATTTTATTTAAGGAAACTTATTTTATAATTTATTCCAGTTTAAGTTCGTATGCTTGCAATGAGATTTCATATGAATATCTTTTATTTTTCCTTATATAAATTTCAAGCTTCAATAGAAAATTAGCTAGATATTTATAAAAACTTTACTTCTTATGTTTCATATATAATTCACTAGTTATTATTTAATATATTTTTATATCAAAACCAAGTTTTTAACTTAGTTCTCCTGCTTCTTAAGTACTCAGACTTTAAATTCATATAATTAAACTTGCTTAAAATAGATATAGCGTATTTTTAGTAGAAAGTTTTAAAAACCTTAGAAAGACAAAATTAATACTCTATTTTTTTTAATTTTGATCCGGTAAAACTTTTTATCACCAAAACAAAAAATCTATCATAGCTCATAAAGAAAAAAAGAATACTTTAGCTTAATCTTCTGATTGTAGTATTTATATATGACTGTGTATAGAATTTCAAATTATTTAGTGATCAATTTCTAAAATAAATTTAGCTATATTAATATAAGTAAATTTAATAGCTCATCTAATAAAATCTTCATAATTCACTTCATACATATATTTTTCATTATTTCTATAATCTAAACTTCTGCAATAAATAGACAGTCTTAAATTCTAACTTTTTCCTTTCCCTTGAAATAAATTGCCTTATATATCTTAAAATTTTAAATGTTTTCTCATAAAAATTAGAATACGCAAGTCAGTTATATTATTAACCAATTTAAATATAACTAAAATTTTATATTGTAAACACTATTATACCTAGTATTAAGAAATTAAGATAGCTTTAAGAGATTTAAATACAAACGTTAAAGTATTTGAAGTAAAAGAAATAAAAGTAGTTATAATTAAATATTAGAAGATCATTATATTTTAAATACTTTCATATTCGCCTAAAAACTTAAATTTGGTTGAAAATTTAGAATTTGTTTTAAAAGTGATTTCTTATTTAATATTTTCGCTAGAAAGTTTTAGAGTATATAAATTTCATATATGTATATAAAAGTTTAAATTTCTATCATATAATAAACTCTTTGTTATTTAAAATATTGTTAACATTTTTAATTTTTTTCCTTTTCAAGCTCATATAATCTATATAAAATGTAAGATGATTAAAGTCCTATTTCAAACACACTAAGTAAGTTTCTACAAACTTATGTTAAAATGTTTATTCAAATTCTGTTAAATTCTCTAATTTTAAAATATTTATATCTATATATTTTTACTCTTTTGCTTATTTATTTAGTATACTTTATCATTTCTTTTAATTTTTTCAATAAAGATTAATAAAAATTACAATTAACTAAGCATCATTTTTAACTAGAAAAAGTAAGAAGAAATGTGTATAATTATGTTAAAAACCTATTAGCTTTTATATCTTTAAAATCTTTAAAATTCTAGAAACTTAAGCAAGTCAATAAATATCCATGACTCTAATTCTTCTTATTACTTATGCTTTATCTTAACTATTTTTCTAATTATAGATATATAAAAGAATGTAGAATTTCTCAATATACAATTAATTTAATAGAATTAAAGCATTAATTAATTGTTAGTAAACTTACAAAGTCAACTGTAAGTATCATTTCTTAATTAAATAATTTAAATTTCTCATTTGGTAGTATTTAGCTAGACTTTCTATCATCCTTTTTCTATAAAATAGATATCTTTGATATATAAACAACTCAACTATTTAAATAATTCAAATTTATGATTCCATAAATTGCCTTAATTTCCTTTCTTCATATCTTTTTAGTTATTCTCTTAAATAACAATTTTCAAAATAATTTAATTTACTGCTTGAAGTAGATAAAAGGTAATAAGGTACTTAATATATTATGAATATATGTAAATAGCTATATATATCATAAGGTAATAGAGAATACCTCTAAGTATTTGGAAAAAAGCTTATAAAATTATTGATAAAGCTATTTTTTAATTGATCTATAGTGTTATATTAATGAGTAACCACTTTTGAAGTTATTAATAATCGTAGAAGTTTGCTAGGTTATTTATTATCATTTCTTTTACAATTTTTTCAGATTTTTTTTAGAATTCTCAGATTAGAAGATTTATAAAATACGCTAAAGAACAATAAGAAAATAAATTTTGATAATTCATTAAAAGGAGAAATAGATGTTCAAGACTTTATAGCAATTCTTTGCTGAATAGTTCTATGTTATAATTTCTAAAGCTTATTAAATAAATTGCTATAAGCTTAGAAAATGAAGGATTTAGAAATTATAAGACATATATGTCATTAAAGATTAAAGAAATAAAATTTTAAAGCAAAAACAAATGATCTAATATAGTAATTAGTACTTTTATATCTTTAAGATCTTTAAAATTCTAGAAACTTAAACAAGTCAATAAATTCCATGACTCTAATTTTCCTTACTAATTTTTCTTTATCTTAACTCCTTTTTTAATTTTAGATATATAAAGAATGTAGAATTTTCTCCATATGCAAAAGAGTATTATATTTGAAATTGGATATTTACAATATGGCTAAGGAAGCTGGTGCTTGCTATAATTTGAAGCAATTATCCTTTAAAAAAGTTATTCAGTTGATTATATATGATTAAAGCTATTTTAAGAATAAACCTTTAAAAAATAATAAATTTTGAATTTATATCTTCTACAAATAGTCTAAGAAGGTATATTCCAAATAAAAGGTTTTATATCATTATCTTACTAAGAGAAATAACTCAGAAAGTTGAAAAGTAAAATAATAAAATATCTAATTAAAAGATATAGTAAATTAAATTAAAATAAATAATTAGTTTAAATATAAAGCTCATAATTAAACAATTAAAAAAGGTATAATTTTAGCTATTTTCTTTTCATCAATATATTAAATTTTACAATTTAAGAGGAAAAAGATATCTCAAATATATTAAATTTATTTAATATTCTAACATAGAAAATAATCCTTATAATTTTGAATTACGCAACATATATAAAAGAGCAAATTAGCTTTGATAATAAATTTAAGTAAATTATATATCCTTAATCATTTTCAAATATTATCTATTTTAACAGCTTTTATTTGTACATTTATTTATAGATTTTGTATTAACTTAATAACTAAAAGATGATAAACTTCATATAAGTTAAGTTAAGTTAAGCTCTACAATATCATTCTTTACTTATAAACTAAGGAAATTATAAATATTCACTTTGGAAAAACTTGATATTAATTTAAGTTAATTAAAAAAGTAGATAGAGAGTAAAAGCCAACTTACTTTTTGTTTAAAATGAGAAATTTAAAAAAATAATAGAATGAAAATTGAATTTTTTCTATTTTCATATGAATTTTAATATTTTTCTATTATATAATTTAAGTTTAAGCTTTGCTTATAAAATAAAATGTATATATTTTTAATTAAAATCAACTTTTGAAAAAAGAAGATTCAAAATAAAGAAAAGGTTCTTAACTCAAGTTTATAATTTTTAAGGTTTTTTCTATTTATTTTAGCAATAAAGATTTCTTTTTACACTGCTTACAATTTTTATTATCCTTTAGCAAAATTTAATTTTTAATAGCAATTGTTTTCACAATAAAAATATCTAAGTTCATTTTAAAGTTACCAATAATTTCCCTGCTATTTATCTTTTAAGCTTCTATAACTTATTGAGTTATTAATTGATTTATTTTAATTAAAATCTAATAACTCTTTAATAGTCAATACCCTTTTATTTTATTTACCTGATATTTTACTATTTTATTACAAGATTATATCCTTAAAATTGCTTAGCTTATTACATATCGAACTTGTAAAAAAAAGTCTAAATAAAACTTTAATAAAAGACTAGATAAGATATTTCTACCTTTAATAAACTTCTTTATATAAAATAATAGGCTTAAGATATATCTACACTATTTAGAATTATATAAGTAATCAATAGCTTCTAGTTTAAATTATACTAAATTCCTCTTTATTTCTAAATTAATCCTAAATAACTTAAAGTATATTACAAATGATAATTCTTAAGCATTAAATGTATATTAAGAGATAAATCTAAAAGTTAATTATTATTAGTTTAGGTATAAATGAGTTTTTTATTTATTTAATATTAGATCTAATTTTAATTATGCTGATAGAAAAATTATTAATGATAGCTTTATTAGATTAAAAGTGATTAATAAAATTAAAGGATATTTAATTAAAAAATAAAGCTAATTAAATTTATAATCAAAGATTTAACGAAGATTTATTGATTTAATTAAAAAATCAACTTTATGACTAAAGTACTAAGAAGGTTACTATTAGGGCTAATTATGCTAGTAATGCTTAATTTAATATTAGGAGTTTAAAATTTGATTTTGTATATATAATTTAAATTATTTTTTTGAAACAAGTTTGATGCAACAGGAAAGAATCTTCTAGATTATAAGAAAATATTTTATTATTTAACAATGAAAGAAGTTAAGAACATTAAAAAAAGCCACTGAACAAGTTTAAATTTTAATTATTAACAAATAGAGAAATAGCACTAAAAATGATTATGCTAGCTTATATCTGTTAACTTATTAAAATTGATTCAAATCTCAATGATAAATAATCATAAATAAAGAACTTATTAATTGAAAGCTGCTTCAAATTAGTTTTGAAACTATTATGCAGCTAAAGTATTTAAAATGAATAAGCTGATTAAGCACAAAATTTATAAAAGCTTATATTTTAATTCTTTAGATGCTTCTAATAATTAAGTCAAAATTAATGCTTATAAAATACATCTAAAGATTTAATTTTAGCTATTAAAATAACTATTAAGGCTAATTAAAATTAAATAAGCTAAATGCTTACAATAGATATCTCATAGATAAAATAAAGGAAATATAATTATAAATTTTAACTGCAATGTTCTTTTTAAATGCTTTATAATTAAATTTAGTACTCACATTATAGAGAGTTAGAAAGAAAAAGATTAATATTATAATTATTCAACTATTGAAATAGAAGATATACGTAAATCTAATTATATTATAATATACTTTTTATTTAATAAAAGATAAACCAGGTAATAAAAACTTAACAAGCAGAAGATATTATATATAATAAATAAACTTTAATCATAGAATAAATGTTTATTTAAAGAAGAAAACTAACTAGCAAGGAAAAAACCACAGCTTTTATATTAATGTTAAAAGAAAGATATTATTCTATTCTTATGACATCTCAAATAATTAAGGAATGTATTAATATTATGCTAGTATCTCATCAAATAAAAGAAAAAATTAAGTTATAAGCATAATTTATAAAATATTTCATCTGCATAATTAAAGTCTCTTTTAATATTTAAATCTAATAAATAAATTGAAAAGCGTGTAAATGAATTTAATTCTCTAAGTTAATAAAAATTATTTGAAGCTTAAATGATTTAAAACTTTTAAAGGGAGATATAATTATAGAAATCTAAGTATTAAAAAAATTGAAAAAATTAAATTTCCTTTCTTCATAAAAGTTTATTAAACAAAAATAACTAAACTTAAATATACTTTTCATAATTTGCTCTTATGCTTAAAATTTATTTTATAAGGAGCTTAATAGCTGTAAAATTATAGTACAAATGACTAATTATATTGCTTTCTTTCTTAAAAAATAGTGAGCTTCTTTTCATAAGATCTGTATTGATTTTTTTTATCTTGCTTTTCTTTTGTTTTATGAAATACTTTTCAGATTTAGGTTTATTTCTTTGTATATCTTTAAAGTTTTTAGTAATGATTTATTAGGGATATTTAATGGATTTATAAAAATTAAAAAAGAAACTTAGATTAAGTAAAATTCAAATTAATATTCATCTTCTCTTCATCCATATAAATACTAAAACGATACTTCTTCAGGATTTTTTTGAAAATACTAATATTTCTTGCAAAGCTATTTCAAATTTATTTGTACATCAAGTTTGTACTTCCTTATTATTTAAATAGTCTAAATGAGGCCTGATTGGTCTTCCTCCTTTAATCCATTTGATTCTAGCATATCTTTAGTAATTTTGATGTTAAATTAAATCTTCTGTACATCTTCTTAATTAGGTTTACTTTCTTTGATCTATCCTTGTATTAAGTTATTTGGTATATCCTGATTTGGCTACTGAGACTATTAAAAGGGATTATTCTTTTACGTCTAATCTTACTTTTGTTAAATCTCTTATTAATTTTCGACTACTTTTTAAGTTTTTTGAATCATTGCTTATTATAACTCATTATTAGCTTATTCTTCTAATATTTAAAAATGAAATAGCTTTTCTGTATTTTGTTCAAAAACTGATAAGTCCTTTTCTAAGGAAATTTCTTTTATTTCTATTGATTATTTAAATTTAAGCTAGCTATGCATAGTATTTCGAAGCTATTTATATTCTTTTGAAAATTCTAAATAATTATCTAATGTTACTAGTGAACTCACTTTACTATATAGATTATCTAATTATTGTAAAGAGCTTTCTGTTTGATGAATCTTTTAATCTAGAATTGATTTATACTCGTTAATCTTATTGAAATTAAGCTATTTTATTTATTACATAATGTTGGTAATTTTCTCGATAAAGCCATCAAATTTAAGTTCATATTTAAGGCTTTATTCCTAAATTTTTTCATTTTTGCATGTATAATCTTGCTTTAGATTGCTGATTTTCTATTTATCATCCTTATACATTTAATATAAATTATCCTTGAAGTAATCAGAAGCTATACTAATATGCCTAATTTCGCATTTATTATGTAATTAATCACATTTGCTACACAAATAATGGAGACAGTCTATACAAACATGCTTAATTTCTTCTTGATGCTTATCACAAAAATTTATATTTGGATTTTAAAAGTCTTCGCTATTTTAATTATACGCACTCTATTATTGTATCTAAGTCCATTATGCTTAATTAGGTCTCTATACTGGCTCTTATATGTTTTTTAGTATTTTCACAGAAGAATTACTAAGCTATGGTTTATTTAATTCTAACTGAAATTTTTGGATTTAAGGTTAGCTTTGAGTCTGAGGAACTAAAAAGTCTTGAACAAATTTATCTTAAGTTTGAGGATTGTTTACGTCTTTTATGAATTGCAAAGCTTTAACTTATTTTTCTTGGTCTATTTCTTACTAAAATGGATTATTTAGAGAAATACAGGCTTTTTAGAACTATTAGACAGGCTAGCTAATATAGCTCTAATTTTCTTTTCCTGATACAATTATCAAAAGCATATTTCCCTAATAATATTGCTTAAAATTTTAATATTCCTAGTCCTCTTAAATTTCTTGTTACTAGAATTAGTCTTAAATACAAGAGCGAAATAATACTTAGAACTCCCTTTCTCTTAAGGTCTAAAATCGATTAAGAATGATATCTCTTAACTCTCTGAAACTTTAAGGTAGTTATTATAAAGAGATTTTTTAGGTTCCAGATATCAATGAAATGTTGTTGAAATGATCGATAGACATGGTAATAATTAAAAGTTATATTTATAAACTTAATTATGAAATTAATTTATAACAGATTCTTTTCTACCTTCAATTACTTTATAACTTACACAATTATTCTTGTCTATGCTTGTTATTATATTATCTAGTTAATCTGATATATCTCTATTTACAATATAATTAGTACACTCTTTAACTAGCAAACGCTTATTTTCTTTATTATTTAAGCTTATTTTATTTATAATCTTTTTTGGTGAAGGAGTAGTTTATTATGTAGTTGTTATAAGCTGTGGATATATTTTGAGAAACTAGGAGGTTGAAAAGTAGAATTAAATCTTTGATAATGCTAGATAGTAACGCTTTATACTTATTAAAACTAGACTAGCTTGATTGCTAGTTTATTTATAAGATAATAGAGAGCTAAAGGCTAAACTGATAAAAATATTCAAGCAAAATGCTATAATTTTAGAAATAAGCTAGAGCTTTTTAATGAAGTTAGTTAACTAAAGTTAAAAATAAAAGACTTTAAGATTGTTAGTTTAAATTAAATATAAGAAAGAACTTTTTTAAATAAGCTAAGCTTGCTTAATAGATAAGTGCAAAACTTCTAGTAATAATTATAATGCTAATATAGCTAAAATTTTAAATAAATACTTATGTTTGTTAATTCTAAGTATAAATTGAAATTATTACAAGCTTACAATTTTTTATTTAATAGCTAAGTTAAATTTAGAGTTAAAGCTAAGGATTTGTAATAATTATATATAATTGCTAGGTTAACTGTATTTAATGCTTTAGATATTTATTATAGGCTACTTATTAATGAACTTCTATCTTTAATTTATAATAGATATATAGTTAAGTTATTTAATAGATATTAATAAATTGATGGCTTAGCTAATAATTTAGACTCTATTGGAATGCCTTCTTAATATATCATTATTTTTCAGATTTAACCCTCTCATTTCATAAGCATTTTAAATGACTTTCAATTCCTTTTGCTCTTACTTATTTTATATAATACCTTTAGAATATATCAAGTATATATCCTTATACCTCTAATAATCTCTTATTTTAGATCTTAATCCATTTAATACTTAGATAATAGAACACTCTTAAGCTAAGATTAAAGAATTTATCTAAACATATAAACAAATATATTCAACTAATTTAACTATTAAATCCTATTTCAGGAGCATCTATCACATACTTTCTAACTTCTAGATGGTACTGATAAATAGAATAATAATAAAATATCTTTATATTTACCTGCTTTATAGCTTATTTAAGCTTTTAGTTTATTAATTATAATAACAAGAATAACTATTTTCTTTATTTTAAGTTTCCTTTATTTCAATATTTTTTCTTATTTTTATAACCAACTTATAAAAGTTAGCCACTGACAAATGTAAAGCCTAAAACAACTTATATTACTTAATTCATTAACTAATAAAGAAAAAGTTATTAATATGCATTATCTAGGGCTATTACTCTTTTCTGAATTTAAGTATAGGATTTAAATGAAATAGCGCTTAGAGCCTTCTGTTTATTATTTTTAGTTATTAAATCATTAAGAAAGTTACTTATTGAGAAAAGTATATTCTAAAGTCTTTAGTTAATTCCTATTCTTAATAATTTAAATTTATTTAATTTCTAATTTTTAAGCGTTTATTCAAACCTCCTGCTTCTAGTTTCTTTTTTACTTAATACTTTCAGATATAGGACTAAAAGAGCTTCATTAGTTAGATTTATTATTCCTAATTTATTTGAAAAAAGGTAAAAATATTAATTTAATACAGTTTAAATCACTTTAATTGATTTCCTAATAAATAGAAGGCTTAAATTATGGAAGTATTGTCATAGAAGAAATATAATTAGAATAAATTCTGTTTTTAACTAATTTAACTAAGAAAACACTATTTTTTGTATAGCAAAGCAGCAAAAGGAAAATAAAGCTAGGAAATAAATTTAGCGCTTATTATACTTACAGTTAACGAAAATTAAGCTTCTATAAAGTTAGATTAAAGGGAAAATATAAGCATTAGTTTAGTTGATTTAGTAGGATGATAGAAGCTATTAATTAAAGTAAAAAATATAAGGAAATAAGAAAAAATTCTAACAAAGAGATGAATTAAAATATATAAAATAAAGAATAATTTATAATACTTTAAGAAATAAATTTTGAAAACAAATTAAAAAAGATAAAGTTTATATATCAAAACATTTAAAGCAATTTATTTAAGATTTGCTCGAAATAATTAAATTTTAAATATGCAACTTTAACTAGATTCTAAACTAAAAAGTGTAGCTTTTTTCTAATGCTTGTGTTGAATTCATAGCTAATAAATTAAAAAGCATGAAATAGACTTAAGATTCTTTCTTCTAATATAAAGAGCTAAGATTATCATACTAAAATAAATGCAAAAAGAACTAAATGCTCTTCGTTTTGATAAATAAAGGTAATTAATAATAGAGGTAAGGTTTACTTCATTTCTCTCTTATCGATATACTAAATTTATTTAAGTTATTATGTCTAAATATTATCTTATTTGTCTTTAAACTAATTTTTCAAATAATAGCAAAGGAATCAATTAAAGTTAGCATGTATCTTTATTAGATTTAAACCAGTTTAGTATCCCATTATTGCAAAATTCATTAGTATATTTATTCCTTTTATCTATTAAAGTCTGCGCTTTAATTTAAAAGGTAAATTTTTATGAAATTGACTTTAGAAAACATTTCATTATAAAATAGAAAATAAAAAAATGAATTTGGACTGATAACTTTGTGTCTCAGAGGAACTAGATATAATCTCTGGTTTTTTCCTCGATTTATCTTTCCTCTTTTTATGAGAAGAAGATTTACTAAAATTGTTATACTCTTAATTTTTAGCTCTATGGATTAGCAAAATATTAAGAATATGGATCTATCTTAATATATAAAATTATCATCCATTACTATCACCTCATTTTGCTTGTTAGGATTAGAATACTGTTTATCATAAGTTCTTTATCACTTTTAAGATTTTCATTCGGAAAAGGAAGGTTTATATTGGATTTTTAAGTAGCTTAATTACCTTTAAAACAAGAAATTCATAGGGGAAATTAATTATTTAAGCTAAAGAGTTAGTTTTACTCCTTATAAATTGCAGTGATATTAGATCTTTCTTACAAACCTAAAAGAAAGGCATACTTAAGCAATATTAGTTCTCCAGAAGGAAAAATCAGCAAACGAAGCCTTATCAAAATAAAATAACTTGAAGCAAATACAACTTTAATCTTAATCTCTAGCAAAATTTATAAAAGTTATATCCAAATATAACTTTCTCTAATTACTATAAATCTCAATAACACTTTTAAACACAAGTTGCACTCAAATGATGACAACAAGCATTTAGCTTTATTATTTTTAAATTTCTAAACTTGCTTGAATTATAAGATATTTATATCTAACCATAGTATTAAGATTCTTTTGAAATTATTTCGTACTTTAATATATCACACAGACATGAACTAATGCTAACCTGACTAATGCTTTATAATATTACAATTATTGGATAAATAAGGAGTCTAATAAATATAAATGTTGAACTGGCAAGCTAGGTTCTAATAATGCTTCTATAGTTATCTCATTCCTAATTTGTTAATAAATTTAAATAACTCTTATTTCTCTTAACTAGAGCAACTAATTAAATGGAAGGAATTAAATAATAGAGGGAGGATAGTTTCTAGTTTTCTATGAAATTTTTTATTTTGTTACTTACTTTAAAGCCACAATTATAACTTAAGTTTATAGTAAAAAGCATTATGATTTTCATGGTTAAATTATTAGAGCTTAATGCAATAAAATAATTTATAGATATATTCAAAATTTTCTTAGGTGAATATACAAAAAGAATAAGGATTACCTAGATTATACAAATAATTAAATTGAAAATAGTAGATAAGCAAAGCTAATAAATCTAAAATCTTACTTTTAATAATTTAAGAAATTGAATATTCAGCTTATTAGCCCTTTTTTTATAATTTATTTGATTACGATCTATTTATTTAAGAACTTATATCTAGCAATTAAAGAAAAATTATCACTCCAAAATAATAATTATTAATTTTTTTTAATTTCTTTATGGAATTTTTAAGGGGGATTTGAGAATTTGAAATAGAATGTATAAATTTAGATAAATCAAAAAAAATTAAATAGTAACAAATATAAGAAAATCACATTCTTTAATCTTTTATAATGCTTCGTTAATAATTTTTTAGCTTTATTTTTTATTCTTTTTCTCTGCTTTATCAATTTCCTTTTTCAATTCTTTTTTCCTTACATTTTAACTATTTCTCTAGTTAATAAAATTTAGTTGCTTTAAGTATTGTCAAATAGAAAATTAGCAGTCAGATTTTTAAATTTTGTTAGAAAATTCAAGTTAATGTCTTGTAAAATTTCCTCTTAAATAAATACATTTATTCAACGCTTTCTGCTAACATAATTACTAACCTATGCTAAAAATAGATATACGATAGCAGCATTTTACAATGAGGCCTTATCTAAAGTTAATAAAAATATCTTTTAAAAGAGTTCTGAAAACTAATGTGTATTTATCTTTTAACTAAATGAAAGAATTTATTTAAACTAATAAAGGCTTTAACAGCAAAATTATTTCTTAAATAGTTCATATTAATATAAATCCTATCTAAATATAAAGTTATAAGCTTTTAAAAGAGAATAACTAGAATTTTAACTTAAAGGTATTAATAAAAGTTTATTATTTTAAATAAATCATTTAATGCTTGCATTATATTTTCTATTATTTTCCTTTTTATATAATTTTATGTCGTTAGTTAATCTTAGTTCATATCTCCTTTAATCCTTAATGTTTTAATAAATTAATTTATTGTATAAATAGAGCAAGATATTCAATTTAAATGAGAAATATTTCTCTCTTAGTATTCCTTTTATTAGTAATTTTCCAAAGTGACTTATATTTACGAAGCAAATTTCAAATTCAGCAAAATAAAACTTTAAATTTAATTTCTAGTTATATTGCTTCATAAATACCTACTTCCTCTAACTAAATTACTACTACACTTTTCTAAAAGACTTTGCATGGCTTTCTATAATGTACAGATAAGCAAAAAACTAACAAATATTTCTTAGACATAAGATAGAAATTATTTACATTAGCTTATTAATTAAAAAATTTTCAGCAAGGTATAATATAGTAAATGCCTAGCTTTAATTTATTTATTAGTGCTTAATCTCCTTTTTATTTAAATTTTTAATTTAAGAACTACATTAGAATGATACTTCTTTAAGTTATTAATTAATTAAGAGTTAGCTTGTAATAAGAAAGGAATTAAGATTAAGAATATTATAATTTAAATCAAAGGTAGTTATCCTACTTCTATTTTTTAATTTGTTTCTTATTGAAGATAACTAATGCTGCATTTCTACAGCATTTTAATTGGTGTCAAACTAATAAAAAGCTAAATAACTTATATTAAATCCCTTTTGATATGATTTAACTCTTCATTTTATATTAAATTATTTTAGCAATTTTTCTCTCTAAAATCCTTCTAAAGTTGAGAGACTTAATTTAAATAAGCTTAGTTTTTTAATTAAAATAGCATACATAGAGTTCTTATTAAGATTAAAGGCTATTATAAAAGAGCTTGTATCTTGGCTTATAAATTAATAACTTATTAGATTAAAATATTATAAATGATTATATAAAATTGCTGTTTAAATATTTCTCAGCTTTCAACAGTCATCTTCTATATCACTTAGGTGCAAATCATTTTACATTTGGAATTTATTTTTTAGCTTTTTCTTCTCTTCAATTTAGATATTTTATTAAATTATTTTTTCCGTTTTTTGCTTTTACTTCTTTTCGCTTTTTGCCTTGCCTTCTTTTGCTTCTTTCTTGTCTTTTTAATGCTCTTCTTTAGCTTAGGGTTTTTTAACTTCCTTTTCATATTTTTATTTCTTCTCCTTTTTATTTTTAAGAGTCCTACTTTTTTCTAGTTTATTCTATCTTTTAAATTTGAGTTCTAAAGGAGCATTGGTTATTATCGAAATATCAGTTACAGAATCAGTGACTTAGCTAATTCTTGAAGTGACAGTTTGATCGTCTATGATAATAGACTAATCCTAAAGTAGCTACTTTCCCTTTTTATTTCCTTTTGCTTCTTCAAATGGTTTTGCCCCTTAATCTTCTAGAGCAGTATTTTATTTGTTATCTTCTGCTTTTTATTCTTCTTCCATTTGCTAATTTTTTATTTGCTTTTCTTGCTCTTTTTAAATCTTTTTCTTTTTCTTATACTTTCAGACTTCATAAATATCCATAATAAGAGCATACAAAAATAAGATAAACTAAGCGTATATTACAAGGCAGGTCATTATTACAATGAAATTTCCTATCTTATTTAGAGTTTCTTCTGATAGACTACGCCTTTTACTGTCAACCAAGAATAAAATATTAGAGGAGAATAAAGCAAGAATCCAGCTTTCTACTATGAACTAGATAATAGCAGAACTCTATCTTTCAAAGGAATTGAACTTCGTTTAATAGATAATCCACAAAACACTAGTAATAAAAAAAAGGATGACTTAGGTGGTAATTGAATCTCTAATGAAGACTATAATAAATCCATAGATGAGCCTTCTAATCATGAACAGATTATAGAAATTTAAATTTATTGCGTTGTTTCTTATTTTTAGTTCATCAAATAAAGGTAAGAAAGCATTATAAAACTTGTAAACTTCAGTTTCTTTATCAAGTAGTTTCTCCTTATTTTGCTCAATTTAATTCTATTTTATTAACTTTTTGAAATGCATCGTTTTTTTGAAAATTATAACTTGGAAACCTATTGTTCCAGCCTGTATAAATGAACTTACAAAGACGATAACAGCTGTTAAGAAATCGACAATCTCTTTTGCAGTGCTAAATTTAGGGCAATAAAACTCAAGTGCTATTGAAGTTATTATTATAGAATATGAAATTAAGTAAGTGGAAATAAAAAGCTTGTACTTTATGAATTCCTCATATAAGGATTTTATAAATCTTCCTATTTTAGCTATTTTTGTTAAAGGTGGAATTAAAATGAATAAGGACCCAATTGCTGTCAAAACAATTAAATAGCCAAAAGCATTTTCTAAGAAGGAGTAGTAAAAAATTGAATTGTCTTTAAGGAAATCATCTTCCACTTTCTATTCTTCTGATTTAAAATTTATGATATGAAGGACTGAAGATAGAAAAGGAAGTTTCTAATCGTTTAGTTCCAGATAATATCCCTAGAGAACATCGGGCTTTTCTATTTTAATCATTCCATTTATTCTTATTAACTACAAAGACAAAACTAATTGAAAAAGTCTTTGAAATGCTCCTGAACTTTTGCCATATTTTAAGAAAATTAAGACTAAGGCTGTAACTCCTGTAGCTGAACTAAAGGCCGTTTGTTGAATATTAGAATTTGCTTTTAGATAATTTTTTTATGTTTTAGTCAGTTTAAGGCCTGAAGATTTATCTTTGGTCTCAGCTGTTGAGTTTTTTGCCTCCTCTTCTTCCAATTCATTATTCTCTTATTAAGTACAATTTTAACATTCGGGACATAAATTACATTATAAACAAGTGCTGCAAGGCTACGGCCAAAAATTTTAATCTATGTAATAGTTTTCAAATGCTTCTGAGCATTATTTTACTGTCTAGGAGCAATTAAGACAGTAAGGTATTTTTTGATAGCATGCTTCACAAATACTTTTCTTTTCATAATCTTAGTAATATCAAGGACATTATGGTTCGCAAGTATTATTAAACAGGTGAAAATCAGCCAAGCAAATTTTGCAATTGGTTAAGTCGTCTGAGCAAATCATACACCCTTAAATAAATTCTTAGCAACTATTGCAATTATTATCTTAGTCGTAGTCAAAAGTCGGAAAAGGACATTCTTCATAGCAATCTCCCTATCATAATTTATAATGCTAGCTACACTTAAGACATTATTTAGCTCCCTCTATCTCTTTACATTCAATGCATTAATCTAGGAAATTTTCGCAAGGCTAGCAGATTTAATTATCTTAGAAGTAATTATCTGGACAATGACTTACACATTGGTTCTCAAAATAATTGAAATTAGTTTTGCATTACTTACATGTGATATTCTTATCTTAGCTTTCATCTTTATCACAACTATAGCAATTTTCGATATGATAAGCGCACTTTTCACAAATGAAATCGTTATCAGCGTCTACAGCATCTAAAGAACAATTATGTTTGCATTTATTAGATTCAAGCACATAAGGCTAGATGCATTAATCGCATTTTTACCCTCCTTAAGAACATTTGTAGCAATCATCTAAAACTTTACTGCATGGCTCACAATATTTTTATGAGTTTCTATTTTAATGTGTATCTGGGCAAGTGTCTACACAAGTATTCTGAAAGATTAGTTTAAACCCACAACTTAAGCAAATCTTCTGATTGTCACATTCCTAACAGTAAGGAGTTATTGAACTGCATGGCAAGCTTCAATAAGTTTCATTAATATAGAATCCTTTAGGAACTTTAGTGCATTGATTTTTGCTTTAATTGCATTCAAGACAATTAGGAATCACTTAACTGCATGCCATGCATATTCCATCTTCATCTCAATCCTACATACTAATTGAGCAATTTTTTACACATACTGAATTCTAGGCTTTTAAGTTGTTTTTACATTAAGAGCAAGCAGTTATATTAAAACATGCAGTGCAGTTTTAATCTATTAAGGAGCATGGCTTGCAAACACCTTCTATCAATTAAAATTCGTTTTGGCATTTTATACACTACGCGTTTGAACATTCAGTACAATTTTACCATTTTTCTTGGCAGGGAGTACATATTCCTTAAATAAGTATATCTTGATGAGTAAGTGGACATTTGTGAGTACATGTATTATTAAAGAGTTTGAAATTATCAATACATTTAGAGCAAATCCCATTACTGCACAGTGAACAGCTACTAACTACATTATTGCATTCTACACAGAAAGAGGAGTTTAGCTAAGTTCCATTTGGACATTTTGTACATATAGTATCGGTCGATTAATAGCATTCCAGACAGTATGCCAGCTTATTACTGCATAATTCGCATTTCCCATTCTTTTAATAGTCTACTTATCCAGATGGACATTAATCCAAGCAAGTATTTTAAAATAATTTTTTCGGAATCTAGCAATTATCACACTTCAATAAACTTCCTTAAATGGTGCAATTCTTGCAATCTGGAATTGCAATGTAACATGCTAAGCACTCCATGGTTAATGGATTAACAAAATACTAATCTTCACATTCCCTACAAATATTTCCAGAACCAGCGCATTTAATACAATTTGACAGTGCGTAACTACAAGGTTTGCATATTCTATCTCCATCTGAGTCTTATTCAGTTTCAATGCATGAACTCTAGCAAGAATTATTGGTCAACTTTAGAACTGAGCATCTAAAGCATGTTGTTCCATCACATGTATTACAATCATTGCTTATTTATCTGCAATCAAAACAGTCCTTAGATGTATTGTTAAGCCAAAATCATGTGGAACATTTAGAACAAACTGCAGTATGCTAATCACACTCAACGCAGTTTTAAGTTTCTGAACTGCAATTTTAGCAAATATTATCATTATCTTTATCTTGTTAGTTCAAAGGACAATTATCAAAGCAAAATCCATTTGATAATTTTTTATTTTCGCAACTAATGCAAACAGTAGAATTGTTGCATTAAACGCAGTTTGTACTTACTATGCCACAAGTTTGGCATTAATATTAATTATTTAAGAAAAATCCGCTTTTGCATAAAGTACATTAAGTTCCATCTTCTTAGCAACCATTACAATTCGAAAATTTTTTATTGCACTATACACAAATTTTAGATCCATCTTTGTCAAACCAGTTAGTGGGGCAGGTTGAAACACACACACCATTAAAGAATTTGGTACTTGCACATTGACTGCAACTATTAATATCACATTTAGCACAATCTGTATATTTATTAGAACATAAAGTACACTAATTACTGCTATCAATAAAATATGCAGGAGGACATTTTGTGCAAGTTTTTTTATTAGAGCATTCTAGGCATTAGCTTAAAAATACACTGCAAAGGTCGCAACTAATTCCATTTGATGCATATCCTAAAGGACATTAAGATAAGCACTTGTTTTAATATAAAACTAAACTACCTTCACACTTTGTGCATTTAAACTCATTTAGACAAGTGAAGCAACCAGTGATAAGTTCAGAGCAACCTTTACATTCTCCGTTAATCATAAAATACTATTGGAGGCAAGCAGTGCATGTATTACTTTGAGAATCACAATTAGCACAGTTTTAGAAGAGCTCAATACATGGTCTGCAAATGCCAGGATTTGTTATGTCCTAAAAACCATTTGGACAAGAAGTTACGCATTTCCCGCTATAAACTTTTTAAGAAAAACATATTTGGCAAGTGAACTAATCAGAGCATTAATAGCAATCTTAAATTTTCTCATTGCATCTTTAGCATTCTAGTGGACTTTAAGTTTTAGCATAGGAATCAGGATTGCATTAGCATTTACTTATATAAGATAAATATTGATTGGATCTACAGCTTATGCATTTCGAACTACCTTATTAACATTAATCGCAGTTTGAATCGCAGCCTTCACAAACAATTGGATTAATACTTATCAAGAAAGTGTTAGACTAACATTCGCAAGAGTTTTGCGAAGTCATAATCTACAGTGAACCACATGTCAAACAATCTTGATTTGAAAATCCTTTGCAAGTTTTACAATTAGGATGACAAAGGGTGCATTCTAAAGGGGATTTTTTGGACATATAAGAATTCGATAAACATTAGCATTATTAAGTTGTCGTATCTCATTAAGAGTTCTAAGGGCAAGGCAAACAAATATTACCAGGAGCAATACAACTTAGACACTAACTTGCACAAGGTTCGCATGTAAGCGGGTTTGTTTAATTAATGTAAGTTTTATCTTAGCACTGACACTAATTACTTGCGTTAATAAATTGATTTTATCTGCAACTTATACAATAGTTTGGTGACCCTAAACATTCTTGACAATTTTAGTTGCATTAGAAGCAATCAAAAGAAGAAGAACTCTCAACTCCATAAAAGCTGGAATTGCATTTGCAATTTCCGTATATATCTAATTATTGGATCGATCTGCAAGTTAAGCAATCATGATCAGTACTACCGCTGCAAGTAAGACATCTTTTATTACATATTTCGCACACGAATGGATTATAGCTTTTAGCGTAATATCCTTAATCGCACCAGCAATTATCATTATCTTTATATTGATTTTATCCGCAGCTTAAGCATTTAGTCGAATTAAATAAGTCGCAGGTTAAGCATCTACTATCACAAGCTTCACATTAAAAGGGTGAATCACTCTTTTAATAAAATCCATTATTACAATAACATCTACCGCTAGATAGATATTAGTTTTCTCTACATGATACACAATCACTTGAACTTATTCCATTACATGTTAAGCATCTATTATCGCAATAAACACATGTTAATGGGTTAGAGCTTGTTTGTAAAAGAAAATTGTTATTTGGATCTCAGCAAATGCACGTTCCACCTTAAAGAATTTAATTTAACCTACAAGAAGTGCATTGATTTGAATTTGGACCTGAGCATGTAAAGCATATACCACTACATTATCCAAGACATTATAAAGGATTTGAATTAGTTTAATATTTTCCTTATAAGCAATTGCATCTTCCGTTATCCAAAATCAAATTATACTAAGTATCGCATGAAAGACATTATATGGAATTACTTCCATAGCAGGTTTTACAGTTTGTATGGCAGACTGTACACTCAAAAGGATCACTTTTTGACTAGAATGCATTGCTTGTACAGTTGCAAGTTTTAGAAATTGAGTCTAAAAATTAATTTTGTCTGCACGATATACATTCTTTTGCTGAATTTTAACATGTTAAGCAGTTAAAGCTACATTTTTCACACTCAAATGGATTAAAGCTTGTCTAGAAAGAATTAGAGTCACAAACGCAAATATTTCCTTAAATATGCTGATTTTGGCGGCAAGCAATACAGTTTGTTGAAGTCACAGAACATTTTAAGCAATTACTATCACAAGAAGCACACGTAAATTAATTTTATTGCAAGTCATAATATCCCAGTAAACATTCACATTTTTATTATGAATTTATAAATTAATTATTTCTACATAATGTGCAAACATCTCAAAGTTCTTTTTACCAATCACATAATAAACAATTTGGATTACACGGATTTCCACATTCAAAAGGTATAAGACTAGTTGGAGCGAATCCTTATAAACACACACAAGTTTATAATTGTGGCTCTATTTTTTGGTTAGCTCTACATGTAATACATTTATCAGGTTAAGTACCAAAGCACTGTAAACACTTTGCATCACATATAGGCTAGCAAATTCCTTCCTCGACTATGCTTCAGTCTTCAATGCAATCTATGCATGAATTGTTGAAGGGACTAATGCAAGTTTTGCAAGACCAATGACATTCAATTTAGCTAAGATCAGTAATAATTTTTCCTTAAGATCAGTAATAGCCTAAAGTATTTAAGGATTTCGCTATATATTCAAAATTAGACTCATTTTTTAAGGCATTATTATTAATATAAAATCGATATTAAAAAAAGTAATATTTCTCTGTGCAAGAAGTAGTTTCAGTTCCTATTATTCATTTTATATCGTGGCTATATCTTAACTAATTCCAATACGTTGTCGTTATGTTTTATCATTTAGCTTGTCCTTCGAAAACATAGACATATAAAAGGTCTACATCATGAACATTACTATAACTTGTATACCCTATAAAAATTCATGTTTTACTTGCAAAAGAATTAAACTAAAAGCTATAGATTTATGTTTCTGGTACTTAACTATTTTTTATTTGAACTGAAGTCTTAATTGACAGCTAGGTATGCTAATCTCCATTTACTTAATCATTTTTATAGTTTATTCATAAAGAAAACTCGTCTTTTAAGATTCCATCTTAATCAGTATATTAAATCAGCAGCTAGTTCATATTCTCGCAGAATCCTTATATATTTACTCAGAAAGTAATTGATCATTAAGTTGATGATAATACAGGATCATAAAAAAGTGCTGCGAAATTTGTTTTATTTGTGTTTGCTTAATCATAAAATTTAGATACCGTTGAATCGGCTACGTTCAAATAATCATAAGTTCATGTAATTTTCCAGAGCATAGCAATAATCACAGCAGCCAAACCTAAGAAAGGCATCTTTAAATTAATTAATTAATTAAATTTAAGAGAATTTATACTTGATTATTTCAAATTAAAGTGAATATTCTTTCATAACTAACTCTTTTTCTTTAACTTTTTCACATGAAGTTATTAATTAAAGATTGTATAAATTAAATTTATTGTACAATACTTATCCACATTAAAAGAGCTTGCATTTTAGACTTTCTTTAGTAAAATTTCATTATTTATTTGATTAAAATTACCTTTTCCCTCTTAGCTTTTGAAGAGAACCAAATGCTAATTATTTTTTCCAAGTAAATTATTTTCTCCTTGCTAGCATTTTTTGCTTGCACCGCAAAAATAATGAATCTAGATTTATAAAAATATATGAAGCCTTACGACAAACTTTATAATTATAAGTATTAGCTATAAAAAAGCTTATTAAATGAAGCTCAGATATCAGTTAAATAAATAGCATTCAAGGTATTTAGTCTAATTACTTTAAATCCACTTCCTTATTACTTTTTAACTGTAAAAATAGCTAACTGTGATTCTATTTCAGTCTAATTAATAACTCATAATAAAGTATTAAGCAGACAAGCAACCTTATTTACTCCTAACATAAGAGAGTCCTATATTTTAATTTTAAATCAATTAAATGCTTAACTTTCTTCTATTATACTTCAATTTCCTGGACTTAAAATAATTAATTTTCTCTATCATATCCTAAAAAGAGTAATACAAATCTATAAAACTATCCTTGACTTAGTAGAAAGCTGCACCTGAAATACTAGATTTAAATAACTTTAAGTACTAAATAATAATAAGATTTAGCTAAGATATGAGGATACTTTTGCTAAATTAAGAGGAAAGTATATATTATTAAGCTCTTATTGCTTACTCAATTCTTTTTTCTTTTTAATATCAATAAATTTAAGAAACAAAAGGCATCTAAAATAACTTTTGAGCATTTCTACAATTTTAAATTAAGAGGATGATTTTTATAATACAATCTAATTTGAGAATTAATAATTAAAGAGACTCTTTTACTGTAAATTTTAAATTTGCAAAATTGAAGCTTTTTAAAAATTATTCCTAATTCATTTAAAAAATAGACATTAAACAATAAAATAATAAATATCTTCAAATTTTTCTTCGTTTATTCTAAAATTACTTAGATTTAGAAATAATAAAGTCGTTAAATATAATTATAATTTACAAAATGATTTAGAAGAATACTTGAATATAGCCTTTACTAATATAAGAGAAATCAATTTTTATTTAAATTAATTTATTTTTCCTTTTCTTTTCTCTTATATCATCTATTATTCTTTTAGTTTTTTATATGAGTTATTATATATTTAAAAAGCAGAATTGCCTTTCACCGATAGGCCTAAAGCTTAACGCCTTTTTAACTTCCAATTTTTTCTAGATTATTAGGTTATTTCTATTTTTATCTTCAGCATGAATAAACAGTCTTTTAGATTATTTTAAATGAAAAATAAAACTTTTTTTTTATTTCACATACGAGATTAAGCTAAAAGTTATTTCTAAATGTCTAACTTTCTATTAAAATTTAAAAAGTTTCAAAAGCAATTATCTCTTAAAAGGGTTGCTATTCTATTAAATTTTAATTTAATCCTTTAAAGATATTTCAACTATTCATTAAAATTGCTATGTTTGAGTTTTAACTAGGATTGTCGATATTAAGAGTATATTAAATTTTAAATTAAATTTAATGTTTTATTATAAAATATTTCAACGTCCTCAAATGTTAAGCTACAAAAAGCGAAAAACTTTGATTAGGGGAAAGAAGGAAAGTTAAGCTTTATAAAAATAATTAAAAAGTTAAGAAAAAGAAGAAAGATAGAAAGAGAAATAAGATGATAATATTATTAGAGAAAAACAAGAAGAATCTATTAAGGAAAAAAGCCCATAATAATTATTATAAAAACTCCTTTCCAAAGTGATTACCAATATCAAATAAGCAAACTTTATCAACTAAGAATAACTGTATGATAAATAGAAACTTGATCTAATCTAAAAATGTAAGAATAAACAGAGACAAGAATAAAAGGTAACGAATTGTAGGAAATAAAGCAATCAAACAAAAGATAAGAAAATACTGTAGGCTAAAAGAAAAAATAAAGGGAAAAATATTACTGAAAAGAAATAGCAATAAAAAGAAGTTACGATGTATTAGAAAAACAAAATTAATAATAGTAATAAAACTACTTTTGAGTCTGAAACTTAAATTGAAAATTAGGAGTATAAATCAGAAATAGTTGATACTTTGATTATATTTACAAAAAATCCCGGTTAAATACTCAAACAGAAAAGAAAGAAAATTAAAATAACAAGAGAAAGAAAATAGAAGAATAATCAATTAGAACCTCTTGAAATACTAAATAATTAGCAGAAACAACCAGACTGGGGCTTCGGTAAAGATAAATCAAATTAAGATAACTTAATAGATTAAATTTCTAAAAAATAGAAGTTTTTGTAGAGTTAGATATGCAATAAAATAAATCATCAAAAGGAAATAATTAATAACTGGATATTTAAAATGACAAATAAATAAGAAAATTAAAATATTCCTTTAAAGGATATAACTGACTAAATTAAGCAAGAAGAAGAATAGAATCAGATTTAGAACATATTAAACTAAAATTCGCATATGATTTAAAACAAAAACAGCAATCTCTAAGAAATAGGAGTATAAATCGATTTTAACTAAACTTACTTTAGAGAAGATAATTAATAAAAATAATTTGAAAGAGAAACGTATGAATGAACGAGATAAAATATAGAAATCTGTCCTAAAGATTTATAGAATTTTTAGTAGTAACAAGAAAATTTTCAAATGCAGCAAAATTTCAAAGTAGAAAGTTTAGATTATGCTTAGACTTTGTTTCCAAAAAAAAGAGAAAGAAGTGAATTGCAGTAAGAGGAGTTTACTAAAAAATTTAAAGTTTAAAGTTTAGTTGCATAATACAAAAAAATAAAGTATAGCATTAGAAGAGTTTTAAGTATTCACAGGAACTAGACTAACAAAAAATTGTTCTAGGTCTTTTTTGCTTGGAATAAGCTAACTTTATGAAAAAAATTTATTATTAATTTAACTATTAATTTTACATTGCTTAGAAATAAAATTTCTAGGAATATTAAAGTTAATCAAAATAAATTTAAGGAACTAAAAAAACCAAGAGTTGATCTGAAAGAATGCATGCTTTATTTTAAATTAATGTATTTAAAATTAAGTTAAATAAATAAAATAAACATTAATTTTTAGAAATTGCAATTATAATAATTTAATTCTTAAGGGCTAACTAAAGAAATTACAAAAGCTTTAAATTCGCATGAGATGATTATGGTAAATTTTATTCTTTGCTGGACAATCTTTAAATTTTGACTCTACAAAAAAGTAGAACATCCCTTTAACTTTTTTAATTTCTTTATTATTATTATAATTTTATCATTCATATGACCTTTAATCTACATTCAAAATAAATAGATGATTATATCTATCACGAATTTAAAAATTTTTCTTAGTAACATTTTCAATTTAAATTTTAACCTAGATTTAAAGTTTTAAAATTTATGAAAAATAAGCAATTTAGTAGATAAATGAATAAGCAAACTTGAAATTAATAATTTAGATGTAATTATAAAATTATAAAATCTAAATAAATATGTTAATTAGAATTTGCTTTGTTGCTCATAAACTTGTAAAAAATTATAAGTCTTTATAGAAAAATAAGAACATTAGTGCTAACTTCGAAAATAAATTTTATTATATTATATTATAATATCTCAATTTATTCGAAAGCACTCTTTCATTAGATGTAATAAATTAGCATTGTATTTAGAAACAAAACTGCATTGAAATATATTAAATTGTTTTAACTCATTTAATAATAATTAACTATAGATATTTATTATTTTATATAAAATAAAGTTATTTGGCTTAAATTAAGATAAAGAGTAAATTAATAATAGAAAACTTAATTGTCTCATATTAAATTAATAATTAATAGAAAATAAATTAAAAAATTAAATTTAGATTTAAGTAAAAATTCTTTTTTATTTCAAAAAATAGGCAATAATTTAGAATTACATTATCTAAATAAATTAAAGAAGATAATTATTTATTTCTTAAAGAGACTGCTTTACCTTAATACTAATTTGATGGTTAAAGAAAAGTTTATAAAATCCTAAAAATATTAAAAAATCAATTCTTATATGAAATTTTGATTTAATTATGCTTAATAATTACAATTCCTAAATTTCATTTGAATTTGAATTTTTAATTTTTAAATTTTAGATTTATGAACAATTAAATAGAACTTTAAATTCTTTTAGTATTGAAAGAAATTAGACAGTTACTCAATAATGAAGATAATTTTTTTTCTAAATAGATTGCATTTATGCTTTATAGAAGATTTACAATTTTTATTTATTTATAATTGATTTTAATATAGTTCCTCTATAAATAATAAATATACGTTATTTTTCATTTTAAATAATTTTAAATTGAAACAAGAATTGCTATACCTCTCTTTTTTAGAATGATTAAGAGGAAAAAAGGAAATAAATTAAAATGATTGTAAACAAAATTACTCTTTTACTTCCAAAATACAAGATATAGCCATCTCTTAAGAATAATGAATCTAATTTTAGCATCTGAAATAATGAAGAATTATATTTGCATTTGATGAGTAAAATAGATAAAAATGAAGAATTAAGCCTAATATTTTAATTTTATAATGGTTGGTTCTTTATAAATAGGCTTATATATTTATCATGTAAGGAACTATTGCAAGCATCAATAAATCTTACGTTTATCAGCTCAAATATTACGAATTAAAAAAATCTATTATAAGATCTAATACATTCCGCTAGAGAATCATTAGGCTCTTTTTATTAAGAAAATAAACGTAATAGCAAGAAATTTAGATATAAACAAAAAAAGATAATTTTGAATTATTATATTTGATAAAACCAGTTAAAAAATAAATAAGGCTTAAATTTATAACAATCAGAACATAAAGCCTTTATATTTCTAGAAAAATTAAATTATATTGAGATTAAAATGAAATATCATAAAATTTTGGAGAATAAAATGAAGAAAACGATATTTGAGGAGTCAGCTGAATCAAATTTCCTTAAAAAATACACTTCTAGAAATTTGATCGTATCATTTATCGATAATAATAATAATAAATAAATAAATTTGATTATAGAGCGCGTAGCACTCTCGTTGGTGCACAGCTCTTTAAAAAAATGTTTCATACTGACAAGAACGTTTGTTACTGATAAAATTATCAGATACTGATAAATCTTGTTCAATACTGGTATAATTATTCAGTACTGATAAAAATGTTCAATACTGATATAATTTAAGAATACTCGTAATCTTTAATACTTGTTAGAGGTCCAAGGACATGGCAGGATTGTGTCTCATTGCATCACCAAAGCAGAGGATGATATGTGTCAATTATGGGTACTTAAATTCCCCACCTCTGATGAAGATGACCTTGTTGTTCACCTTCGAACAACTATTTAATAAATAATATATATGATAATAGTAGAATTAACAAATAAAAAAAAGCTAATAATTCCATTAAAATAAATCTGCAGAATAATTGGGATAGATTTCTAATTAACTCATTTTTTGTATTTAGGATTAAGCAACAAAGGGCTTTAAATAAAATTTATCTATTGATTATGAACAATGACGAAGTATTTTTTAAACTAGTAATAAAGAAAAAAAAACTATATATCAAAAATAATAAAAAAATTACATATGTCAAGCACTTTGAAAAATCGAAAATTTTAGATAGAAGCAAAATTTAAAGCCAAATTCTAAATTAAATCTCTAATAACTATATAATGTAATTATATCTATAAAGTATTTTATCATTATGGTATTTAAGCATAATTTATTAAATAGAAGTTTACATTCTTCAGTATTTTCATATATGTCAGAAACTTGTAAAATTAAATATAAATAAAATATAATCTCTTTAAGCAAAAATTAAATAAAATGGAAAGTTTCTAGATAATTATTTAATTAATTTAAGCGTAAAATAAAAAAATAATATAGCACATTATATTTAAATAACTAGGAGTCATCAATTTTAAATAAAAGTAAAAGTTATTAAAAAGGATCTAGATTATCTTAAATAAAACTTATCTATAAATTTCTGAACATTTTAAAATAAACTTTATATATTTGTATAGTGCTAACTTTATGACTTGGAAAGATAAAATCTAATAAGTAAAAAATATATCACTTTTAGCTTATAATTTACACTAATTGAAAGCTTAAGACTAAAATTTGAGATTTACTAAAATAGATTTATAAAAATTTAATTTATCAATGAAGAAATCTAAAATTTAAAATGAAACATGAAAATAAGTTTAGTTTAAGATATTATACATAAAAAGTTATTCTAATTCAAATATATAAGTAAAATAATTAGCATTAATGCATTTTGTAATTTTCAGATTATTTATCTCTCTTTATTTTATTAAAAAATTAATCCTTTTTATATTTCTTTTGTAAGTCTTTAAGTTAATTAAAATTTTTTAATAAGCATAATTTTTGCGAATTCGTTAAGAAGGTTACCAATAGCTTGTTCAATTCTTTTTGATTTTTATTAATTATTTTATGATTATATATTTTTTAAAATAAACTAAATTGGAATTAGATAGCAAGATTATTTAAAAAATGACAAAGGAATGGTTTATTAAATAAAAGATTATTTATAATTATTAAGATTTAAATAAAGAAAAAAAATATTTTAGATTAAAAAAGAATTTAAAAAAATTATTTCACCAATTTTCTAAAACTTGGATTATGAGCAAAAGTTATAATTAAATTTAATTTATCAAATTTTAAAATCAAGGATTTTATTCAATTATTAAAGAATTAAAAGAATTTTAAACATTTTTTAACTTGAAAGCTAAACTTTTATTAAATTTTTAGAAATTTTTTTAATTTATGATATTTATTTATCTGGTGTCAATTAAAAAGTTCTGATAAATAAATTTTATTATATTTTAGATATTAAATAAATTGCAAAGGTAATAAATTGTAAAACTAAAATATTTGCTTAAATTTATAATCTTTTTTTCTAAAAAATATAAAGAATTAACTTAATTTTACACTTAAATTATTATTTTCTTCAAATTTATAAATATTAAAATTATTTTTATTTGCTAAAGACATTAAAAAAAATTAGAATTTTGAAAATTTTTACATGAACCAGTTTTTTCTAATTACTTTTTTAATAATCTATTTTTCGATTTCTATTTTTTATTGTTTATTATCCTTTATGCTTTAATTTAATGATAAATATATAAACATTTAATTAATTTTATAGAACTATATGCAAGATTAATTTTAAATGAAATCTCTAATGAAGGTTTTTTAACTTGCTTATTTTAATTTAATTTTATTATATCCAAAATAATTATAAAAGCATAGCTTTGATATAAAATTCTTTAAATTATGATATATTCTAAAAAATAAATAACTCATTAGTAAAAATCTAGCTTAATCAAATCTCCATTCATAATATCATAGTTATAATCTTATTCTACCTATTATAATCAAACATTTTATCAGAAACTCTATTCTGTAATTTTTCAATAGCAAAACATTTCTATTTTAATTTAAAAAATAGATAAAATAATGTTTAATTACTAAAGCGAATATTTATTAAAAATTATATAATTGATTTAAATAAAGACAGAACATTTCTTAAGAAAATAATTTATTCAACTGTAAATTACTTAGTTTGATTTTAATTTATTTTGAATATTTAATTTCATCTTCTTTTGAAAAACAATTATAGATTTATAATCTTAGTATTAAAACTTAGATAATATCAATTTATTTTTAATTTTTTTTCTTTATTAATAAATCCTCTGAACTTTCATTTATTTTCATATTATTTTTAAATTTCTTTTAATTATTTATATCTACTAATACTAATCTAATATTGCTCTTTAATCAATTAATAATTTAATATACTACATATGAAAGGATAATTCAGATCTACTTATTTAATATATTTATTTCCTATAAAATTTGGCTCTTTCTAAAGATTGTAACTTATAGAGAAGAACCTTTTAAATTTTAATACTTTGGAAATTACTATTGAGTTTCATATCCTATTAAAGACTGTATTCTTTTACCTTTTTAATTTCCTATGATTTATAAATATAATTTCCTTTATTTAAGCTTATCTAAATATTAAACTTAATTCTCTTGCTATTTAAAAAAATTTCAATTTATTAAAGATTATAATTTTATAATAAATTACAATCAAGTCTTGAATTTAAATTATTTAACTTTGTTCACCTAATCGAATAATAAATATTTTGTAAAGTTTATCTATTCTAATCTCTGTTTTGCTTTAAAATAATATTTTCTTGTGTAAGTTTAGGATTATAATGCTTATTATTTCTAGATATTTAATTAAACTAACTAATGAAGCTTTATTAACTACATTGTACATTTTTCTCTTTTGCAACTATTTTCTCAAATAGGCTATATAATATTTTTAGTGCTTAACTTAATTATTTTATATTTGCTTAATTTTTGTGAATTTATATACTTTTATAGACATTAAAAATAAAGAGATATTAGTTTTTATTTATTTATTTATTTATTTAAGAGCATAAAATTTGATAGGGGAAGCAACTATTTAAAGATAAAATTTATAATGATAAATAATTTAATCAAAGCTTGCATTTAAAGCCTTTTAGAAATTCTATATTTAGCATTCCTACAAAAGCAAAGAGGAAAATAAAATGTCAAAAATAGATCTAAAACTTAATTCAAATTATGTAAAGAAGTTTGAATTACCTATCTTTCTATATTAGGAAACCATTCGAATATCTTAAAAACAAAAATGAATTTATTTAAGTTAGATTTTAAATAGAAAATTCTGGTTTTAGGAAAAGCATAATCTTTATCTTACATTTTATTAATTAAAAACTTAAGAGTTATAAAATGTTTTATTATCTGTGAAAAAATATAAAAAGTGCCAATTGTCTTAAAAAAGCAAAACCAAAAAAAGTAAAATGTTAAAAATTAAATTAAAGCATATAAGTAATCCTAACTTCGATTTTTAGTTTAAAATATAATAACTTTATATTTTAGGAAATAAACGCATAAATTCCTAAAATTTAAAATGAGCTAAAATAAAATTAATATTAATTTTCTTAATTTAAATAATCATGAAATATTAAGATTAAATAAAATATTATAAATTAATCAATTAACTACTAAACCTTATTTATTCAATTATTTACGAATGATAGAGCTTTTAATAAGTAATTTAGATTTTATATTTCATTTAGTTTTCCATAAATTAAGAAATTTTCTTGCTATAAATGTTTTGAATTTTATAAAAAGTCAATTTTAAGAAATTCAAGAGCTAAATATATTTCTAAAAAATGTTGTTTTAGATTTGATATTTAATAAGTACAAAAAACAAATTATTAACGGAAATAATTAAAATAAAAATCAGCTTTTATGAGAAATAAATCAAGTTTAGAAAAAATTAGCTCCTTCAATAGACAATCTGAAATAAATGTTAAGAAATAGCAAAAGATTGATAGTTTAAATCAATCAAATATTAGAGATAAGTATTGCATTTTTTCATTTTTCTTTAGAGAAATCTTTTAAAAAATAAAAAATATGCTTTGAGATGAATTTAAAAGAAATAATAAATGTTTTCTTATTTAAATTGCGCGGGTAAAACAAAACCACATGAAAACCAATTAACGAAAATACTTGGATTCTATGAAAATTTATTTTTTTATTTTTTATTTAATTTTGAATTTATTTATCTTTTTGGGATGAATAAAGATATTAATACAAAAGGAGTACTTAATCATACTTTTCTATTTAATATAATCTATTAACCTTAAAGGTATATTCTTAACAAGTACCGATTTATTAAAACGAATTATAGCTTCTAGATTAAGCTTAAAACTTTTATTCTTTCCATCTCAAGATATTTCCATTTAAGTTCTTCTCTTATTTAAGTAAGAGCCTAAGATATATTTCTTCTAATAATTAAAAAATCTTGTAGCTATGATAATTTCAAAATTAAAAGAGAATAAAACATAATAAATCCCATTTTGCTTTAATATAAATTAAATAACTTTTAAGATATAATGAAATAATGAAATAGAAGAATATTATATGAAAATTGATGATAGAATTAGAATTCAATTATTAGTTAATTAAAAAAATGGAAAAAATCTGGAAATCTAAGCATTAAATTCTAACCTAATAGATCAATCTTAAATCTCAGTTACTAACGAGAACCAAGAATTCAAAAAAGATAAATCTACTCCTTTGAGGATTGGAAATACTGAATTTCCTAATAAACTTTAAAAGCTTGAGAAACCTATGAGGAAGACATTATTTAACTTTATTCCTAAATTTAGAAAATGAATACAGAAATTTAAACCCTCTAGGCAGAAAACTAGAATCTTAAGATTCTTTTATTAGATAAAAAAGGAAAATAATTACTAGATAACTTAAGTTTTGTTTTATTGAAGTCTTAACTTCCAAATTTTGTATTTATGGAAAAAAAGCCTAGCAGCAAACTCATAGAAAATTGAAGGAGAAGTCCAATTACAAATTAAAAAACACTAATCTCAAACAGATAATATGGAAATAGAACAATAAGTTAAAACACATTAAAAAATTTACTTCAAGCCCTTAATAAACGTTGCTATTGTTGTCAAAAGACTGTACATTAATGGAGTTAAGATCTAAAGTGAAGAAGAGTGCTTGAGCAGCACCAAAAAGAATTTGGAACATCAAGGAGACTATATTGAAACTGCTATGGAGGTGCTTATAGAAAGAAGCCGGTATTAGAAGACTCAAGTGCGACATTACTCAAACAGGATCTAGGTAATTAATAGTAGCAAAATAAAAAACTTCAAAAAGACAGCAATTACCTTAGAATTTATTTAGAGAAGTTGGAGAAAAATTACAAGAAGATGGAAGAAGAATTCTGTTAGCTTATAGAAGAGAAAGAAGAATTACCTCAGTTTGAAATTGATTCAGACTAAGACATGTTCAATTGAGTAATGGATATAAAAAATTTTATTGTCTTTAATTTTAGGAAGCGTTTCCTTTAATTAGAGATGATTTTAACCTTTTAGTTAAAATTAATTAATTATTAGTTAATTATAATTACAGATAAGATAAGTAAGTCATTAAAATATGAATCTAAAGTTAGAGTTAGAAACTTTAAAGGCTACTAATTTAGATTAAACGTCTCCTAAGTAAATTTAGGAAAAAATTGCTTAAAACTTGCTAAATAGGCTGTGAAATTATTTTCAATAAAAAGGTATAAAAGAGAAAATATTTTAATTTGAGAAAATCTCATTTAAAGTGAAAATAATTTGGTTGAACAGCCATTTCAAAGAAAACTTAAATTAAAAAAATAAATTTTTATCTAAATTATCGAAAGGAAATAAATAAATTAAGGATAATTCTAGAAATTATCCTTAATAGAGATGGACCAATTATTTAAAATAAATTTTCTTAGGATTAACAAACGAAAGCTTATTTCGATCTCAAACTTTTCAACAAATTTTTAATTAAAAAGCTAGAATTTCTGTAATTTATAGTTTACTAAGAACAATGAAATAGAGTAAATATGTTTGATCCAATACACCCAACACGAAAAATAGATAAAGTTATCTATATTTATTAGATTAAAAAAATTTAATTTCATATGCTTTAATTCTCCATATCATTATCTAGAAAATAACAAGATGCTTCTTTCATTTAATTTATTTAATAAATAATTGAATTTAAAAGTTTTATGAGTAGCATCATAAATATATAACTATTCAAGTTTTATTGTTGATTGTAATTTTGTTCAGATTTTATTTAATTTAATAATAATTTTCTCAAATTAAGATTTTTTTTCCATCTAAAATAGTTTTTTCGTTTTCATTTTTCATCAAATTTTTATTTGTCTTAAAAAATGTATTAAATGAACGAAATATTTAAGTTTGAAGACTCAAATTTCTTTAGTAGTTCATAGAATCAATTAATAGTTTTAAATAAAATTGTAAAAAAAAACAAATTTGAGATTTAATTAAATTCAAGTTGGATAGCTTTTCATAAGATAAAAACAAATAAAAGACTGAGCGTTTTTATAAGATTTAAGAGTATATATATTTAATAAACTGAATAAATGTTGTTTTTGCCTATCAAATAATAAGGAAAACTTTTAAATGAGATGTTCTTAATAATACTTTATTTTCTTTTACGAAAAATTGAAAATATTGATATTTCCAAGTCTTATTAATTTCTATTTTTAGATTTTAACAATTTAAAAATTTAATAAATTTAATTTTTAATTGAAAAATCACCTTGCAAATAATGAAAAAACGTAGAAAAAAATTCATTAATTTTTATTTTCATGTATTAATTAATATTATTGGGGGATGTAATCATTTAGTTTTTTATAAATGTAAAGCATATGTGAATATACCAATCTTGACTTTATCTTTCAGCATTTTAACTATTTGAACTTTTGTTCTTTACTTATTTATATTTATTATATCTTGAGCTAAATTTTTATATATTCATTATTAATCAAAATTACATGATATTGCTCTCCTTATATTCAATTTTTTCTCTCTTGAATTGATACTTGATCCTTTAATAAATTTCTTTTCTTCATACTTAATTTTCCATATAAAATACTCTTTATGTTTTACATAAAATCTCATTTGCTATATAACTTTTTTTAATGAAAATAATTATCTTTTCGTACAGAATGCGCTTTATTTGTAGAATCATCATTTTGCTTTAATAATTTTCTATGTCTCTGCCAATTTATTTACATCACTCTTTTTATCATAATTTTTGCAGTCAAGAAATAATAAAATTACGAGAGGAATTTAGAGGGATATATATTTTAGAATATCTTTATATGGAAAATACATATTAATAAATTTAAGAAATAATTTTGGTTTTATATTTTTTAAAGAAAATAGTTTTTCTAGGTTTTTATATGGCTAAATTTAAATAATATAATTTTATATAAAAAGAGTGAAAGTTCTATTTATTAATAAAGGTTTATAATCATTTTTCTAATTATTAAAATTAAAAAATAGTTTATATATACATGAGGATTTATATGGATATATAATTTCGATTTATATATGAATATTAAAAAAAATTATTATATCTATCTTGATAAATATAAATATAAATATTTTACTAAATTAAAAATACTTGCAACTATACTTAATTCTACTAAATTATTTCAAGCATAATAACTCTAGGTTCTAAGTAAGTAAATATATCTTTGCTTATTCTGGTATATGATTGAAATTAAAGGATTTAAAATAATTTATTTTATATCTTAATTGATCGGGATAATTTGCTTTTATTTTGGAAATAAAAAGCTGAATTAACTTATTTTAAATTCATTTTTAATATCACTGCTATCAAGAATGTAATTTTATCTTCTCCTTTTACGATCTTTTAATTCTTTATAATGTTAAATATTTTATTTAAAAAAAGTCAAGTAAATAATTGAAAATTATAGCCGTTTTCATAGATTAGAGTAATAATTCAATTAAATTTTAAAACTTAGGAATTAAAGTGACTTTTGTTATCACTTGTAAGAGAGATATTTTAAAATTAATAACCAAATCAGACATCAATTTTAATCATTTTTATCATTTAAATACGTTTACATTTGAATTATAATTACGGAATGAAGAAAGAGAATAAAGATTATATCTTAGATGGTCTACCTTCTTTATTAGGATCTTTTCCGGTTCCCAGCTTTAAAAGAAACTGATCCTAAAATAGAGAACTACCTCCTCTAAAAAAGACTAAGCGCAGACATATTCACAAGGTTTAGCCTTTGATTGTTAAAGATGATTTGAATCAAAAAGAAGAAAAAGTCAGCTGGGAAAATCAATCTAATAAACAAATGCAAGATTCAAGTTGCGATCACTTTTAAAGAAATCATCTAGGCATCTGTTTAATATGTATGTATCAGAACAATAAAGCTGAAAAAATTGCAAAATGTGGACATACTGATAGTCTCGCTTTCACAAGAAATATGTGCTAAAGCTGCTATAAATTTAGCAAGAAAATTTATAGGAAGAGAGGAAAGAAGTTAGACAACTAAAACAATCTACATTAATTGAGAAATAGATAAAATAATAGCTTTTATAATTTTATTTTATAAAATCTGCATACTTAAAATAAAAAAATCTATTTATTTTACTAGACACATAAACAAACTTCATCTAAACATTTTCTTTAACTTTAAGTATAAAACAAATTAATATATAACCTTCAGATTTGATTAAATGAATTAATTTTCGATTTGTATTAAAAAAATTTATAAAGCAGAGAAAAAGTATAATAGAATACTAAAAAGATAAATAATAGCCTAAGAAGCTTCTATTTTAAAAGTGTCATCGTGGTATAAAAAATAGTTTATACGATTTCAGAGTTGTATTCATGCTGTTTATAAATTGTTATATTTTAAATAATTACATAAAAATTTTTTTAATTCTAACTACATTTTTTAATTTTCAAAACTTTTAAATAAAAAAATGAGCAGCGATCATGAATTTTTTAATATTTCTCCTTAATTTTTATCAACTAAGATAGTAAAAAAATAATTTCAATCTTAGCAAAATAATTATATAGTACCTTAAAATTAAATAATTATTTTTAATTAGAATCATGTTTCATATCCATTACAGAAGAATTTTCTATGTATAAAAGTTAAAGATTATAGTTGTTTTCTCAAATTTACTTCGTTACTAATGGAAAATATTTGATTGATCAACAATAAGATTATGAGTAGATATAGCCGAAAATATTCTAAAGTGATAAAAATTAATTATAGAATTAATTTCATATTTAATTTATTTTGTAGATAGTAACTTACCAAAAAATTAAAAAATAATTAAAAAGTAGTCAAAAAAATGAAAATATCTAAATAAAAGTAACTATAACTATAAATATAATAAATTAATTCAATAGGATAAATAGAAATTTTTTTATTAAGTAACTACTAAAATAAAAAAAAATTAGAGTAAACAAAGTTTAATTAAATATAAGTAGTAATATATTTTTAACATCAAATTAACTAGTATTTAAAAAGTGTATGAGGATTTTCAATTCTTAAATAAAAAGTTTGACCATTGCAATATATAACATTAATATGTATGAAAATAAAAAATCAGAAATACATCTAGATTTAGATAGAGTAAATTTAATGCTTAATGACAAACAAAAATTTTAAGGCAAATCTGAAACAGTTAAAATTTTTTAATTTAAATAAATTAGATTAAAATTTTAAAATCCTTAAATTTTTATTTTATTTTATTTTTAATAAAAATAAAAATGCAACTTATAAATGAAAAAAATTTAGTAAAAATAAAAATAAAGTTAAGTTAATTTTAATATGTTTTATATGTTTTATATTATTTATATTTTTTTAATATATTTGATTATAATTGAAAAGCTAAATCTTTGCGTAATTATACCACTAAACTAAAAATTGAAGAAAATAAAGTTAATTCAGAATATATAATTAAATTATTATTAAAGTAAAAATTCTAATAATTTCAGAGTTTTATAAATAGTTAAATAATAGATTGGATATGAATAAAATAAATAATAATATTAATGCTATTTTATGAATAAATTTAAAAAGTATCTTATTATTAATAGGTATTTAATATAAATCTTATTATTTTTATTATTCTTAAATTTAATATATTTAGAAATATATTTGGATTTTTATTTTTAAAATTAATTTTTGTATATAATTTATATTTATCTAAATATTGCTAATGAAATTTCTTAAATATTTAAATTTTTAGTTTTATTTTTTATTTGAAAAAATTAATTGTCATAAAAATTTATTTTCCTACAAATTTTTATTCGATATACATGAAAAATAGTTAAAATATGAGATTTAATATAAATTTAAATGATCTTTATGGAAAATTTTTCTTTTATAAATTAAATTGATTCTTTTAATTTCAAAAATTTTTATAAATAAATTAATTTTTTATTAATTAGATTAAAAAATTTATTTTAATATTTTTTATTTTAATTAACTTTGATTAAAAAAAAGAGATATTAGAAAGAGATCTAACATGAGTTTGAGAATTTAAAAAATTTCTTATTTATCTACCAAACATTTTTACAAAATTTCTGATATAAATACTGTATAATAGAATGAAAAATTTTTTTTTTAATTCAAACCCTTTACTGAAATAATTTTTTATTAATAATACTATTAAAATTAAAGCTTGATACTCTCGAATATATTTTATTTCTTCTTTATCACCAGTTTTTGTTTTTTCCAAAAGTCTAATAAAAAAATTAAATTTTTGTATATCTATGTAGTTCTTGATTTAACTTCTTTGTTGATAATATCTTTTTTGTCGGCATTGATATCATTATCCTATAAAATATTTTTAATTCTTAATATTTTAAAATTTCAATACATTTCATTATGTTCTTTCATTATTATTTCTTGGATTTTTTTATTTCTTCCATTCCTTTTTGATATTTATTTGAAATTTTGATATATTTGAAATGAATTTCCGTAAAATTGCGAAAGCTATTTATTTTCCAAAAAAGCATTTTCAATTTTTATTTTCTCTTACTGAATCCTATTATTCCTTTTACATTTCTGCCTAATTTAATAATAATTTTACTAATCATTTGTTTCTTCTTTTATTTAAAGCATAAATAATAGATTCATTATTTTAAACTTTACGATATAGTTCAAAAGATTTTTTATCTCGGTTCTTCAATATAAATCTTCAGTAAATTTATTGATTTTTTTAAATTTTCCCTTATATTTTATGTCTTTCATAAATTTTTTGCTCATTTTTTGAATTTCATTTTTTTATTAGTTACTCATCATGAATTTTTTAGTTATCATATTTCCCTTAAAACAATTTTTGTCTAATTTATTCATAAAATTCTCATTATAGCTTATTGTCGTAAATACCGTGTAATCTTTCTTCAATCTTTTTCAATATCAAGCATTATAAAGATTTAAAATTGTCTAAATTCTTTGAAGCTAAAACAACCTTAAAATTATTATAACTTGAAGAAAAGATTAAACAATTAATTTAAAAAATAAAAATTTCAGTTTTAGTTAACTATTACTTTAATTAAAAAATTTAAAAAAGCTAAAATCAAAATAATTGAAAATAATTGATAAAATTATTGCTATTAAAAATTAGTGTAAATTGAAATTTTCTTCTAGAAATAAATTTTTAGTTAAAAATAAAAAGATTTCACTTTAATTAAAATTAATTGCGCATTTAGTTATTTTTAAATTTAATCTTACGAAACTTAAATCTAAAGGAATGTATATAGATTTTTAAAATTAAGAAGGTAATTAAAAAAATAAAGTTGCTTAATTTGTTTTTAGCTATTTTCTTTATTTATTCTTTAAAGAGTTCCTTTTTTATGTTTCATAAGATAATAAGTTTTAAGAAAAATTTTAAACTTGAATATTTAAAATGAGAAACTAAGAATAGATTAATAATTACAAAAATTATCTAAATAATAAAAATCAAAAAAGATGATAAAATGCTTAAATAAAGGAATAATAATTAAAAAAATTATTTTAAATATTCTTTATAGAACATTCATTTCTTAGATTTATCCTTACTATTTTTGTGTGCTTTATAAGCTGCAGAATAACAACTGCAACACATATTTCTAGCGAATACCATTCTATCTGTATGACCGCATTTTGCTACTTTTTCTTTTTTATTACTTTAGTAATAGCACGAAATGCACATACCTCTTGCATAGTGTTTTCTATCTGTATGTTCACAGTTAGAAATTTTCTTTGAAACTCGTAGCTGAAACGTATCTTCTACTTTTTGGATGACACAAAACTATTTTTCTAAGTTAAGTTCTTCTTTTTCCTCGTCAACAACCTTATTTCCTAAAGGAGGTAATTCTTTGATCTGAGGCCAGGAAGGTTGAAATTAAGGGAAAGGAAATTATCCAAGTAAACTAGGCATTCCTTATAAAATATAAATTACATTCTCTTTTTTCATATTTTAAATAATAAATTATAGAAAATATTTTATTATTATAATTTTTATTTTGAAATGATTGTCTTTTGCAAATGAAAAATAGCTAGATTATTTTTACATCCTTAGATTTGAATTTTTACAATAGCAAGGATTGATTTATAAAAAGAAAAAAATTGAATATTTAAATTATTTCTTGCTTCAATGAAAGATAAATGCCAACGAAAATTCTTAGTAAATTTATGATTTTAAAGCTAAATCTTTTTAATTATTGAAATTTTTTTCTTAATCCTTTGAAAAAAGGCAGCAAAGTATAATCATTGTAAATAATTGACTGAAATCTTGATAAAAGGCTAAAGTTTAAAAAATTTTATAAATTTTTATGTTTGGCATATTTAGCTAATTATAGAGTGAAATATTTATAATATCTCAAATTTTAATTGAGGAAATTGAGATTTTATTGATAATGATTAAATTATTTAAATAAAAATTTTTACTATTTTATGAGATATAATTACTAAACTTTATGATTCATTATTTAAAAGTTTGTTAAATTTATATATTTAATTAAATAAATTTTTATGATTTAAAAAAATAATATGAGACTTTTATTTTTAATTAATAAAATTTTATTTAAAAATGAAATTTAGTTTATATCGAAAGAATTTAATTTATTTAAAATTAGATCCTATTTCACTTTGCTAAATATTAACCTCTTTTAGATTTTTCTTTCTTGTTGAAAGTTAACCTCTTATCAATTTAAATCTAATATTTAGACTAGAAAGAATACCATACATTTTGTAATTAAATATTAAATAATTATTTTTGTTTTAGAACTTCGTAAAAAATAACTATGAAATGATCGAATTCATAAAATTTCTTTGCTTTTATTAAATTTTATCCTTCAGAGTATATAATCTTTTATTTAAATTAAAAATTAATTAATTCTAATAGATTTGATCATAAATTACTCTTTGATCCATTATATAAGTAAATATGCTTATGTTTATTCTATGATATTTTTTTCAAATCAATTTAAAATTAAAAAAAAATAAATGCATATGTTTATTTACAAAAACACATTTAATACTAAAACTTAAATTATAAAGATTATCTTTATTATTTTCTTAATTAGTTTAAAAAATTTTAAAATAATAAGAAAATTGATTAAGGTCAAATTTTTAATTCCAATCCTTCAAAAGTTTTTGAAAATTTTAACTAAACTTTATTATTATTGTGCTTATAGAGTCTGAGATGGTATGATATATTCCTAAGAGTTCTTAGAATAAATGTATTTGTAATTAATTTATATCACAAGGAATTAAATAATATTAATTTGTAAACTTATTTGATTTGATTTTAAATTGTGATGGTATATTTAATTTTTTTAAAATTGGTAAATAAAAGATCTAGTAAAATGATGTGAAAAATAAAATTTTATAAGTTTAAATTGTCTAGACATTTCTTTAAATTCTTTCATGTAGTCGAAATATTAGATAAATTTGCAGGTAGTTTATAAAGTGGTAAATAAAAATGATCGATAGCTAAACCTAAAATTAAAATGTCGTTAGAGCTCTAATAGTTCTTTGCCGCAATAAATATTTTTATTTGAACAAATAAATTATTTTATTTTAAATCTTAAATTTACTATCTGTGCTCCCTAAGTTAGGGGTAATTTAGAAAAATAAACAGAACAAGCAAAGAGAATTAAAGTATTTAAAATTAAAAAATAAAATTAATATTACATGATAAAATAGAACATTTTACAAATTATAAGTCCATAAAAATATTTATTATTTGTATTTATTTTTTTAAATCTTTTCTCAATTAATAGTCGTTAGATAAAGTTTATCATTATTTAAGAAAGTGAAATCTTCAGCATTTTCTTCTTTGATTCTATAAAATCTTTTAGATTAGAAAGTAAATGTAATTTAAGACATGATAAATAAATTAAAATATTTGAAATTTAGTTTTAAAATAAATTTTAAAAACAGATGTTTAAGAATAATTTAATTTAAAAGTTAAAAATTAAATTTATTAATGATTTACTTGTAAAATAAGCTTTATATCTCGCTAATTCTTAAAAATATATGCTAAATACCAGCCAAAATTCGTAAAAATATCAAAGGATAATAAAAATTTATGATTTAAGAAGAATAATCAAATTTTTAATTTTTTTAATGAAATTTTATTTTTCAAGAAAGAGATTAAAATATGCTATATCTTCGATGGTAAATAGAATTTTATATTCTTTAATAAAAATAAGCCTAAATCTAAATTTATCTTAATAAAGCTAGGATTATAAAATAAAGTATCTATTTTAAACTTTAAAAAATATATTTATATTTTTAAAATAAACTAGTAAATTTAAACAATCTTCATGCTAATAACCATTATAAATATTATTTTTTATACAAAAAAATTTTTATTAAATTTTTCTTGCTAAATTTTATGTATTTTTAATTAAAAAAAATGTTTAAAATATTTTTTTAATAATTTCGAAATTATTAAAAATATTGCTTTATTTTTTTTCCAAAGATTTTATTATAATTATTTTTAATTAAATCAATTTTCTTTTTTTAAATAGGTTAGAGAAAAAATTCTTATATTTTCTTCAATTTTAAATTTAAAGATAACGACTAAAAATAAATAAATAATTAAATTAAAAATAAAATTTTATTAGCATCAAAGTTAAAAATTTAGATTTTAAAAAGTTTTAATTTCCTTTTTCTAAATAAACATTCATTTTATTATTTAGTGATTCTTCAGTTTATCATTGTTTTATTTAATTTAACAAAATAAGTTTCATGTAATATTTATTTTTTCTATCCCTAAATTTTTTCCTTGAATTTTCTTATTCATATGCTTAAAAATTTTATCTAAGTGAAAGCTTCCAAAGGATTAATAATATAAGAAAATTCTAAATTTATGGAAGATCTTAAAAAAATTTTAATTATTCAACAAAAACTTTTTAAAAGATTTATAAACTTAAATTTTATTTTTTTAATTTTTTTATAAATGAAAGAGATTTTCATAAGCTAATATGATAATTTTATTGCTATGTAAAAAAATCAAACACATTAAAAATAGGTAAACATTTAAAGTGAATTATTTAGTAAATATTCCAAGTCATTCAGTTAGTTAAACTAAATATCTCTTTTTAAAAAAAATTTATCTAAAACTAAGCATTTTACTTATAAAAATTAAATCTAGTTGCTAAGTTCATTTACATATTAGAGATTTAATACCTCAAACATAACTTACGTCACTTATATAAATTAAAGATTCATATAATATTCAAATTGCTTTATTTATTTTTTATAATAATATACAATTTTATCTAAAGTTTATTGCTAAAAGTTAAAATTTAGTAATAAACGAATTTTAAGTTTGCATAATAAGTTGTCAATTATATCTTTTTAAATTATTATTAAAAAGATTATTATTATAAACTGAATAAACTTTTATAAACTTTTAAAAATGAAAAATATCAAATAAAGAAATAAAATCTTTCTTAAATTTAAAATATTATGAATCTAAAATTTATTGATTATAAAAAGCTTATTTATCCGCTACTTCAAAAGTTTATTCTATTTTATTTGATGAAAATATTAACTTAAGATTTCTTTTATAACTTTTTACATAATTAAAATTATTATTCCAAATTGCTTAAAATTTATAATAAAAAAGTTTTTTACATCAATTCAATAAAGAATGGCTATATTTTCTAATTAGCATTTATGATTTATTCTAAAGATTTGCTAAAAAATCAGCAATAGATTCTTGATTTAGGATATTAGAAATAAGTAAATGACTAAATAATTACAATTATGATAAATCTATTTGATTTATTTATTATATAGATATATATCTATTTAACAACTTTGAATTATTTCTTTTACATAACTATAAATACTAGATCAAGAAATAAAAAAGTCATTACAATAAAACTAAAAAATTTTAACTATTTTTATGATTTTTTATAAAACACACTATTATTAAAACTTTAAATAAAATTAGATCTAAAAAAAAACTAAGAAATTGTCAGAAACTTTATATAATTACTCGGTGAAAGCTACTTCGAGATTTATTAATAATTTTGCCTTTATTTAAAAATTTAGTTATTAACTATTTAGTATTTTATCTTCAAATCTTTTAATTAGCTTCCCTGATAAATTAAAATGTTAAATCAACTTTATTAAATTATTTGTCATAGTTAGCTTATCTAAAAAAATATAAATTGTCACATAAAGATTTATTTGTAGTATTAATAATATAATTAAAATAAATTGATGAATAAATTTTAGTAATAATTGAAAAGATGGTGAGAGCTGAGAATTACCTTCGTGACTAAACTTTCTGGTTTTATGGTTAGGAACATATTCCTTTCCTGTCGCTGAGAAAGTCCCTGATCAGAGTCATTTTCTGAAGGGAACGCTGTCTTTGAGATTATCCGCTCTTGGTAGGGGCTTGAAGCCTGGCTGCTCATATCGATGGAGCTCCCTAGCAGCTGTGCCTGGAGCACAACAGGATATCCCCGCTATTCCATAAAAAGAGAGCGTCGGGTCGTGTAATCGGAAAGGAGTTTCCGGTCCAAAAACTTTTTTAGTTGAAATTAATTAATTTTAGTATAAAAATTATCCAATCATTTTCTACTTATCTTTTTTTTTTTGCTTTAATCAAATATTAAATGCATCTTCGCTATAAAATAGATTCGAAAATAAATTATTATTATATAATAATTTTTAAAACCACCATAGTTGTTCGAAGGTGAACAACAAGGTCATCTTCATCAGAGGTTGGGGAAGTTAAGTACCCTTAATCGACTTTATGTCTTCCTCTGCTTTGGTTTGGCCTCGAGACATAAGATTCTTAGACCTTCGGTACTGGCTTAGTTTAGCTTTAATTCTGGAACGAAAAAGAAATAATATTGCGAGCTTCATCAGAGGTGGGGAATTTAAGTACCCATAATTGACACATGTCGTCCTCTGCTTTGATGATGCAATGAGACACAATCCTGCCATGTCCTTGGACCTCCAACAAGTATTAAAGATTACGAGTATTCTAAAATTATATTAGTATTGAACATTTTTATCAGTACTGAATAATTATACCAGTATTGAACAAGATTTATCAGTATCTGATAATTTTATCAGTAACAAACGTTCTTGTCAGTATGAAACATTTTTTTAAAGAGCTGTGCACCAACGAGAGTGCTACGCGCTCTATAATCAAATTTATTTATTTATAAATTATGAAAAAAAATTAAAAATTTGCTTCTTAATTTATGCTAAATTCATTTGAAAAATATAAAAGAAGAAAACATATTTGATTTTAATATTTTAATCTAAAATAAATAAGCGTGAGATTTAATCCAAATGTTTATCTATTAGATTCATTATACAATAAAATCATTATTTTTCAAATCGATCTTTTAATTATTTGATTTAATATCATTTATATTTATCCAGGACAATAAAAAAAAATTATTTTAATTTTTTATATTAAATTTTAATTAAAATATTAAATCATTTTAAATTTATCAATTAAGACTTTTAAAGAACTAATTCTAAAAATAAATAATAAATTTTTCATATTTTTAAAATGAATAATCTTTTCAATTTTTATTTATTATAATTTTTACAATTAAAGTTCGAATCTAGTTTCTATTATTTATATATTTTTTTAAGTTCTATTCAACTTTATCTTATAGTTAAATATTTTCTTTTTATTTTCTTCTTCCTTTTTCTAAATAAAATATTATAATTTTTTAAAGTTTTTCTTTATAAATGTTCTTTAACTTTCATGAAGATTTCTTTTATTTTATAAATTAAAAATATTTTTTACCTTAAAAGAAGGAATAACAATCTGATTATGCAACTGTTTGTGTGAACTTCAGAATTGATTAATTTTAGTTAATTTAAATGTGTTCACATTATTAATATAATTTGATTATTCTTTAAATTTTAAGTTAAAACTAGTTTTATTATAATTGATAAATCTAAATATTAAATTAAAAATTATAAATTAAAAAAACAAGCTTTTCCTCTTAAAATAAAATAAGTTTTAGGAAAAAATTCAAAAAATTAGATGAATATTTTTTCTCTATCAATGAATAAGACAAATTATTTAAAATTAACAACAAAATTTGAAGCTTGGACAATGAAAAAAAATAAGGTTTTAATTATGCCAAAAGTTAAAAAATAAAATTTTAAATAGCTTAATAAATTATTAGCGATTATTTAAGAAGAACTAAAAATTCTGTATTTGGAATATTAATTATTAAATTAAATCTTTTTCTAGCAAGTTTTAACAAAAAGAAATTAATGATATATCATAAAATTATTATTTTCACGTTTTAATAAATTTTAATTAAGACTAAGAGATTTTAGTTATATCATTTAAAGAACTAGCTTCTAAAAAGGATCATGCTGCAATTTAATTTTTATGATTTTTATTATATTAAAAAAATGCTTTGCTTGCTTTCAAACATAAAAAAAAACTTTTTAGAAATTTTATATTTAAAAGTGAGCATTTCTAATTATCTCAATATTAAGATTTAATTTTGTCTCTAACACAAAGTTAATTTTAAAAATTTGCTTCATGAATTATAATTGCATATTTCAAAATCACAATAAACTTTGATTGTTTCTAAAAACTATATGAATGTATTTTGCTTTTATTATCTAAGAAAGAAATATTATATGAGCATAATATAATTTTTTCATTTTTAATATATCAAATTTTTTTTATTTTCGTAAAATTCTTCATTCTGATGATTTTTTCTTAATAAACTTTCTCAAATTTGAATAAATCCTTCAATCATTATAGAAATAGTTAATAAAAGAAAATTTCCTTTCTTATTTATACTAGATATCTACTTAATTATTTTTATGAAACATCGGTTTTTTAATCCTTATTTATTTCTTGCTAACTTAGCTTTTTTAAATGATAGTTAAATAATTCACTTAGATATAAATACTTAAAAAGATAAAAATAAATAGATAAACAATTTATTAAGTCTAATTTATTCATAAAAATAAGAAAATATATCTAATCTCATTTATCTTTGATATCATTAAAGTGGGGTTTGGTTCTAATTTTGACTGTTTTGAAATTAAATTTTTTTATTTTAATATTTAGAAATTTCACTAACATTTGCTTTATGAAAAATAAAAATTAATTTTTACGAAATCAATGGATTTTTTTAAATTTTTTTCTAACAAAAGTAAGCTATTAAAAAAATTTGATAATTTCATACTCTAAATTATAGCAAATAAGTATTTCCAGAAGATGTAGGTTAAAATTATTGTGATTTACTAATTTTATGGAAAAAACTATTATATCACGTCATTTCTAAAATTAGTTAGATTTTTTAAGAAAGATCTTTGAATCAAATTCTTTTTTATTAACAATATCATAGTAATAAAAGTATCAATTTCTTAAAAATTTTTTCAATCTTAACTTTTAAAAAAATTATGATATAATCAATTAATATTAGATCTACTAATAAAAAATAAAATTTTTGTAGGTCTTAAAATTTAAATTTAATTTTTTTTATATCTTAATTTTATTTATCACTTTAATTTTTTTTATATCTTAATTTTATTTATCACTTTGATTTTTTTTTTAATAGATAATTATCATAGTTTATTTATTATAATTGTTTACATTTCGCAAGGAAATTTATTTTGCTAATCTACAATGATAGAAGTTTATGAAATATATTAAAAAATAGGCATAAAGAAGTCTTCACTTACAACTTTTATTTTGGCCCTGTTTTAAAGCTTTGTAAGCTGCAGAATAACAACTGCAACACATATTTCTAGCGAATACCATTCTATCTGTATGACCGCATTTTGCTACTTTTTATTTTTTATTACTTTAGTAATAGCACGAAATGCACATACCTCTTGCATAGTGTTTTCTATCTGCATGTTCACAGTTAGAAATTTTCCTTGAAACTCGTAGCTGAAACGTATCTTCTACTTTTTGGATGACACAAAACTATTTTTCTAAGTTAAGTTCTTCTTTTTCCTCGTCAACAACCTTATTTCCTAAAGGAGGTAATTCTTTGATCTGAGGCCAGGAAGGTTGAAATTAAGGGAAAGGAAATTATCCAAGTAAAGTAGGCATTCCTTATAAAATATAAATTACATTCTCTTTTTTCATATTTCAGTAATTATAATTTCATTGAACTTAGCTATTTATATAGTGTATTTAATTCAATTTAATTTAGTTTAATTTAATTAATAAATAAATAAAATAAAATAAAATAAAATGAAATTTTTAGTCTATTTAACTATTTAGAGATATCAAGATAATGATAAAAATAATAGTTAAAATATTTTGATATATTTATCTTAAAAAATCAAGTGGCATTTACTCAGATATATCTATTATTTTTATTTTAACTATTTAAATTCATAAATATGACAGTTCCTTAATTCTACTATCTAAGACTTAATTAATCTCTTTTCAAAATATATTTTGATTCATAATTGCTCTCAACACTATTGACTTTTAGGGAAGTTTCTTTCAAATTTTTTTTTTTATTTAATTTTGAAGCAATTTCAGCGATTTTTCTAATATCTGCTGTTGCATCCAAAAATAATTATAAATGGCTTCCATTTTATACTTGAATTATATTTATTGCTGAAGACTTTTCTAACTAAATATTTAAATTGTAGGTATTAGTAAATTCCAGCTTTTATTTAAGAAGACTCTCTATCAGATTTTAAGGTAAGTTAATATTTATTTTCTCTGCATTTAGTTAGTCAGAAAATTTAATTTGAATGCTTTATAAAAGATAAATTTAGAATGCTATTTTTCCACAAATGATCCTTTTTCTAAGATCTATTTACTTTTATCTTTTTAAAATAATCGATAATTTAATAAAAGAATCTAGAAAAGAATGAATTTCTCTCATTTAATTTAGCTTAAATAAATAAAAATTAGTTTTATATCATTGAGGAAATAACCATCTATAGTGAATCTCATTTAATTAACTTAGCTATATTTAAATATCGAATATTAACAAAGAAAAATAGCAAACAAATACGACTGACAGTGGCAGGAAGATTTTAAAACCTCCTAAAAATAAGAGAGAAAGAAAAATTTCAATTCTCTAACCCATATCTATTCTTCAATCAACTTTTATCACTTAAACTTTGAAAACTTTGTAAAGAAAGTTAAACAAGCTAAATATCCTCAATATAGCAATAAGGGAAATAAATTAAAAAGATTAATAACTTAATAAATAAAATACACTAGAAACGCTTAAAAATGAGGAATAAAACCACAACAAACGACTTGAAATTGTCATAAATAAGGAAGTGTAAGTCTTCAATTTCGGAGCTGAGTAAGTATGTATTGTTCAATTGCTGTAATGGTTTTCAATACCTAGGAAAAAGTATATAAGGTCAAGATCTCATTTAAAAGTCCATATTTAAGCTAAAGAGAAAGATGATATGACTCAACCAAAAATGAGAACAATGATCTTTAGATAAATGCACATTTCAACTTTCAGAACAACAAAAATTGCAACTAAACTTATCTGAAAGTCTGAGCGAATAGAAAGAAGGGTTTTTGCATCTTAAAAAACCAAAAATTTAATGGAATGGGGCTAGAAAAGTGCAAATTGAAATTCGAAGCAATAATTGAGAATTATTAAGCCGAATAAACTATAATAAAATTTTAAATCATCCTGACATCTTATTTGAAGTCACAATAAATGCAAGAAGTGGAAATCGATTCAAGACAAAATATTATAATATTACAAGGACAAATTAGATCATACAAAGGGAAATAATATAGGAAAATTAACCTTTAAAAGTAAGACAAAGCTGAGTGTAGAAAAGCAAGCTTATGTGAGTTCCAGAGATTGTAGAAAATTGAAATTCAAAATTTTTTATTAAGCAGCAGGGAGTATAAATTTCAACCTTCGGACGAAGGTTGAAATACCCTTACAAGGAAAAATTTAAATTATTTTACAACCATAATCTAAAAGACATTGAATAATTAATTAATTTTTTTAAGATTTTAGCTTAATAAATTTTTTTTATTTTTAAATAAATTTAAAGGATCATTAATAAAATTTTCAAAGATAGATATAATTATAAAAAATTATTGAGAATCCCTCTTTTAATAATTTCTTAGAATAATTTATATGATTTAAATTTTTTAGGATCGCTTCAATTATAAACCAAATTAAGCAAGACTTAAATATATTATAAATTAGATAAAAATCTACTATTTAAAGTCTTTTATTTATCAATGGAATAATAAAAATTTTAAAGTTATACTTATTAAAAAAATTAAATATTTTTGAAAATTTAATTTCCCGGGTAAAACGATCGAAAAGAAGTAAATAAATTTTTTAGATTTATTTATTATTTTAAAATTAAGACATAGAAAAGAAATCAACTCCAGGTATTTTTATAATAATATTTTTGAAAAATGATTTTATATATTTTTAAACATTTTAAATTATTTTTCTTTAATTTATTTTCTTCTAATTATTCTTTATAATTTCTATATCTTTTAAAACACTTTTGACAACTAAAAATTAGAGTTAATATTTATCATTCTAAATTATAATAAAATTATAAGATTAAAATTTATTAAATTAACTAATATTTAAATTAAATTTTTATATGGTAAAATGATAAAAAACTAAAAATAAAATAATGAACTTATAAAAAAGTAAATTGCTAAAATAAATAATTACAAAAAAAGATTTTTAATATCACTATCCAATTATTCTAGTTATAAAATTAAAATTATAAAAGTATTAGAAAGAAATATGAAATGCTTTAATCATTTAAATTAAATGAAACCTTTTACTAGAGAATTTAGCACTTAAACTTTATTAAAAGCATTTGGTAAACTATTTTATAAAAAATATATATAGAATGTCTTTATTATTTATTAATTTGAAAAAAAAAGCAAAATCTGATTGAAATATTTTAGTAAATAAATTTTAAAATTATAGAATCTTCTGTAAATTTAAATAGTAAAATTAGTTATTAAAAATGATATATCAACTTTTATTATTATCAAGTACTAAGCATTGTATACAATTTTTAATATTCAGCTTAAGTATCTTTTTGTGGAGCTATAATATTTTAAGCTCAAGAATAAGATTTGATTTGATTTCTATTCCAAAACTCAATTGATATTGCTCTATTAATTATTCTAAAGCAAGATTAGTTTTTCTGTTTAAATAAAGTTTCAATGAAATAATTTATATTTCAAAGACAAAATAAAAATCAGAATTAAATTAAATTTCGATTTTTTAATTTATTCATTTTGATCTAATGTGAACTAAAGCATTTTAATATAAATTGTTTAATAAACTTAAAAAATATTAAAAAAAGTGTTAATGATCGTTAACTTTTGATGTTTTATAAAAAAGGATTATTTCGTTCTAGCGTTTTCTAAATTTATTGTTAAAAAATTTAGAAAATAAAATAGCTAACTTTCACAATAAAAAAATAATTTTTACTGAAAAAGCTCTTTATTCAAAATATTATAAAAAGAATAAAAATGAAATAACTCTTTAAAATATTTAAATATAAATTTTTGAATTAATATAAAAATTATGAATATAAAACAAAAAAAAATAAATAGATAAATTCTAATTTTTTTTCATATAAAAATTATAAATTTAAAATATGAAATAAGTTTATTAAATTTATTTGCAAAATCTCTATAAAAATTTTATAATGCTAATAATAAAAAAAATAGAAATAAATATATAAAAAGTTATTCAAATCCCATTCATAATTAATTAAATTTTTAAAATTTCAATATATTAACTGTGCTATAATTTCTCAAATAATTTTAAAATAAGAGAAATTTTAAATAAAATTACAAGAGCTTTTTATTTTAAAATATTTGAATTTGATTAAAAATTATACTTTAAATATTTTTAATTTTTTTAATGTTTTAAATTTAAATAAAATTTTATAAAATATTTTGTAAATATTTTTTAATAAATAACTCAAAGGTTTATGCAAAATATATAGAATAATTAAAAATTGATTATTTTTAATTATAATAAATTGTCAAATTTTTTAATTTATACTAAACAATTATTGTGATTTATATATAATTATTCCTCTAAAAAATATAATAAAATAAAGATAATTTTTTTCTTAAAACTGATAATGGGAATTATGTTTAAGCGTCCACTTAATATTAGCAACTATAAATAAAAAATTTATTCCTGATATTTTATATTTACTTAGATTTGATTTTGTAACTAGTTTAAATAAAAATAAAAATAACTAAATTCTCTTCATTTAAGAAAAAAGAAAAAATTAACAAACAATAATATATATTTAATTTTTATGGAAATTAAATAGTTAAATTGTCTAATTTTATTAAACTATGAAATTATATAAAGCAAAATTAAATAAAAATTAAATATTTCTTATATTTTATTTTAAATATAAATTTAAATAATTAAGTAAAATAAAAGATATAATAAAAAATTATGAACAATAAAAATTATTCATTTCGCAAAACAAATAAAAAATTACAAAAAGCACCACAAATTAGGATCTTTTTATGCTAAATATATCAAATTTTTTTTATATTTTAACTAGAAAAAAAATTATACTATATTATAATATTAATTTAGATTAGTCATATTTTGCTTTAAATTTATAATTTAAAAAATTCTTTATTGCTAGTCATATCGTTTAATTATTTGCTAACAAAATCAAATTTAAAAAAATTTTGATAAAAACTCATTTTTATTTGTATAATTAACTTTTCAATAAATAAGAATTTATAATTGCACTTGTTTTAATTAAAAATGGAAAAAGTCTGTTCAACTAAATTAAAAAATAAATTTAAAATTTATTATGCAAGATTAATAGATATTTTTTGAAAATTTCTTAATTAAAATAAATTTATTTTTGATATAGTTTATATAAAAAATAAAAAATAAAAAAATTAAACATAATTAAACAATTTTTTTGCTTTCAATGATTGGATGATATTAATTTCCGGTAAAAAAAACTTTAAATTAAAAAGGATGAAAGTTTGAAAATTTTAATTAAAGAAAACAAAGAGTGCAAGGTAGAAAATATTTTACTATAAATTAAAAAAAATGTTGAATAATTATAAAATAAATTTATCAACTTTAATTTTTATATTTTATGGCATTTTCTAAATATTAAATAATATTTAATATTAATAAACAAAATTAAAGCTCATAATTTTTAAAAAACTATTTTTTAAGTTAGAAAAATTTATTACATTATCAAATTTTTATTATAAATCTTCGATCTATCAATATCTGAAATTTATTATCTTATTGAATAATTTTTAATTAAAAAAATAATGAAATTTTTTAATAAATTTTAGTTTAATGTAATATACACCTTTTAGTAATTAAAATATTGATTTCGAGTTATAATTTTATTTCATATACAGAAATGGTTTAGAAATTAATAAATAAATTAATGTTGCAAAACTAATAATTAAAAAGAACTAAAGAATAGCTTAATATAATTAATAAAGCTTATATTAAAAATTAAAATATTTTTGTATTTTCATCTTAAAAATTAAATTTCTTATATTTTAAATATATGAACTAGAAATTAAAATTTGAAATTTTTATTTATTTATAAATATTTTAAATCTTGTAGGATTTCCTTTATTTAACTTAAAAAAATAAATCTTTAAATTAAAATATTGCTTTTGAAAAATAGTAAAGAAAAAATAATTTTAATATAAGCGTAACTTCAAATATGAAAATTGCAAATTTGTTATTTTATTATTTTACATATAAGATATATATATTTAAAAAAGGAAAGCTTAATGATAATATTGCTTGGTTATTATGTTTCTTAATATCTTTAAATATAAAATAATTTTTTAAAATTTTAATTTTAATATGTTTATAAATATTTTATTCATTCCATTTTAATATTTTATGCTTATTTTGTAAAAAGGCTCTTTTTCCCTAAAATTTTAAATGATTGATATTTTAAAATATTTTCAACAATTCTTAAATAAAATATTCTTTTACTTTACAAAAATACAATAAATAATAAAAATATTCAACTAATAATAATTTTATAATTAAAAACTTATTAACAATCACATCTTACTTATTTTTAATAGCTTTCATGTAAAATTTAATATATTTTTAGTATAAAATAAAGGTTATATTGTCTCTAAAGTATTTATTTATTTACTTTAATTTAGTAAATTTTATCTTTTGCTTGTTTTCCACTATTATTTCATTATTAATTGTAAAATTAATACAAATAAACTTTAAAATTTTTTTATATATTTACATAAATTAAATTCTTTTTTTCCAAAGTTAATTAAAAAAATTATGAAAGCAAATAAAGTTTAAGAAAATAAAATTTAAAATAAAAAAATTAATCAAAACTTATTATTTTAAATATATCTTTAATTTAATTAAATTATTAATAAAAAAAGGTTTTAATTAAATTAAATTATATATTTTATAATTTAATTATTTAGGTATTTTATCCTTAAAGTTTTGATGGCATTAGTAAAGAATATAATCATTCTTAAAATAGATTAAATTAAATTAATTTTATAAATGGATTGAAATAAAGCATGAATCGCTTCATATCATACCATAAATTTTTTATAAAATCTAAGCTTAATTTACATTCAGTCTTTATTTTCTTAATCAATTAATTATATATAATATTTTTAAATTCCTTTTTATTACTGAAAATTCCGTATTCAATGTTTTAGACTTTTTCTAATTAATTAGTATTTGTTTTTTTAAATATTTGATAGTATATGATTTGAATTTCTTGCTAATAAAGCACAATCAAATTTAAAAAAAATATTTCGCTATGAAATATTTAAGTCAAATCTTCTTTAAATTTAAGTAAAACCTTTGAAAATTGAAAAATTCTTATATTTATTCTTTTTAAAAGACTCTAATAAAAGGATATAACTTGATTTTTTTCATTATTTTAATGAATTTTCTTTTTTGATATCAATAGACTAATTTTTTATTTTAGTAGTTTTCTTTAGAAAAATTTAAGAGATATATATAAAAATAAACTAATTAATTTTAATTAAATATAAACTAAATTTTAAATCAAGAAATATCTTAAAAATGATTTAATTCTCATTAAATTCTAAAAATAATTTTAGATCATTTCTATAAATGCAGATTATTATTAAATTAAATTAATTTAGTTTCTCAATTTATTAAATTTTTTTCTTATTCAAGCACATGTAATTTTATTCTTTTCGAAGTATAAAAGATATTCTCTTTTGAATGACTATTTTCTTGTATTTTTAAGTATAATCAAACTTTTTTCTTTACCAAAAATTTCTATTTTAAAATAACTATTCATCAATTTTAAGGTTGTTTCTTTAATTTCTATAGTATTTTATTTTTGTGAAACATAATAAAATTTTAAAAGTCAATCAATATCAAAAAGCTATTGATAATTTTAATTTAATTATTATAATTATTAGTAAAATTTTTTTAATACATTATGATTTAAGTTATTAGAATTATGCATTTTATTTATATTTTGTTTAGTAAGTTAGTTCTAATTATCTTATTATTATTTTTTTAATTTACATGCTTTTTAATTAAATTTAATCTTAAATACCTAGATTTCTTTTTTAGTGCTAAAACTTTTGTGCAAGTAATTTCGAGAGTTTGGAAAACTTGATTTGCTGCATCAGTAAAAGTTTCGAAATAACTAAAAATAGCCAGAAAACAATTTTTAAAGCAATGTTGTATTACGAGATCCAAACATTAATTTTAGAAAAAAATTATTTAGAAATTAAAAAAATTTTATCTGTTTAAACTTAGTCATTCGTCTCAGGTTTGGCTTTTTTATATGATTTATAAGCTTAAGAGTAGCAACTGCAACACATATTCCTTGCAAAAACAACTTTATCAGTGTGGCCACACTAAGTTATTTTATCTTGCTTATTGTTTAAGTAATAGCAAGTCACACACATATTTTTAGCATAATGTTTTCTGTCAGTATGAATACATTTTGTTATTTTCATTGAAATTCTTGGCTCAAATGAAGTCTTGACCTTCACTGGAAATAATGTTCCTATATTAAAATTTTCTTATCTTTCTGAAGATGGATTTTCTCCTAAAGGAGGTAACACTTTACATTTTGGTCAGTTATTTTGAAATTAAGGGAAAGGGAATTAGCCAAGTAAAGTTGGCATTCCTTCAAAAATATAACTCTAGCTATCTTTTTCCATTTATAGTATCTCTTATATTTTAATAGTTGGACTTATTAAATAAATAAACTTTTAAATACTTTAAAATTTTATATTTCATATGAATAATAAGGTGCTTCATTAATACCTTTCCCATTTTTTAACTAACTCAAAAATGCTTTACCTAGTTGGATATTGAAAACCATGCTCACATATACTCTTTTCAATTTAATTTATTTAATTAGAAATAATTTTCCTATGCTTAGTTCTTGTGTTTTGCTATTTAAATTAATTTATTAATGCATGAGCATATAAAAATAAAAAAACTTAACCATATATTTATCTTTATTTTTAAATGATAATTTAAAAAAAATATGAAATTTTACTATTCCTTGGAAGATAAAGCATTCTCATACAAATTTTCTAACTTAAACAATGATGAAAATTTATAAACGCAAATCAGTATTTAAGATAAATAAAATTCTTAATATGAATTTAAATATGGAAAAATCTATCAAATGATAATTAAGTTATTTATCACAATAATTATTGCAATTATGAATTAATGTTTCTTCTTCATTTTTATTTCACTTGATAATTTTTCTGAATTTTATTTTTTATGTATTTTTTAAATATCAAAATGAGTCAAATATAAGCTAAATTTTGCAAATTTTATTTATTGTGAAGGGTTTTTCCTATTTATTCTGATATTTTAAGATCAAATAAAACTGATTTAAATTATTTTATTCTATGAAGAATTAATAATTTTCTTAAAAAAGAGATAAAATAATAGAAAATTAACTTAGTTTCAAATATAAATTTTGTTATTTTTATAAAAATTAATAAAAATTAACAAATTTTCATTGATTTATGCCTTTCACTCAATAACTTTTTATTTGCTAAATGAAAAAAAATCTAATTAAGAGCTAAGTTTTTATTATTCCCATTATCAACTATCAAAATAAATATTAGTTAATGTTAATTTTCCTGAGATGCTTTCTTTAAAGCTTTAAGATTTAAATTTATGATGAAAATTATTTGAATCCTTTTGTTACAAACTCTTTAATTATTTATCAAATAAAAAAAGATAAATTCTTAAGAATTTTAAATTGACTAGCAAAAAAAGGATTAAAGGAGAAATTGTGTAATTTTTAAATTTTTTATAATATAAAGTAAGCACCACTTTCAACTATAAAGATCTTAATGTTTTTTATTTAAAAAAATTAGCAATTGAAGAGTTATTTTTTCAAAAATTAGATTTAAAAGATTAAATAATAATTGATAAAGAGTATTGATTATTTGAGTAATTTATTTTTACTATAACACTGTTGATAAAGGGAAAAATTATTATCCTAGCAATAAAACGTTAAAAATAATAATTCTAGTATAAAACTTTACAAATTAAGCCTAAATGTAGTTACTAATTTTAAGTATAATTATAATTTTATTTATATCTTCTATTTTTAAACTTAATTTTTCTGATTTAATTTATTTAATACAAATTTATTCGCAATAGTTGCATTTATTTTTGTTAGAAAATTCATAATTCTAGGATAATATAACTAAGTCTTATTAATAGAAAATTTTTAATTTTTTTAATTATGAATCTATCATTACTACATCTAAATTAGTTAATTAAATAATCAAAACTTCAAATAAGTTTTTCAAGGTTAATTGAACTTAGATTTTGTCTGCCATTTTAAAATAAATTTTTTTTATTACTCTTAAGCTTAAATTTATAAATAAAAAATACAATTATTTATAATTCTAACTAATTTTTCTGATTTTTAGAAGTTTTAAATATTCTTATATTTTGAGAAAATAAGCAATCATAAATTATTTTATATCATAATTAAAAAATTAATGTTTTTATTATTTATTTTAAATAAAATAGAAGTTTAAAGAAATGTAAAAATTAAAATAATTGATAATTAATTTTAAAAAAAATGAAAACATTTTATATAGATAAATCTAAAAATTTAAATTGTTTTTATTTTTTTACTTGATTGTTAGATTCTTACTCTCTATCTAAAATATAGCCAATGTAGCATAATTACAATTCCTTTTTATATTTTTATTTCATATAATTCACACGCCAGAAATAATTAATGCTTTCTTAAAAATTATAATAAAATTTAAACTTCTATTAAATTATAATTTCAAATATTTGAATAAAAAGATAAGAGATTTATTTATTTTGTTCTTATATCTTTGAGATATAATTGCTTACATTTTTATTTTCTAAATTATTCTATTATAATTCAATTTAATATTTAACTAACTTTATCATTTTCCTTAACAAATCACGATTATAAATTTATGAAATTGCTAAATTATTCTATTATTTTATCATATTTAGATTAAATAAATAAAACCTGGCTTTAAAAAATCTTAACATTAATTTTTTCTTAGCTTTATATGTAAACATTTCTAGTTAAATTTATAGATTTTTATATTATTTAAAATCTAATAAAATAATTGAAATTATAAAATCCTTTTATTTAAAAATTTAGGCTAATATTGCTTAATCCCATTTAAACTAAAGGGTTTGCATTTTTTTGCAAGTACTTAATTTTATAATTCCCTAGTTAAAAGTAATTAAAAATATTAAAAATTAAATTAATTATTTTTTTACAATTTGAAAATAATTATTTCAGATAAAAAATATTCTGCTTAATAATAGATAATATTAATTAAATTAATATATTAAAATCTTCATTACAATTTTAAAAAAGTTTAATATTAAAAATTTGCATTAAGATTCTAGAATAAAAAAGTTTAATCATATTGAAATTTATCAATTAAAATTTATTTATTCTTGCTGTATAAATCAAAACTTTAATATAATCAATTCTTTATTTTATTTCTATATTATATTTTTATTTTTTTCAGTTAGGTATTTTTTTCCAAATTAAAATTGTTTCTTATTTTTTCATTCAGCTGATTTTCAATTCAAATTGTATTTGTATTAATTTACAATATTTTTTACTATAATTAGATCAATAAGCATAATAACTATCTTTTCGAGTATTTATTCTCGTTTCCACCTTATATTTTATATCAAAACTAAATTTCTTTTTAAGGTATGTTTTAAAATACTTGACTAAAATGTTTATATTTCTAATTATTGAAATTTTAAATCTTTATATTATTTAATTTAGCTTAAGTTAAATTATTAGCCAAATAATTTGTTAGCAAAGTTCTTCATAAGATTTTTAAATATTTTGATTGAATTAAATCATAAACTAATAAATTCACGAAGCTTAGATTAATGATTCTATCCTTATAAGTACATGTTGTCTTATTTCTCTTTAAAAATCTGTCCTCTAAGGATGTATATCTTAATAATTATTTAATATTCAGATATAAAACTTTTCTTTATATTATTTTAAGTTTTTTTAATTAAAAACTTATTATATTTAATCTATTCATCCACTAATATTAAATTCAAACATAAACAAAGCAGAATTACATAAATTACTTTAAAGCAACAAAATTGCACAAAAAGATTCAATTTTAAATTTTTATTTAATACTAGCTTTATGTAAAAAATAAAGCTTATCAATAACTCAAGGTTTGTCTAAATGAAAAAATTACCCAACAACTTAAAAAATATAGGCCTAGTTAGATTTATTTTATCCATTAAACTAAAAATTATTTGATTAGATTAAAATAGAATAAATGTAAATTATATTAGCTTAATTAAAATTAAAAAAATTATAAAATAAAAGCAAACTAATTAATTTAATACAGTATAAAGATAAAAATAAAAATTATAGATATTTAATCTTTATCTTATTTTTAATTTTATATATTTACATTTATATTTTTAATAAAACTTTAAAATCTTAAAAAATAAAAATGTTTTACTTCTGTCATTTTTTTAAAAAAGAATAATTTTTACAATAATTTAGATAAAAATATAAAGAGATATTTTTGCATTTTTTTAAATAGCTTTATCTAAAAATAAATATTTATTAATTACGTAAATTTTACGATTTTTTATTTATTAGAATTTTCTTTATTTCCTTTTCAATTTCAGTAATTAAATTGAAAAAAGAAACTTAGTAAATTAGTTTGAATTTTAGTTGTGACTATTTTTAAAATTTTAAACAATAAATAAATTATTTATTAGAATAATATAATATAAATTTATTAAAAACAATGAAAATAACTAGCAAAAAAGAAATTTATAAGAATCATTTTATTTAATGCTCAATTAATTATTAAGATATACCATGAACTTTGATGGAATACTTATTAATTAATTATTTATTTTTATTAAGTATATATTTTTCATTCTAAGTTTGTTTTTAACTAATAAACTTATAATATTAATAATATTAAAATCTTATTTCAAATTATTTATTTCATATATTTAAGTTAAAGTAGATATTTCGGATTTATTTAAAACTTAATAAAGAGATACTTATATGTTTCACGGTGCTATAATTTATCTTAAAAATAAAATTTTTACATGCTTCTATAAAGCAATCAGCTTATTTAAATTTAAAGGGAGAATCTTTCTAATTCAAAGGGTATAATTTATTAGTTTATCGATAAACTGATTTTGAATTTATTTAGCTTGATACAAAATAAAATAATAATAATAATTAATAAAATATTATAATTTAAGAATATTCCTTTATGCACTTCAACAAATATTTTGTATCTTCTTTTCTTTAAAACATTATAAACTTTACTAAAATCTTACATTTTCACATTTCCACTTCATCGTCTTCGATTTTATCTTATTTAATTTTTAATTCCCAATGGAAATTTTTTGGATGTTTTAGTATAAATAAACTGAGCAAAGCTCAAAAAGTAATTAGAATTTGAAAAATTAATGAAATATAATACTTATAATTTAATAATTTTATGAAGATAATAAAAGCTTTAATAGAAGCTAATTTAAAGGTAATTATTTAATTAAGCTTTCAAGTAGAGAATAAATTCATGAGACAATCATAAATAATACATGGAACTGTAGGATATGGTAACGCAAAACTTTATAAATAAGCTGTGAGATGTTTAAATTATAAGCAGGTTTAATATAAATAGTTATTTTAAATAACTTCATTTAAAATTAGATGTCTAAAGAAATAATTAATTACAATTTATTCAAATAAAACAATTTCATAATAAGAATTCTAAAGGAATAAATAACTAAATTATCATTCAATAAGTTGTTTTAAATTAAATTGTTTAAAGATATTTTAATTCACCCTCTCTATAATAAATATATTTTAATCTGCTCTCATAACTCTTAAATAAACACTAACTCAAAAAAGTGATTTTGACTTTCTTACTAAAAAATAATAAAATCTTAAATAACTTTTGTTGCTAAACTTTTTAAAATGAAAGCTAAATAAGAATAAATTAAATGTGTAAAAGGTAAAGAATTAGTGGTATATTACATTAATTTTAATATTATGAAGGATTTAAAGGAAAATTAATTTTTTGAATATAAGCTTAGATATTTTAAATTTCACTTATTAAATAATTTATTTGTGTAGTTGCAACTATTATTTTGTTTCTACTATAAATTTATTTATTATGTCTTATCTTTTATCCTATATAAAGGCTTTTTATCTATATTATTATATGAATCATGATATTCTATTGTTAGAGTAAAGAAATGCATGATATAATGATCAGTAGATAAAATATATTTGATCTTTAGATATTAGTTCTATTATTATGGGTATTACTCTTATTTTCTTTACATTTCTCTTTCTTAATATAAAATAGTTTTAATAGATATCTCTATGTAAAAATAGTCGGAAAATGAAGAACAACAAAGCATCAAAAACTTAGCAAAGAAAGGCTATAAATTGAAAAGCAAAAGTCACCTGAATTTTCATTATTACCAAAAAAATGTCAGAATTTAAATCAGGATATTTTTAATCTCCTAAAAAAAATTTAAAGACATTTTACAGAGGCTAGGACCAGGAAAGGGCATCAAAATTGTCGGGAAAGAGATTATTTATTAATGTGTGTAATATCATCATCATCGTATCAAGGTAATTCAAGAAAAGCATGTCTTAGTATTTGTTAATATTTGGATTTGCATATACTTCGTATTAAGAAGATTCTGAAAAGTTTATTATAAATTCTACTTTCAAAGTTTAACAATAAATCTCTAAGATTTTAGTTCAAGATTAACAAAAATTTTGAGATTAAAACATAAACTACTATCCCAATTATATTTATCTTTCTTTAAATTGCTAAGCTTTAGCTTTTATAATTTATAAAAGTTTAAGCAAGGATTAAAATTTAAATTCAAAGTAATAAGATATTTGCTAATTTAGAAAAGACAAATGCTTTAATTGAATATAATCTAAATCTAAACTTAATAAATTCACTTTAATTACGAGAGTCAAATATACTAATAATTAATTATACTAGCGCTACCATTATTAGGTTAATCTCTTTTAAGTTAAATTGCATTGTTATTATAAAATTTCTACTGCTTCCTGTGAAGTTTTTCGTAGATTTCTTGCTCTTCTTTTTCTACTGATCAGTTTTCATCTTCTGGATGATATAACCTTATATTCCATATAATATCTTCATTTTAATATTGTTTGCTTTTGCTTTTGCTATTGTTTCGTGTAGTTCTTTAGTAGAATTTTCTTTATAAATTTGACTTATTTGGATGGTATATTTAATTCAGTTCATTTCAGAGTTTTGCTTCTTCTAAATTTGTTTTTTTAGTTAATTGTCAACATTATCTGACTAACTATCCTTTTTTCTTGCAAAAATAGGATTCTTAAATCTTTTTCTATTTATAAGCTGGTATTTACGTTGCTTAATATCAATCAAATTTACACAAAGTTAATTTTCTAGATATATTAATTACGTATACGATGTAAACTTATTAAGCTTCTCTTCTACTTGAGTATTCGCATATTCACTTCTGAAAATTCAAGTTTACAGCGGATATTCTTTTTTAATAAGTTATTATCTTGCTGTATCTTCACAACACTTGATAACAGGCTCTTAATTTTTTTGTTTAGTGCTTAACTTAGTTTTAGAGATTCTAATTCTTTGAGGATAAGTTCTACAATTTCATTTAGTAATTAAGATTTAAGATGTCTATATTTTTCTTATACTAGCTAGAAGTGATTTTTTCAATTTTACTATATATAATACTTCTTTATTTAGATATCTTCCTAGATTCTAGATTAAATACATAAATTAATTTTCTATCTTGCGATGAAATCCTGTGGGACATTATGGATAATTAACTACAAGAAATATTTTGATACTTTAATTAATTGATGAAGCAAAGCTTTTTAATGATACTAATATTTAGGTGAATAAAGCTTTTTAACTCTATTGTTATTTTAATTAGTATATTTAAAGAAAAAATTATAAGATTTAAAATATAACTAAATATATATTTTCATCCAGTTATTTAAATAATTAACTAATGAAGTCCAATAAATTGGCTTATTAACTTATAAATGGAGAAGTCCAATAAATTTGTTTATTAACTATATAAATGGAGAAGTCCAATAATTATTATAGTATGAGTTAAGACAGATATTAAGCTACATCAAATGACAGCTAAGTTAAGAAAACATCTTTATAAGAAAAAGCTTCCAAATTTATTCAATTTGTCTCTTCTATTTGGTAATGTTTCTTACCTAAAGATGTTTAAATTAACTTATGTAAGAAAATTCTCGTAATAGATTTAGATGAAACTTTGGTTCATTCAAGTTTAGGCACTTAGTAAGCAGATTTGAATATTCAAGTAGAAATAGATGTAATGGATGTTGATATGTTTGTTTTCGTAAGACCAGGAGCTAAAGAATTTATTATTAAAATGGCAGAATATTACGAAATAGTGATCTTCACTGCTAGTCTAAGTAAATACGCTAATCCTCTCCTAAACTTGCTTGATGAAAAGAATTTAATCTCTCGCAAATATTTTAGAAACGATTGCAATTTATCATAAGGTAGTTATATAAAAGATTTGAAGAAAGTAGGATAAAGCATGAAAGATATTATAATAGTTGATGTAATTTTCTAATTTAGAACTGTCCTGATTCATATTAGTTGCAACCTGAAAATGCTATTGCTATAAAATCTTGGTATAATGACAAGTCAGATAACGAGTTATATAAATTAATCCCTCTTCTAATTGAGTTAAGTAAAGTAAGTATTAAAAATAGGTAGATGATGTAAGAAAAGACTTGAAACGATTTTAGAGTTAAGAATCAGACAAAAGTTCGAATGAATCACTTCTATCAAAAAGTTTGTTAGAAAAAGAGAGTAGTTTGAAAAAAGAAAGGCAGAGTAAGAGTTTTTTCCTTTGATAATTCTTATGTAATGCTTTATATTTTTTTTTTGTGCTATAATGTTTTTTGGTTTTTTTTAGGATTATTAAAATTTTAAATGCATAAAGAAGTTTGAAAGATTTTACTTTAATAGATTTAAATTTTTTACAAAATTAGTAAAAAAGTATCAAATTTTCTTAATAAACTTTTGGTATTTTATTTAGTAATAATTGCTAAAAAGGATATCATTACTTTAATGATATCTAGCAATTGTTTGCATTCTTCAAATAGAACTAGATAGCTATAAAAACAGATACAATTTAAAGGATTTAATAGATAGCTAAAGAACAAAATTGAGATTTTATTTTTTAGTTCTGGAACTTAGAGATATAATAGAATGCCTATTGCTATACACTAATTATTTCAAAATATAGCAAGCCTTTCCTATATTATATGTAAAAATCGAATAAACAATTCAGAAGATAAGATATTAATGATTTTAAGACCCTCTAAATAGGATAATGCTTCTATTTTTTAATTATTTTCTTTATGTAAAATTTATTTTTTACTTTTTTGAGATAATTGGCAATTAAGAATGTATCATAATGATGATTTAAGTATTAAACTCAAATAAATAAATAGACTTATTATAGTATAATATTCAACATTATATAATGCGACTGATTGACATTATATACAAGAGTGAGTGGAAAATGTTTATAAAAGTTCGAAAACATAAAATTTATTGTGCTTTCATCTTTGATGACTGAACTATAGATCCTGTCTTAGAAAATTTTTCTATAAATGGGTTCAAATCCCACCTCTCGGTAGCAAAATATATGGTCAGCTGAGTCCATAAGGATAATTACTGATATAATTAGAGAAAAATGGTTATGAATAAGTAGAAGTATAATATCTCTTTGATAATTGATTTATCTTAAAATTACCATAAAGAGAAGAATAAAGAAATGAAAGTTATATAGTTTCGTTTTGAAATGTTCAAATTTCACTAAACAAAAATATTTTTTTATTATTCTTAGTAGCTAAGAATTTAATTAAAAAATTTGGAAATAAAGATTCTTAGTGAAGTATCTAATCTTTTCTATTTTTCTATACTTTATCTTTTATCTAGGTTATATTAAGATAAAATTTATATCCTAGAAATTGTTAAATAACTGAGAAAAATTAATTAGTTAAACAGCAAATGAGAATCTCTATCATTTTAAATGATCAATTATAAAATAAGAAGTTAGTCAAATATATATTTTAAGAAAAGATTAAACTTTAGAAGTTAATTGACTTAATGATGATTATGTGTTCTTAGCATTTGTTTATTATTAAGATTTTATTAAGCTTTATTTTCCTCTAAACTATTTTAAATTTCAATTTATTATTAAAAAAATGACAAATTTCTTGCATTAAGTCTCTTCTTAAAAGGATTCATCTTAGTCAAAATATTATTAACAAAAATTACTTTAAGAACTTCAAGCTATGCAATTAGAAAATTTTAAATTACTAAGAACAGTGCAAAAACTCGAAAGAAAAATAGAATACCTGATGATTAACTCTCAAAATTAAAAAATTAAAAATAAGCAGTCAGGAAATTCTAAAATAGAATAATTAAAAGAAAAATTCAACCAATTCTCAGAGTTAACTGAAAGCAAACTCTTGTAAAAAATATAGGAGAATGATCCGATGGATGTGGAGCAACAGCCCATAACAACTTATATTCCATATTGGAAAATAATGAGATGCTTGTACTGCAAGCGATTAGGACATAAAGTAAGAAGCTGCTTCCAGTTTCAATAAAAATAAAAGAAAATAATTAAAACTAATGGGAAAATATTTTTAGAATCTATTGTAATTAATTAGTTAATTTCAACTAAAAGAATTTTTGGACCGGAAAGTCCTTTCCGATTGCACGACCCGACGCTCTCTTTTTATGGAATAACGGGGATATTTTGTTGTGCTCCAGGCACAGTTGCTAGGGAGTTCCATCGCTATGAGCAGCCAAGCTTCAAGCCCCTACCAAGAGCGGATAATTTCAAAGACAGCGTTCTCTTCAGAAAATGACTCTGGCCAGGAACTTTCTCAGCGACAGGAAAGGAATTTGTTCCTAACCATAAAACCAGAAAGTTTAGTCACGAAGGTAATTCTCAGCTCCCACCATCTTTTCAATTATTAGGATTTATTGTAATTAAGAAGGTAAATTGTATAGGAAAAAAAACTATAACTAAAGATTGAAGCTCCTTATATATAATAGGCAGTTAACGAATGCAATAAAAAATGACTGGGTTTTAACCTATCGGAAAAGATTAGAAATAGCAATCTAAAAATCATCAAGACTTATGTAGATAAAACCCAAACAGATTTGAAGTTGAAACTTACACCTAACTTTAAACTTAAAAGTGAATAACCTAAAAATGGCAGACCCTCCTATAATTAATTATTATTATTATATATTTTAAAACCGCCATAGTTGTTCGAAGGTGAACGACAAGGTCGTCTTCATCAGAGGTTGGGGAAGTTAAGTACCCATAATCGACTTTATGTCTTCCTCTGCTTTGGTTTGGCCTCGAGACATAAGATTCTTAGACCTTCGGCACTGGTTTCGTTTATTTTTAATTCTGGAACGAAAAAGAAATAATATTGCGAGCTTCATCAGAGGTGGGGAATTTAAGTACCCATAATTGACACATGTCGTCCTCTGCTTTGGTGATGCAATGAGACACAATCCTGCCATGTCCTTGGACCTCCAGCAAGTATTAAAGAATACGAGTATTCTAAAATTATATCAGTATTGAACATTTTTATCAGTACTGAATAATTATACCAGTATTGAGCAAGGTTTATCAGTTTCTGATAATTTTATCAGTAACAAGCATTCTTGTCAGTATGAAACATTTTTTTAAAGAGCTGCGCACCAACGAGAGTGCTACGCTCTATAATCAAATTTATTTATTTATAAAAATTTAATTTTTAAATAAATTTTGCAAATTAAAAATGATTAAAAATAAGATGAGACTAAGATGATATTTAAAAACAATTTAAGAAGCATTAATATCTTCTCCAATTGTGAGAAGCTATTTTCGCTGCTAAACACTTTGAACTCAAATCATTATCTTAAATGAGTTCTCATAATAAGCAGTTTTAAGTAATTTAAAGTTATTTTTCTGATTTATAGCTTAGTAAATATTTAAAAAAATATATATAGTCATTGAAAAAATTTTAAAAGTCAGCTTAATGCGAGCATTTAAAACAGAATGAAGATAATTAAGCAAATCAAAATTATATAATAAGTATTTTTTTAAAATTCTTTTAAGCTAATATTTTCTGTCTTAAATGTAAAATTCATAGAGTAAAGCAAAGGTATTAAGAAGCATTAATTCAAATTAATAATAATTATTTTAAAGTTCTATTTACCTAAATTTTAAAGCACAACAATCTAAAATAATTATCTAATATGATAAATAAAAATTAAAGCTTATAGCAAATACTTTAGTCTAACTACTCTTTTATAATAAATTAATATAAACTCCAAATTAAAAATATCTGGTAATAAAGAACTCTAATTTAATATATACTGTGTATTTTTATATTTATTAAATTACCTTCAAACTTAAAAGGTTTTAATGTAGGTATAGCAGAAAATAAGTATTCGCTTATTATTTCTAAACAAAATAAATTTATTTTGTTTGCTGTTCTCTATTCATATTTTTACATCAGTCATTAAACGAAATAAAATCATGTTTACGCTTCTTTGGCACTTAGAAAGTTATAAAATTTTATATTTTTCATGATGTTTGAATAATACACTATAAATATATATCTAATCATTTTTATTTCGACTTTACAAGGTGGTTCTAAGAAGATTAGTAACCAAATAAATATATAATATCTTAAATTTATATATTTGAATAGTATCTAAATAAATAATTGTTTATACACATCTAAACTATTTTAAATTTCTAATAATGATAGAATTAAAAGTAAAAATTTCTTAAAGAGAACTTAATTATTGCACTACTCCAATGAATTTTTTAAATATTTCATATAAGTAAAACTTAAAATAGCTACAATGAATTAAATATAACTATTAATTTCGGTAAAATAATTTATCTAGCACATTATTTTACTACCTATATCATAACACTTACTATGCTTATATCCATATATATTTCATGTCTGTTTTTAATTTGGTTTTGGCTTATAAACATTTAATTTATATATTATTTGAGCTTCTTTATCACTAATTATGAGAAATTAGATAAGACTAACTTGGTTTTATATATGTAAGAAGTAAAATATTAGTGATAAAAGTTATTCTTTTTAATCAGAAAACTAAAAATTTTAAGTGTAGAAGTCATTCTTTTCTAATGATTTCCAGATTCCTATCTTTAGATCGTATGTATAAAGAGATGTCTACTGAGATTATTAATAGCTGTAAATAAAATTTCGAACTTTGACCGCTGAAACAAAAGAGTCGCTACACAAACACGTACTTCTTAGTTTTTCTCCATGCTCGATTCATTTAAATCCTCCTAAGTCAAAAACATAAGAATATTTCAATCCTTTCTAAAGGAAGTTAAAAACAAAGCATTAATCATTAGAAAGTTACACTGTTTAACATGCAGATTTTAGGGGAAGTTTAGTATTTAAGGTGATTCACTTCTGACTCATCAAGTATAAGATTCTAATTTTATTAGAAGCAAGATCTTCCTAGGAATATCCTCCCATTACATAAATCTGGTTATTTATTAGAATTTAGCCATGCTCATAGACTTCTTCATTTAAATCAGGTAACTAATGGAATTTTTACCATTTCCAGTCAAAAAAGATGCAACTTTTATCTTAGATGCCTGATATTATGAAAGTCTTATAATTAGATGAATTTGTCCTGTGACTTTCTCTTTACATCATATAAAATTATTATACCTACGTAGGCTAATAAATCTGAAGCATTTACCCTGAAATGATCAAATGCGAATGATTTAAAGAATAAGTTTCTATATAGTCAAAGTTGGAGTTAGTTGGTTCTATAATTGTAGACTAGGTTTGAATTTGATTATTCTTGATGGAATAACTTATTAAGGTGGAACTTTAAGGTATGAAAGTTATATAGCAATTAGTCAAATAACTTAAATTGGAACAAATCTAATATTTTACAACGTTTAAATGCGTTCTCGACAAACCTTGTCCAAGCTTATTAGACTACCTTTTCATTCCTTACTTAAATACAAAAAGAAATTTACTGATATATTTTTACTTTCCCGAAATGCAGACATCCCTCCTTTATATCTCCATTATAAAATAAAAACTAAGCACTGCCTATTTAAATAGAAAATAAAGATGCTAGAGAAGAGATAAATTACAATCTAACAATTATTTAGCAAAAAGGATTGTAGGTTTAGATTTAATTTGATAATCGAAATTTTATTAATAAATATACAATGAAATTTAGAATCTACTTCTAGATATTTAAATATCTCTTTTATTTTATTATTTGGTATTAATTTATAATTCTTCTTGATTAGGAATATTTTCATTTACTCAACTATAAATTTAATTTTTTAAGTTTAAATAAAATTTATTTAAGAACAGGCAACTTAAGAGGCTTAAAAATTTTTTAATGGTTTTCTATCTATTTAAGTATGATTTATCTTTCGTTTATATCAATAAGTATGAAATTATTATGAAACTTAAATATGCATCTAATTTTATAGCTAAATATGAAATTTATATTATAAGATGTTTTTATAAAATATTAGAAAGCTTTATTGTCTTGTATTCAGTGATATTTTTAATTCGAGTATATTAGATACAATTTCTTTTAATTACTCTTAAATAATTGAAAGTTATTTTCGAAATATTTGAATAAAATAGCTACTTAGGTAAAGAGGGAACATGCTTCATGAAGCAAATAGAATTTTAAGTTTTACTCAAAGACATAATAAGAAACTAGATTATCAGTTAAATAGCTAATAAGTAGATTCATTTTTAGATGATTAATAGATGAAAATTAAAAATTTAAAAAATTAAAATTAAAATTAAAAGTAATAGTGAAAGGTATTTTAAGCCTAAGCTTCTTGTCGAAATGCTAGTTCTTAATTTTTTTGCCTCTTCTAAAATTTAAAAGGCAACCGTTTGAGTTTTAAGTTTATTCAAAGTTATTTCCAATCAAAGCGATTGAGATGAGACATTAACGAACTAAATGTTTCAAATATTTTTCAGTTAGAAAAATAAAAAAGAGTTTCTTTAGAAATACTCTAAGTGTAAATTATTTTTAATTTAATTTATATATTTAATAGATTTACATAAGAAACATGATAACCTTTAAAATTACATAAGTATTTAAATAATTAGCAAATTCATTCTTATCTAACTATGTAAAATGCAAAACATAAAATGTATGTTCATTTCTTAGTCAAAGAAAACATAGTCAAGTTTAAAAAATTTCAAGTTTGTTAATTTAAGTAAAATTATTATCTATCTGTTTAAAAATAAAATTAAGCTTAATAATTAGATTCTATATTATTTTTAAACTTCTTTCTAGTTCCATTTGGAAGTTCTAGCCTTTTTATATTTTTTTATGCGAAGTATGAAAATGGAAAACTAGCAATAAACGCAAGAACCTAATTTGTGTAGAATTATTTTTATTGAGAAGTAATAAAAAAAGAAAAATAATATTTCTTTTTATAATAAATTTATATTTAAGAACTATAATAAGAAAAACATTTATTCAAAAAATTGTTTTTACAGTATTTAAAAAAATCGGAAATTTGGGAATAAAATACAGATGATACCATTATCTCACAAGGTTATTAGTTTAATATTCAACTTTTATAAAGAAGAAAATGAAAAATTTGAATTGAAGAGACAGATATATTGAAAGAAACAAAATATCTAAAGATATAAATTAAATTTGAAAATAACATTGGACTAAAGAAGGTAGATAATTATAAAGTTACTAGCTTAAAGAAATATAACTCATTTTAGAAATATAATTTTTGTAATTTAAATAAAATTTAGAAATTAAAAAATTCATTTAATTAAGAAAGTTTTTTGATTTTTACATTTAAAAAATTTGCTTTGTAATAATCAAATAATCAAAAATTTGATATAGCAATCGTTTTTTAATTTTGTTTTAAATTTAAATTTTTTGAAACTACAAGTAAAGCATTAGCATCTTCTAATTTAATTAGCTTATAATTAAATGTTAAATTGAAATTTTCTATTTTTAAGATTAATGAAGATTCTTTTAAACTTACTTTAATTGAGTGGATAATCTTTTTTTTTCTTATTTATTATTTAATAATAAATAATAAATAATAAATAATTATAGAGCACATAGCACCTCATTGGTGCGCAGCTCATTCAATATTAATATTTAATATTAAGAAAAATGTTCTCATGTTTCTTGTTAAAATTCTAGAAGTCCAATGAATCATGTCAGCTTCTCCAAATGGGAAATCTTCTTATTTAAAATAATTCTTAAATCTTGAGTCAAATGCTTCACTCTTCTTGAATAAGGTCCAAATAAGAATTAGTTATTAAGTCATTAATTAGAAAAAAAATGGTAGAAGGGTTTAATAAAGGTTTTTATACCACCTCCTAAAAAGGGGAGAGAAAGTAAGAACCCTCATCTTTAACTCACACATCTTCTTCCTAGAAATAATCTTCTTCTCAAAACCTTCAATAATAATAGACTCAACTAGGAACTTCCAGACCAACTTAAAAGATGGGAAAAAAGCGCCAAAATGCTACCCCGATGACACCAACTGAAGAGGAAGGACCTAGAAAAGTGCTGGAGACGCAAGAAGCAGCAGCCGTGCGAGAGTTTGCGATGCCACAGTTCCAGGAAGAACAGGCATAAATTTTAGTCGCATTCTCTGACCTGAAGGAGGAAGTAAAGTGGCTACGATTAGAGAATAGAGCTCTAAAAAATCAAGTTACTGAGCTCAAGGAATGGAAAGAAAGTTTCTGGGAAATCTACGATCGAGAGCAAAACACTTTCTTCAGGGAAATGGGATTGCTGCAGCAGAGAAAAACTGTGCTTGAAGAGAACAGCAAGTAGCAACAGTAGTAGGAATTCAAAGTTAGGACAATTCAAGATACAATGGACATAGAAGGAGCTACTAATTTACCGAGGAGTCCAGACAAGAAATGAATTAGGAATAAACCAAGATGTTTTGTATGCAAACAAACTGGACATAAATATAGACAATGTTAGAAATTAAAATTAATTAAATAATAGTACTGGAATAGAAAATAATAAGAAAAATAATAGTACTAATATTAGGATAAGATTAGACGAGAATTCTGTAACTAATTTTATTTGTCAGGAGGTCAAATTTGCAAACCGAAGGGGTACAAAATCCAAGGCGACTGAAGAAAGAGTTCTGAAGGGAGCCGGCTCCAGCCAGGTTATCAAACTGGTCCTGTGAACACGAGGTTGAAAGTCCTCCAAGTTCCTAAACTCCAATTTAAACTTTTTAATTTAGTAATATATATAAGTCATTAATTAGAAGGCCCGTCAGTAAACTTTCATACTGCTAGAGAGAACCCACGGGGTAAGTTAGGCATGTCTCAACGGAGCTTATCCACCCTTCCCCGTGGTGGCATCTAGTGCGAGATTACTCGCAATGCAATATACACTGCATCAAATTACCTACTATTTTTTATGACATGGCCGACATACATTTCATTTTTATAATAATAATAATGAACTTAAAGTTTAAAAATCTTGCAATACCTGGAATCTCAACCAATTTCTTGTTGACATTTTTTTAACGTGGATGAATACCACAACCGAGTTTTTTACGTAAAAGGTAACCACTAAAAATGATCGGAGCTTCCTGCAAATAGTTTTCTTTTAAAAATTCCTATTTCAGCAATATAGAGTCTATTGAGCATCCTTCACGCTCTTAATTGTTCTTTTAGTTGGATTTGCTTTCAGCCACCACAAATTTTCAATAAATATCAGCTAGACTTGCAATGTCAACATTGTTTGATTTATCTTTTCAAAGGTTTTTCTAAAATACTTTTTTCAAACTGATTTATTTGTTTTATTAAGTCTTTGTCAATCTTTTAATCTTTCTGTTTTTCTTGAACATTTTTTAAAGTGAATTCCTTTTCAAAAATCATGTCTTGGCTTTGTTTAAGATTCACTTGAGACTATTAGTATAACTATTATTCCGTTACTAAATTATTCTAGATTAATTGATGTCTAATTATTAATAATTCATTATTTTGATCATCTATGAAATTCGATAATTCTCTGATTTTTTCTCTTTGGTTGTAAATTATTTCTTGATACTCAGAGATTTTATTTTTCATTTAGTCGAGCTATAAAAAGAGTTCTGATTTCTCTTCAATCTTTCTTGGATTCTTCTGAGCCGTTCCTATCATAATTTTACCTTCTGATGAGGAGCTCAATTTCTCTTCTATTTGCTGTTATTTCAATAATTGTTTCATTGCTTTCATTTTTGCTTTTCTAATTTAGTTTTTGGAAAGGTGAAAAGATTGTTCCATCTTTTTTTATTATTTAATTTTACTAACTTATTTATTCTTTTTATCCTAAGCTTTTAGGCTAAATTTTAATTTTTCTATAAAAATTTGATTTTTATTAGATTTTCTGGTGATGCTTATTTGTTATGGTTTTAAAATAGATCAAATTTTAAATATAAATTATTTTTTTATTTAATTTACAGAATAAACAAAAATTTATAAAAGAGATTAATGAAAAATACCTATAAACTCAGAAAACTGTTAATTTAGTTCTTTTGCAAAAATACTAAGAAGCTTAAAGTTTAATTAAATTGGAAGTGAATTATAGAATTAAAGTTTATTATTTTCTCACTTACAAAATTAAGCAATCTGATCATTCTATCACCTGCTTTTAAAAGATTCAGATTGTTCTGTCAAGAGATAATATGATTTTGCAAAATTAGAATTAAAAATTATTACAAAAAAAAGCTATTTTACTTTTATTTGAAGCTTCATAATAGGAAATTACATTGTTAGCAAACATAATTTTAAGCATTTGCTTTAATTAACTCAAAGTTTTTATTGATGAAATCTATAGATATAAATTTAAATTCCAGCGATAAGTTCTGTTCAATAATTCCTCAATTTATTTCATTACTTTCATTGATATTTTATTAGATTGGAAAATTATAAGATAAACTTTAAGAATAATATTTTGCTTTAATTTAATAGCTCCAAAAAGGAATCCTCCTATATAGTAAAAAATCTTCTTCTACTAGATTAACTAAAAGAAGATTTTTAATATTTCTAATTTAAAAATAATGGTATAATTATTAGAAATTGTCTGCATATATTATAAATAGTAATTTCGCTTATGAAACTAATATCTAAGTTTTACTATTAGTGTATACAATACTAATTTCTATCTCTTCTTTAATTCTTGTTAATCTAGTATTGATAACTGTTGAAGCAATGTATATTGATGCTTTAGATAGAGAGAATTAGTAGTCATGATATATAGCAAACTCATAAGATGGAAAAAGAAATAAATAAGGTTAAAATGTATTTAATAGAGGTGAAGGTATTAGAAGTGAATCACTATAGTTTATTTATCACTATTTTAATATTTATCGTTTAGCTTTAAGCAAACATTATAGTAAGATCTACTAATATGATTATTCATTAAAATATAGGGAAATACATTATTCTACAAATTCAAAGTTTCTGGATTGATAGAAAGCATTGCTCAGACTCTCAAAATTGATAAGAAACTCCTGTATTTCTATCAATCATGCTAATTAAATACTTGATTAATCTTATAGCTTTATAAATTATCAAATGACGTTTACTATAGCAAGCATATAAAAAAGATATATAATTTCTAAATAAAAAATACCTCAGATAGAAAAAACCAGTATAACAGAGATAAAAAATGAAATATTATCATAAAGTAAAGTAATGAAATAACTAGATAATTAGATAAAATTTATTAATTACATTCAAATTATACAATTTCAGAAAGGAGTAAATAAATAAAATTTTGTGCAACAATGTAGTTTAAGACAAGTAAAGACTTAGAAACATAATGTGAATAAAATTAAATACGAATATATATTTAAAATGACTTTAGTAAAAGATAAATCATTCTGCTTTTCCTATCTTCTTAAAAGTAAATTTACCTGAAAATTCTACTTTTAAAATAGAAAAATATCTAAAAAATACTTATAAGATTATATTAAGCCTTGAAAATATCTTAGTACTTATATATAAATCAACTAATAAACAATGATATAGAGATTTAATTTAAATGCTTAAAATCTTAATAAATCCATATACTGATATTATATATGAAAAGAAGCATTGATATTCATATTATTTTATAATTATATAGCTTTTAATCTTAAACAGATATTAAAGCAAATTTAAAAAAAAAATATAATGATAAAGTTTTATTATGATTATGAAGAGTATTTTAATTATTTTACACTTGTTTTATATTAAAATAATATAAGATATTTTTAAGACTGACTTAAAAAGGTATTATAATTTAATAATTTATTATTTTTAAATTTGCTTTAAATTTATAATTTCTTTATTTTTATACTATTTTATTAGTTTATAGATTGAGTGCTATTCACTTCTATATGTGTTCTTCATTAATCTGATAATTTAAAAATTATTTTCTAGTATAATTTCATTTTATCATTTTGATTAAAAATACGTTGTTATAATAGTGAGGTTTAGTATAGTTTAATTATAACTCATTTAAAAGTTTCAAAAATATTACTTTTCTATCTACTATTTTTATTTTTGCTTCTCTTTTATTTAAATAAGTGCTATGCTTCTAGATATTTTATTTTAATAGAATAGTTGTTTTTTATTATAGACAACAAATGAGTTTTATATTTTTTTAATCTAAAATAGTTCTTTAATGATGAATTTTATTTTTATAAGTATATTACTAGAACTTAATAAACATAATCTGATTTTCTCTTTATTTTATTAATATAATTATTACTAAATTAATATTAAAATATTAAAGCATTTGCATTATCAAAAGGATATTTTTTTCTTAAGCTCTAACTAATATTACAATGAAAATTTGTAGAATTCATTCTGTGTTAATAATAAATAATTTCGAATATAAAAAAATAGATAAAATTATCCTAATTTATTAAGAAAATTTGATTTAATAAAAAAGAAAGCAAAATCAAAATGATAAAAAGAAAATAACTAAGCGAAAAGTTATGAGAATGGAAGGATGATCTACCAAAATTATAATGAATTGTAGTTTGAAGAAAAATTATTTTTTTATATTGATTCTAAGTTATTCTATTATTATATACTCTACCCAAATTCCTAATTGAAAAAATAAAAATAATCATATCTTAAATCTATTTTATTGGTAGCTTTTTAAGATAAAATCATCTTTCTATATGCTATTTTTTTATTTGCTCAAAAAAAGTTTAAGTAATTAAAGAGGGTATTATTAATACCAATTTTAATATTATTTGATAGATATAACCTTAGAATATTTCTAAGTCAAAATAAAATTATCAGCTTATAATCAACTTAATCACTTTAAGCTCTTCTATATTTTTAAATCAAAAATGTGTTTGTACACTCTAAAATCAGATTTAACACTAGAAAACATGTTCATATTATTATATCATACATCTATCAAAAATATCGAAATTTTTAAGAGTGACATACACTTAAAATAAAATTCTCTTATTTTCTATGTAAAAAGTTTGAAAGTTTCTATCGAGGCTATATAAATTAATATAAACAAAAGCTTAAAAGTTAAAAAGAAGCAAGCACTAAAATTTAATTAAATTTTATCGGCAATATTTATTTAATCACTACTCCAAAAAGTATAAAGTATTAAATATTCATCTAATAAAAAAAATAAGAAGTAAATGATATTTATAAATTTATAAAATTATTAATTTTTTATCTAAAATTAAATTAAAGATAGTTAGATAATTTCAAAGAAAAAAATAGAGTATAAAATATAAATAAAATAATTTAAATTTTTAAATATATTTCTTTTAATTCAATTCACTACTTTTCAATAAAGCTTTTATATAATTTTGAAACATAGAGTATTTTAAATATTAGGATTTTTCCTAATTCTAATTTTTTAGAAAGTTATCTAAATTTAAATATTTTTGATTACAAATGAAATACTTCATACTTAAATTAGGTAACTTATTTATCTTTTTATTTTATTGTTTCTATTTTTATAGAAAATTAAAGATATTAGCTTTTAGAGCATTTCATATGAAATAGTTATAAATTAATTACATTTCATTAATTTTATATTTTAAACTTTCGAATTTTCATTTCTTAGAATGGTTCTTTATTAAGTTTTTTAATTAATGAAAATTGATAAGTCTATTAAAATTAAATTAATAAAACAATTTTATGAGTTAAAGTGGTAAAAGACCTCTAACTAAAAATTTGGATATAACTTAAACAATAAATGCTTAATCTATTTTTATAATTCTTTGATAGTTTTTATTGAACATTAAAAGTATTTTGGGTAATAATTATTTAAAAAAATAATAGAAAAGTTATTTTATTGTTTACCCTGCTCCTTTATTTTATTTCATCTCAAGTTAATATATAAACATAACTTTTAAGATTTCTCCAAAAATTAAAGAAATAAAATACTTTTAAGGAATAATTTAACTAAAAGACAAACATTGTAATTTTTTAATCTTCATTCTTAGTATATTTCTGATAACCCAAAATGCTTATATTTTTTACGTTTATTTTGAGAAGAGAATATTTTCCTTCATTTAAAGTAGGAATTATAAATCTTTATAAATTAACTTGGATTAAATTTTCACTCAAGCTCTATTATAAATTATTTTTAATTTATAAAAATCGCAAGCAGGAGAATATTTCTAAGAAACCTAAATTTTTATTATAAATTTTAACTTTTTTAAGTTACTTTAAGTCATATTCTTACATCCTTTATTTAATTTTCTAGAATAAAAAGTTTTAGATTCTAACAATATTTAGTTTTTTCAATCTCAAACTTTATTTTCCAACTTATTATTTCTATATTCGATTTTATTTGTAATAATCCTTAAAGCCAACATTATTTTTAGTAAAAGAAGGTATCTCTGCTTTTAAAATTAATTACATATATTGTAAATTCTGCTTTGATATACCTTTTTTATTTAACATTTTCTTTTAATATTCTTTGATTGATAATTAATCTCTTATATCTCTTTGCTATTTGAATTTATTTTCATTTATACTGTTTTTAATATCTTTCTTCTATCATTATCTTAATCTAAATTATTAACAATTTTTTGGTAATAAAATCTACTTCAATTATTTTTATTAAAAAAGAAAAAAAAAGAGAAATAATTACTAAAAAAAGGTTAAAAAAATTCGGAAATTTTATGACTGAAATATAATAAAGATAATCAACGTAACCAGATTGATAAAAACTTTTAATTTAAATTTCTAACGATGGAACATCTCTTTTTGATTAATTGTTTTATTAAGCTTTAATCTATTTTGAATAACTTAAATTAAAAAATTTAGATGTGAAGATGATAATATTTGATTTAATATAGATTTTATTATTTCTAGAACAAATGCAAACTTTTTAAAATATATAAGAAAACTTTTCATCAGTTATAATGTATGCTTATTAAAAAAATCCAAAATATATTAAAAAATTATCCAAATCATAAAAATAAACATTTACAAGGAAAAAGGCAACTTTTAAATGGTTTTAACATTCTTAGCTGCTAAATTTAAGTTAAAATAATAGTTAGATTAAATTTTATAGAGTACCATATGCTTAAATAAGCTGAAACTAATGCAGCTTTATTTTATTTAGTAAACATTTTCGAAGTTTCGATGTTTAATCTAAGTAAAATAAAACAATTATTATAGCATTGTTTCATAATTTATAATAAAAATTAGACTAGAATGAGAATCTGATTTTTTTCTGCGATTTCCAGAAACAATAAATTAGATGGATTATAGTGCTTTATGTATTTAGCGAATTTAACTTTTAAAATTATATAAGTAAAAATATTTGAAGAATATCTTTATAATATTAGTGGTTTGCTTATATAAGAATATATCTTTATTTAAATAATAATAAAACTTAATAAGAGATAAATCAACATTATTATATTAAGTTATATATTTTATATAAAATGGATGGGAAAAAACAAATTTCTCCCGCAAGGTCTAGAAGCAAATAAAAAAATATTGGCAAAGGTCCCTTTCTTCTTTAGGAAGAAAGCTTAAAGCTAACAAAAACTACTAGTTATATGTGTTAACGAACTCAAAATTTGATGAGTACAATAAATCTAAAAAATCAGAAAAATTAAACTTAAGATAGGAATTAACTCAAAACTTGTTTTTGCAACAATTCCAAAAAAGAATTTCATAGAATGAGTTGATCCTATATGAGACTTAAAATTCTAAAAATTGAAAGCCTAATAATCATAGTATTAGTCAGAACGATCCAATCAAAGGAGAATAACAACATCCAATATAAATTGTTCCTATCAAAGAACAATAATATACCAATATTGCAACAAGAGGAATAAAAATACATAAATATATAAATTAAAAAAAATAATAGAAAAATAATGAAAAGCTATATTCAAATCTACTTCATGCAAGAAGGTAAGATCTGCAGGAAAAAATATTATAAATAACAAAAGAAGTTCCTTGTATTCAAAAGGCTGTCAATGAATTCAAAAAGAAATGACTGGATATTGATATCTAAGATATAATTAAGAGAAAAAAATTGAAATCAGGCAAGATGTATGACAGTGAAAGTTTAAGCAAGTTTAGAATTGATATTTTCTTTTAAACTAAAAATTCATTTCTTGGTTAACTAAATAAAGGTGACGCCGCAATAAAAAATTTTATCATTTTAACTAATATTCTAAGAAAATAATAATAAATAATTAGAAATATTATTTTATACAATTAACTATTTAATCCATTCTCAGCTTTGAATAAAATGTCCATACTTATAAAAAATAAAAACCAAATAAAATTTTAAAATAAATAAAAAATCAACTTTTTAAATTTAAGTTAGAAAGAAATTAATAAAATTACATAAAGTACAGCAAAAAGATTTTAGATATTATTTAAAATAATAAATTGACTGATTGAAATCTTTCTAATTAATAATTTATATTACTTATTATTATTAGATAAACCAGCTTAAAACTTATTTAGCTTTGAGATAATAATAAATATTTGCATAATAATTAATAAAATTTTATAATTTAAGAATTTTACATTTTATATACTTTTTATTTTTAAATTTTTATTCTTTTTTAACTTGAAAAAAATTATAAACATTTGCTCAAACCTTAAACTTTCACATTTCCATCTCATCATATTTCCAGTCAAGTTTTTATCTTATTTAAATATAAATTTACAATATTTATCCTACTATTACGTCTTAATATACATTTATTGCTTAAATCCTAAAAATAAAAAAACTTTAGAATTATATATTTATGGAATATAATTATTTTTATTTTAATAAATTTAAAATATATAAGCTTTAATAAGAAATTTAATTTTAGTGTATTTCTACAATTAAACTTTAGGTATATAAATAATAAATAAGTATTTATAAACACTTCGTAGAAATATAGAATCATTTTAACGAAAGTTTTATAATAAGCTGTGTGATGTCAGGATTGAAAATAAGCAGGTTTATTGTAAATATTTATATTTAATAAATAAAAACAGATAATGAAATTATGTATTCAATTAAAATCTATGGAAATTAAAAAGATTTAATAATAAGGGATCTGCAAATAATAATTTAATTTAATTCAATAAATTAAGGGTTTATTAAATGAATCAAGAATTTTAAATCCACATTCTCAATTATAAAGAATAAAAATTTAATTTACTCTCAGAATTCTTCAGTAAATATTAAAATAAAAATAATAGCATGATTGTTAATTAGCTTCTCAAAAGCACAAATCTAAATATTTTTTTGTTTAAAATTAAAAAAAAAGAGATATAGATAAAAAATATATCAAATATAAAAGAAAACAATAAAAATTGTTCTTACATTAATTTTTATATTATGAAGAATTATATGATTATTAGTTTATTATATTAGCTTTAATTATTTTAGTAAATGTATTTTATTGCTAAAAATAATAAAATATTCAAAAATTCGTTTATAATATCTTAAGATTTTTAAATAGTAGCATAGAAAATTATTTTTTCCAAGTGTCAATGTTGAAAATAAATGTTTTTATTATTTATCTTCATTTTTATCTGAATCAAATATCTTTTTTCATTTTATACATTTTATTAATTACACATTAGATTTTATTTTAATAAGAAAAAAATTAATTTAGCTATTTAAATACTCAATTTGAGAAAAGCAGAGTAATTTTTCATCTTTTATGTCACTAGATTATAGAATTTTTTAAATTTAGTTTATCTCTAATCCAAATAAAAACAAACATAGATATAATTGGAATAAAATTAATAGTTCTATTTATTACTTCGCTAACTAGTATTTATCAACTTTAAAATTTTAATAAAAGGATTTATGAAAATAAATTAAATCTCTTAATAATCTTTATTCTGCAAATGCCTTTATTATAATATTTTATTTGTGTAGATTACTATTTCTTAGTTTTCCATTACAAAGTTCTAAATTTTATATTAAATATATCTTGCTTTTAACCCCATATAGATCTTCCTTATCTATATTAATAAACCTTTTATATTCTTTAGATGATTCTCGATTTATGCTATTATTTGAGTAATAAAATCCATGATGTAATAATCAGTATAAAACTTTTATTTCTTGAGATATTAGCTTTCATTATTATAGATTTGGCTCTTTTCTTACCATGATTTCTTCTTTCTTACATATAATATAATTTGAATAGGTATCTTCATGTATTGTTTTTGTATCATCTACTTTTCCTTTTAAATTTTTAATATCAATTTAACCTTCTTATTTACAGTTCTAATATTTGTTTTTGATTTTTTTGTTCAAGTATCTGCCTATTTATCTATTTATTATTTTAATTAAGCTTAATAGATGAAAAATTTCAGGAAAAGAGAGAATATTTTTAATATCTAGACAGGATTTTCTTACATTTGTGTAAGTACATGTTTTAAATCGAATGAGGATTAATTATTTATTTTAATTCCAAAAATATTATGAACATTACATTAGTACAGCACTACTATCATACAAGGGCTTTAGTATAACAATAATTAATTTATTTTTAAAAATTAGTTTGTCGGCTTCTTAAAGTTTTATATACCCGCCTACTATTTTGCTGTTGTGAATGGTTATATCCACGCTGGTAGGATAATTTAATTATTTTATGACTTAAAAGTTTGAATTACCAAAAAATCGAAAAATTATTGTATAGCTTAGATAGAGAATAGTATAACTTTATTAATAGAAGTTGAAAAATAGCTTATTTCTATTTAATATAAAAGGCTTTTTAAGTCTGAAATTGTGCTTATTTTGATGACCTTTAGGGTTTTTAAAATAAATGAACTTATAACTCTATTCTTTTTTCTAATATATAAGGGATAAGATTTTCTCATTAAGTAGATTCTTCGTGCCGTAATCTAGTGTGTACTATTTTCAAAGGATTTTAAAAAAAATAACTATAATTTTTTTTCGATCAAATCTATTCAGTTTTTGATGTAAAAAGCTTAAAGCCTTTATCCTTAAAGGCAATTAAGAATAGCATTTATCTAATAAAAGCTTTCTAAACCTTTTTCCATTCCTCTATCTTTAATAATGTCTTAATTACATTCTTAATCACTATCTTAAAAAATATTAAAAATACTTTAAAATTATAGTCGTTTTAGTAAATCAGAGTAAAAACTAAAAAAAATTTAAAATAGGGATATAAGTTTATTTTTTGTTTATTATGTAAATGCGATTCGTTAAAATTTAGAAGCGATTTAAAGCATCATTTTTATCAAATTTGTTATTTAAATAAGGTTTACTTTTAAAATATAACTACGGAATGAAAGAGAAAAATGTTTCTATTCTTGATGGTCTGCCTTCTTTACTAGGATCTTTTCCAGATCTTAGCTTTCAAAAAAACTGGTCTTTGAAAAGAGATCTACCTCCTCTGAAAAGAGCTACTAATCAGTCTATTCATAAAGTAAAGTTTTCAAAGATTAAAGATAATTTGATTCAAAAAGAAGAAAAATTAACTTGGCAAAATCAATCAGAAAATTTACTGAGAGATTCTAGCTGCAATCACTTTAAAAGAAGTCATTAAAATATTTGTTTAGTATGCCTGTATCAAAGTTATAAAGTTGAAAAAATTGCTAAATGTGGACATGCAGATAGTCTAGCTTTCACTAGAAATATGTGCAAAGGCTGCTATAAGTTTAGTAAAAAGACTAATAGAAAAAGAACTCAGAAATCAGACAGCTGAAGAATTGAAATGAACAGAGAAATAGTTTAAAAATTAATTTTATTTTATGTAGGTTTAATTTAAGGAGATTATACTTAAAATTTAAACATATTCAAAGAAATACTTATATCATATATAAACAAATATACAATTTTTTTATTTACATCAATTAAATAAATAAATCATATTATTAAATCTATAAAAATTTACAATTATTTTAGTTTAATATCGCTATATAATTTTTATTTAAGACAATTATTACCAAAGAAATGAAAAAATCAGCAAAAAAAAAGCAAAAAATAGATAAAGATGAAAATATAGGGTTTTTCATTATTAGAATAATTAGCAAAATTAAATTCAAAAGTTAGATAAATCTAAATTAAATTTTAAATTCCATAAGCAAGCTATTTTTGGATATAATTGAAATTCAACTTCAGATTATTTTTTAATTTTTTGCTTAAATTTAGATTTTATAGTAAGTTTAAATAAAAAAATAAATCATTTATAAATCACAAAATACTATTTTAATATATTTTCTTATTTGATACCAATAATAAATTTTCGTAAAGTCAATTCAAGTTAAGTAAGCAAATTAAAAAATAAACCAATAATAAACATTTTCCTTTCATTTAAATAACAGCATTGGCATTTATTATTTAAGTTTGTTTAAAAATTTAGAATTTTATATATCAAGCTGTATATAAAAAAAATTAAATAGATCTAAAAATAAATTGTTGCATCATTAAAATAATAAACTTTTATAAACACAAAAGTCCAAAAAAAAATGTTAATAAAGGATATTATTAAATTTATAGGCTAATTTGCATGCATTTATTTTATAAAATCCAATTCTTCGTGAAAAGAAAATAAAAAAACAATAAAAATACTTAAATTTAAATTGAATACATTTTTAATGCAAAGCAGGCAATCGCATAGATTAATTTATTAATTCCAAAATTGTTGTACTAAGAGTAAATCTTACATAAATAGAAAGAAGAATAAATATATGCTAAATATCAAAAAATTATTTTTTAGCTTTAATTCAAATAAAAAATTTTAAATTTGATATGAAAATTCTGGAATTTGAAAGCAACTAACATTGAAATTTATAAAATATTATCTCATTAAATATATCTTATAAAAAGGGTAAAAACTAATTCTCATCTTGTATAAAGTTTATAAGTAAGTCTAATTCAGATAAACAACCCTTCCTTTTTGAATAATTAAATGGAAAAAGAAGAACAGTCGAAAGGTATTCTTCAGCTAAAGCATATAATTTATATCATATAAATATTTTTATTTAGTTCATTAAATTTTATTAGCAAAATGTTCTATTATATAAAATTTTAAAAGCTTATATCAAAATATATATGTATTAATAAACTATATAAAGTATAGCAAAAATTAAGCTTTTATAGGAGTAAAGATACCTTTAGTTATACAAAAAATATTTACATTAACCACGATAATTCATTTCCCCTTAAATTTCTTTATCCACTTTTATCTTAATAACATTTCTTTTTCTGCCTAACTTTATATTAAAAAAAATTAAGGAACTAAAATAATTAATAGCAAAAAGAAAGATAGTACTCACTTCGTATGTAAGTAAAATTAGCAACAACCAGAATAAATTTTCAAAATCCAAATTATAAATTTAAATGATAGACATTAAGTTAAGACTTTTAATTTATTAATAACTTAATTTAAAGAATATCTCAATTTAGATAATTACTTAGGTACAATATTTATGCTTTTTAGCTTCTATAAAAATCTTAATTTGAGGAAATTTGGATTTCACGATTTCAATAAAATAATTAAAAAAAACTTTATATAAATGATTTGATAATACGAATATAGACCTTTTTAATAGCCCTAAAATTTAATTTTATAAGTTTCTATTTTTATTTAAAACTTTTTTTTGATTCATTCTTTGATCAATTTTTATTGAAAATTCATTTTCTCTTGCAATTTTTCGAATGCACAAGCAAGATTAAGTTATATAAGAGAAATGTTTATTCTAAATGTATTTTCATTGAAAAATCATTTTAATTAAGAATTATTTATTTAAAATAAACCTATAAAGCTATTTAATATTAAGCTTTTATTAATAGCTAAACCTATCCATAGATATTTTAAGCTTTAGATTTTTAGAAATTTATTATTTTTAATAATTTAAATCCATTATAATGAGCCAGAGAACCTGACAGTTATCAAGTTTATCGCCTTAGTTACTTAACCATAAATATATCAAGTAGCATAGTAAAATTCGATGAAATACATTTATTCGAAATTAAAATTAATATTGTAAATTAGATATAGGTAAATATAATTTCGGTCTACTACATGTAAAAATTTCATTTTATCTATAATTATATTTAAAATAGAAAATTTAAATTGAAGAAATAAATGAGTGAGTAAACCAAAATGATATAGCGATAGATATTAATAAATAAGCTATATTTTAAATTTCATCAATTATTATATTTATGAATCTAATTGATAAAGTTTTCATTCTAATTCTTTTTTAATAAATTTCTGAATTTATCTATCAGAAAGATAACACTTTCTCGATAAAAATAATAAGAGTAGATTCTTAGTTTCTAAATTTAAAATTAAAATTTATTTATAAGTAGATTTAAATTTTATTCAGATAGAAATCATTAAACTAGAATTATTGTTAAATCACACAAACAATCTTTAGTTTAAATAAATTAAAATCTTTCATATATTTCTATCCGTATAATTTAACTATAAATTATTGTTGTCTATTTTAATTTTTCAATTAAATCTAGATATTATTAACTAAATATTAAATTTTATAAATTTCACTAAAATAAACTTTAATTTTTTATAAATTTTATTAGTATTTTATAAAATTTAACCTTTTAGATTTTACAAAAGAAAGATAATTTTTAAATTTTTTATAAAATGATATGAATTGTTTCTGAGCTTAATCTAGATTTTATTTAATGATTAGACTTCCTAGTTTTTATCTAACATTCTTCGTATAAATTCTTAAGAAATGTTTTGAAATGCTTCACTTTTATAAAATTTTTAATTTTTAATGTTTTTAATTTTTGTTCCTTTGAGATTTATTTTGAAAATTTCTATTTAACAAAACTGAGACTATAAAATTCTAATAAATCAAATTTAACATCTTTAAGGTATTTATGTAAATAAAAAAGATTGAATAGCTTAAGAAAAATTTTACATAATTAAACTATTTTAGCTTTATAGTTCGAAGCAATGAATTCACTAAAATTGTTTACATAAAATGTCTTTTTTATTAATAATTACGTGATTAAATAGCAAAAATTATTATCTAAAATATGATACTAGATAAAATAAAATTAAGGAATATAATTTAAATTAATTTATTATGATTTAACTTTAATTGATGTTGTGAAGATGTTTGATTCTATAGAAAGAAAAATGCTTTGATTAGCTTATCAGAGTTAAATTATTTTTGGGTGCATTTAAATCTTTCTACAGAAATTTTATTTCATCATTTATTATAGAAGAAACTAAATAAAAGCAGCTTTGATTTTGTAATGGAGATAGGGATTTAAATAAATGAATTTAGAATTTTTTTAAAAATGAGAGGATGAAATAATTTTGCTTTAAAAATAAAAAGGGAATATGAAGCATAAATAAAATAAATTAAAACAATTTTTGAAAGAACACAATTATAAACAAATATTCTTAATGTGAAGCTACCTAAATTAAAAAAATAAACAAAAATAATGAATTATGACTTAAACATAAGGTTGGGATTTAATCAACCACATTAAAATACGATTGGAGTATTTCTGTACTAAAAAATAACATGCAAATTCTTCCAAAAAAGATTGCCTCAAAATTTCTAGTGAAAACGAAAAAGGTTGCTTATAAATTCCAAAAATGAAAATGTGACATTATAATATTTCAAAAATCTCGTAAGATTATTCACATTTTCAGAAGCAGAATATTGAGAACAATTAGTCCTCTGAAATACACAAATTGGAATCTCTGCTATAAGAATAAATTAAATGCAATTATGAGATTTATAACTAGGAAATCATTATAAATAAATGGATTAACTTTTAATGAAAATTGATTTATAGATCTTCTTTGTTCTTCTTTAAGTTTTTTTATTATTATTTTAGGTTTTTGCTATTTTTTCATATTTATTCATTATTAATCTTTACATTGCAGGAAAATATTGATATTTTTTGTAGAGACGCTTTAGTGATCTACATCATTAACATTCTTTTTATAAATAAATTAATTTTTATTTTCACTTTCTCGACTTTCATTCTGTCAGTTCTTTAAGACTTTGAATTGATTTTATTTGTAATTCTTTCTACAGTTGTAAAAATTGTTCTATTTGCTTATTTTATTTATTTTTCTTTGATTCTAATAGATAGTTTAGCATTTGAATTGTTCATATTACGAAATACCTTTTAATATCTCGCTTTCTTAATATGATTTTTTTCAATTTATTCTTGTTTGTTAATTAGAATGTGAATTTATGATTATTTCTTTCTTTTATTTTAATTTTAACTTATGGTCTCTAGGCTATTTTAGCAAAATTCTCCTTACTCAATCGTTCAATCTATGGAAATTCAAATACCTAATATTTTAGCACATTCTTGATCTATTTCGCAATTTTTCTTTAAAATAAGAGTCTTAGTATAATATGCTACTTTCTTACATTTTTTTTCTAGCATTTTATCCTTTTTATTGAAATTTTATTCATCTTTTCAAATTAATTCTGACAATTATTTTCTTATGCTTATCTTACTTAAGTCTATTTTATATTCCTGATTATATACTTAAAATAATATAAAAATTGCTTAAAATACTGAAAAATAAAAAAACTTAAGATAAAAAATCCAATTTTATTTATTTTACCTTAGTTAAACAATTTTATTTTTTTATCTTTTAGAATAAAATTATAAGCTTAAAATTTTTTTGTAAAATAAGAGTAGATTTAGAAAGAAAATATAAAGGAGAGTGTATAATTTAAAATAAAGATAAATAAATAGTAGAATTTATAAAATTATTAATTTAAACTATAACTAGTTATTAATAAGTTGAATCATATTTGAATGTCCTTTCTGTTTAAATGAAAATTAAATAAAATATTTCTTAGTATTGATGTAAAATGCTATGCATATAAACAAATAAAAAATCATGTATTGCCGATAATATATATTTCTAATTTAACTAACTTAAAGATAGAAAAAAGTTTTAATATAACCAAGTAAACAAATATACAAATTTTTAAAGAAATTTAAAAGGGAATAAAAAACTTATCGCTATTCTGAATTAAAGATGAATGGAAATTGATTTAGAATATACAAGTTGTAGTCTTTGAGCTAATAAAAAAAGATAAGGCTGTTTTTAAAACTTTTCATAAATTAAAAAATAAAAATTATTGTAATTTAAAGTTTACAAAAATGAATAAAATTTAAATAAATTTTTAATATTAAAAGACTAGGAGACAATATATATTAAAAATAATTAAGGTGGACTATGAATAAACAATAAATTATCAATATATATGAGATCAGTGTGATCTTATGTAGAATTATGTCGATAATTTGTTTATTTTATATATATTTAATTATATATAGGAAGCTTCTTACTGAAAGACAATAAAGCTTAATAGCAATATGCTTAATATCTTAAACTTTTATAAATAGCAACATAAAGGCTTACTTTATTCAGGTTATAATGTTCTCTATAAATTTCTTTATTTATCCAATTTGGAACTCATTTTGGAACTGCAAAAGGAAAAGATTACGTTTCTAAATAATGTTAGAATACTAATTAAGGTAAGTGATTAGGAAATATAAGTATGAAAATATTAATCTGGATATATTATATATAGGAAAGAGATTCTATATCAAGAACAATAATTGCATAAATAATAACAAAAAAATAGGAATTCAATTATGAAAAAAGAGTATTAAAATTATTATTTCAGGTTTAAAGACTTTAATAATCAAATAAATATTGAATTATCTGAAGCTATACAAATAAAAAAAATGTTATATCCAATAGTTATTATAATGGAAAGAAAAAATAAATCAAGTTCATGTTAAAATTAAGGATTTTAAAATTAAAATTAAAAAAATTGCAACTAATGTAAAAAAGTATTATTATAATGAAATTGAAAACATTTTTAAAAATATTTCAATATCTTTTCTTTTTGGTAACTTAGCTTCTACTAAGATTTAGAATGGAATAAAAAATATTATTTAATGAAGTTAAAATTAGAAATAAGTTGTATAAAAGTTCGTTGATGATTGCATTGAAGAAAAAATTGATTTAATTTATATGATTTATATTATAAAATGAATTTTTTTTAATATAAACATATCTATTCTATCTCTAAGATAAATAAATAATTAATTATTATTTTTCGCTTATAAAACTAATTGTCGAAAGTGCAAACAATTTTCTTAAATGTGTTTATTTTTGATAAACATCAGATTTTGTTTTTCCATTTAATTTATTATTTCTCTGCCTCTGTTTCCTTGAACTTTAAAGAATTAATAATTTAAGAAATAGAATGTTTAATATTTAATGACTAAATCACTCTAATAATTGATAGAAGCCTTTTTTTATGAATAGAATCTCTATATTAAGTCATTCTTTTTCAAGGAATTATTTTATTTGCATGATTCGTTCAGAATAACTTTCAATTATGCAAATTTTTTTTAATTTCATAATTTAAAATTTTAATTTACATATAAAGGTTCTAGATCTCCTAGCAATATAGATTTTAATTGGAAAAGCTAAAAGTAAATTTTATTTTCCCTTAACATTAAAATTTAATCTAATAGACATTTGTATTAATATAGATATATCTAAAGTCTAAGGGTTCCAAAAATAAAGGAAATTATTATTTTGCTTTATTATTTGCTTTGCAATATAAATTAAGAGAATCAACTTTTACTATCTAGAACATTTGTCATTTCTTATTATATTTTTGCTTTATATCATAAGTAAAGAATAAATTTGCATGATACATAAAGTAAATATAGGGAAATGATTTATGTTTGGCAATAAAATAGCTTAGATAATTTGACCTTTAAAGGGTGTAATATAACAAGTTATCTTAACAAAGCCTGCCAACATTACTTCCATTTATCTATCTTTAATAGTATCTAATTTATATTCTTAAGTATTTTATTTAAAGAAAACGACTAAAAATTTTAAATTAAATGGGTAGTCGTTTTAGTAAATTAGAGTATCGATTTAAAAAAAATTAAAATAATGATATAAGTTAAGATTTTAGCTGTAAAGTATGAGGGTGATATTTTAAAATTCAAAAGACATTTGAAATAATCAGTTATAAATTATCCTTTAAATACGCTTTACCTTTAAAATATAAATACGGAATGAAGAAAGAGAAAAATGTTTATATCCTAGATGGTCTGCCTTCTTTACTAGGACCTTTTCCACTTCCTAGTTTTAAAAAAAACTGATCTTTAAATAGAGATCTACCTCCTCTGAAAAGAGCTACTCGTCGGCTAATCATTTAAGTAAAGAGTTCAATTTCTAAAAATAATTTCAATCCAAAAGAAGAAAAACTTAGTTGGGACAATCAATCAGAAAATTTATTGAGAGATTCTAGTTGCAGTCATTTTCAAAGAAATCAATAAGATATTTGCTTAGTATGCTTGTATCAAAGTATTAAAGTTGAAAAAATTGCTAAATGTGGACATGCAGATAGTCTAGCTTTCACTAGAAATATGTGCAAAAGCTGCTATAAGTTTAGTAAAAAGACTAATAGAAAAAGAACAAAGAAGTCAGACGTCTGAAAAAGTCGAAATTAATTGAGGAATTGTTTAAAGTAGCTTTATTATTTTTATTTAAATTTATAAGGATTTTACATTAAAGATATAAGGATCAATTAATTAATTACTACATATATAATAAAAAATATAATACACATTTCCTTATGAAACTAGAGAAAAATAATAAAATATTAAGCATATAACATTTATAATAAAAAATCAATCTCATCTCATATAAAAGCCTAAAATTTATATAAAGAAATAGCAACTTAAATAGAATGAAAAAATAAATAAATTAAAATAAATTAAAGTATACAAAAATTAATACTTGATAGAATAAACTTTTAAATTGTTAAGTTCATATGAAAATAAAAACTTTAAATTTAGAAATTTAAGCAAATATTATAATCTAAAAATAAGTGATTTTATCTTATGCAGATTAAATTTATTTTAAATTGTATCTTTTATTTTTAATAAATTTTGCCTTCAAATTATAATAAAATTAATGATATTTTAAGCAAGAAGCACTTTTGATATATTTATTCTTATATTATGTCAATTGAAATATCTTGAAAAAATGGTTTAAGTTAAGCAAAATGTTTATTCTTAAAATTAAAATACTTAGTATGTTTTACAAATTGTAAAGCTACTTTCACATCAGTTGTGTAAAGGTTGATCTTGATATTTAGTTTATCTATTTCTAGCAGAATATTAAAAAATATGCATAGTAAAAATTAGTTTCCTCAACATTATCATATAACAAATCTATGCCGAATATTCTAAAAGGATATATATAAATTATGGATATCGATAAGCTTTTAGTTATTTTAAGTATATTTATTAATTAAAAAATCAATTCTTCACACTAAAAATTATCGTATAATAGTCAGTTCAAAATAATTAGAATAAAAGACTTGATTATAAAAAATAATTTAAGCATAGATCTGCAAAGAATATCTTCAAAATAAAAGTAATAAGAATAAATCTAACTCAAGGATCAAAAGCATTTTTATTAATGTAATTTTATGAGAAAGAATCTTTAGATCCTAATCTAAAAAATAACAAAATTATAATAAGCACTTGAAATCTACATTTATACAAATAAATAAATTAAATTGTATAAATTTGGTAAAAATAATATCTATTTAGTGCAAAAATTTATAAATAAATCTCATTCAAACTTAGCTTTCAGAAATGAAGGTTTAAAATTTTTTAATTCTGAAGGGATTTATTATTTATTTACAAAATCAATTTTAATAAATAAGGTATCATTAAAAAAATAAATGAAATTTTGATCTAATTTTTCATAATAGTATTTAAAATTTAATATATGAACTAATTAGATTTTTATCAATACTAGCCTCTAAGATAAAGTCCTATTGCAATTTATTATGTGTAAAATCAAAATTAAATTAACAAAAACTAGATTGTTATTTTTCAGAAGTTTGTTTTTATAATTTAAGTTAAAGTCTACGATTTTATTTAAGAAAATTACTTATAAAATTAAATTTTAGATTTCTATATTAAAGTATAAATGTATTCAAAGCCCATATAAAATTATAGAAAAGCATGTCTTTAAAAATTGTAAAAAATACCTTCATTCTATTATACATTTGATTTACACTTTCTATAATTTTTATTATTCTTTTATATTACTATATCCTATTTTATATCTCCATAAAACATTTCTTTATATTTATTTTATACAAAAAAACCAAAAATAAAGAAACAATTTCTTCGTATAAAAAATAAAATTTTTAGCAGTTTTAGACTTCGGTTCCATATCCTAAATTATAAAAGAAATGAAACTAAGATAATTAAAACTTAAAATGAGTTCATAATTAATTTTTAAAGGATATCTTAGTTTATTCAATTATTAAAGTAAATAACATTTTTATTTTCAGCATCTATTAGAGATTAAATTAAAAGAAGCTTAAAAATTTTACAACTTTAACTAAATAATTTTTATATAAGTCTATTAAAATAATAATTAAAGCATGATACCTTTTAAATAATATTAAAATTTAAGTTTATAAATTCTAATTTTTATTTAATCCTTTTTAATTTTTTATTCCTACATCCTATTTTATTAAATCAATTTTCTCTTGCTATTTTTATTAAATATACAATAAAGTTATTCTATATAAGAGAAATACTTAAATCTAAAGAGACTTTACGAATATTTAATTTAATAATTATAACTAGTAGTTATTTAGCTTCGAACAAGCTTTTAAAGATATTTTAAATAATTAAAGTCATTTTTAATGTCTAAAGACAGAATTAAAATTAATTTTATTTTTAAGTTAATCCTAAAATATAATAACACCAACAGGATTGAAATTGTGCGGCAGAAATTTGAAAATTTTAATTTTAATATCGCATAAATCATATGGTAGCAAAGTCTTAAAGCAACACTGTAAAACTCTATAAAATTTAAATAAACTTATTTAAATTAGATACTGTAATTGATTTTTATTCAAAAGTGATATTGATACTTCTATCTATAAAATTTAAATTTTTCAATTCAATTTTATTTATCATATATAAATTAAAGTTGGAAAATATAAATTCTAAATAAAATCAAAGCTTTATATTTTACTTGAGATTAATAAATAGCTGGCTTCTAAAATTCTCATTAATTATCACTAAATTTTATTTATATAATATTTTTTATAATAAAGATTTACTCTACACATTTCTATTATTTACCTTGACTATTCTTCACAAATTAATTTAAAGGATTTATATTACAAGTCTAAATTTAATAATATCCCTTTTAAAATTCAGATATATTCTTAATTTTTAACTTAATATTTCATTTAAATCTGATATCTAAACTTTTGCTAGAGTATAAATTATTAATTGGAATATACATTAGTTCACATAAATAATTTTTAGTTTATTTAAATTAAAATAATTTTAATTTATCATATCTTGACAATAAAATCATGGTTTTTGTTGATTTTATCTTTTATCTAAAATATTTTATTTTAATGAATAAAAGTTATAAAATTTATAAAATTTCACTTTTTCTAAATAAAGATTTGTTTTTAGCAAATTTACTAATATTAAAAAAATCTCTTTATATTTTAAAAAAGGAAAAATAGCTTTAAAGTTAAATTTATTACTTTTTTATAAGCTTAGATTAGATTTTTTCTTAATATTTAGACTTATTAATTATTGTTTATTTCTCTTAACAATTGCTTTTTGGAGATTCTTTGAATCTTTATCTTATAAAAAATTAAAAGTTCTAAAATTTGAATTTGAATTCCTTTTAACTTTAAACTAATTCTAGCATTTTTAGATTTTAAAATTCTTGTTAATTCAAATATTTTAACTTTAAGGTATTAAGTCTATTAAAAAAGATGGTATGGCAAAAGAAAGAACTTCTATAAAATAACTATAAATTCATTTTTTAAGATAAAGAATATCTTTACCAATATTTTTTATCGATAAGCATATTATTTATTGATAAACAAGAGCTGAATTAATTATAAAACAATTTGAAATAACATCATTAAGAATATATCTATCAATTATATGAATAACAATTAATAGGAAATAACTATCATTGATATTTGCTATAGAATATCAAAACACAATAATATATTTTCAGGTATATAGTTCAGACTTTTCTCTATATTTTAGAAATTTGCAATAGCTTATTTTAAATAAAATCATAATTATGGTTTTAATAAGTATTGCTATATAAATCTTTTATTATAGAAAGAATTTAAAAAAAGTCGTATATATACCTAAAAAGAGTATACTCATATACAACTTAAAATTATATATAAATAAAGTATGATATAAATCATTTATTTAAAAATGATTATAAGCTTATTATTTTAACATTTAATCTAAAAGCTTAATAATTAAAAAATGTATATAAAAAATGATATTTGATTGATAAGTCTCTAAAACAAAATTTTATAAAAACTAATGATTATTTTTTGCCTTAAAAAGCCTATCCATATCTCTGCTAGTATTCAATTCTAGCATTTACATTATTAAGAAAATATTTGTTTATAAATAATTTTGTTAAATTTATATTTAGAAAAATAGAACAAATTTTTAAATTTATACTCAAATTTATAGAATCATGACTCATTAAAATTTGTAAACTTAGTATATATTATAATTTCTTATAAATTTCAATCAATTTAGATATTTTTATATATAAGTGATTTTTAATCCCTAATTGTTTTTTAAAATTTAATATGGATTTTCTTAAACTTTTAAATAAAAATAAAAAAGAATAAGAAGATCTTTTGTAGATTTCATATTACATAAATAGCTCATCCTCCTGATTAATGAATTTAAACATTAAAATACAAAGTGGTATGGATAATTAAATTTTGATTTTATAAAACATTGGTGATTTACATATTATGGTTAGAGAAATATTGTGATTTATATCATAGTAAAATAGATTATAGATTGAAAAATGTAACTTAATTTAGATTCTTTTATAACCAGGTTTAATTTATTCCCAAGAATTCAAATAAATTAGAATTTATTTATTTTAAATTAAGCTAAATTTTATTTAATTTTGGGATTGGTTTATTATTAAATTAATTAAAGATGTAATTTTATATGGCAAATGAATGATGTTTATTGTTAAAATAAAAAGTTAAATTTTTGAAAAAGGAAAAAAATAAGGTAATTGTATAATTTTAATTGTAATTTTTATAGCTTTTTATGTAGAAAGAGTAAATAAAAAATTTGAAGTATTAAAAAATTATTAATTATTTGATCTAAATGCATTACTATATAAAAAGTTTTTAATTGTATTAAACTTAACCTTATCACTAAAATCCTTTTTTATTTTTAAATTTATTTTAAAATTTACTCTAATAAAGCTAAAATTGCTATAATAAATAAATAATAAATAAATTTGATTATAGAGCGCGTAGCACTCTCGTTGGTGCGCAGCTCTTTAAAAAATATTGTTTCATACTGACAAGAATGTTTGTTACTGATAAAATTATCAGATACTGATAAACCTTGTTCAATACTGGTATAATTATTCAGTAATGATAATAATGTTCAATACTGATATAATTTAAGAATACTCGTAATCTTTAATACTTGTTGGAGGTCCAAGGACATGGCAGGATTGTGTCTCATTGCATCACCAAAGCAGAGGAAGACATAAAGTCGATTATGGGTACTTAACTTCCCCAACCTCTGATGAAGATGACCTTGTTGTTCACCTTCGAACAACTATGGAGGTTTTAAAAAAATATATATAATAACACTTCAAGTAATAGATTTATAATTTTTTGTTTTTATTATTAATATAAGCTAAAAATTAATGAAATGTTTGCTTCCTTGGATTTTCAACTAATTCCAGCTATCTATTTTTATTGAGGTTAGATTTCTCAACCATTTTTTTATGTGGATGGTTACCATTATCTCTCCATCTGATTGAGGTTTATTCATTATCCAATTTTTTTTTTAATTTTATTGTATTTGAAAAAATCTTGTTAGTTCTCTTAGGTTCTTTAGTCCTCTTGTTTTTTAAGCTTTTTATAGCAAGAATAGTTTTGATTAGATGCTGTGAACAATTGCAATATCAACACCATTTTATCTTCTGATTCTGTTTCTCATGGGAAGAATCAAGTTTTTCCAATTTTCTTATTATTTCAATTCTTTCAAATTCTATTTAATTATTTATTCGATTAATCACCAAATCAGTCTTAATTTCTTCAGTAATAAATGGAACTTCTTCTTAATTGTCTTAGAATTAACGTCACAGTTGCTTTTCTGTTTAAGTTTAATAAAAATGTATAGCAAGTCATATTCACTGCATAAAATAATTTTTTAAGTCCTTTTTCCAATCCACTTGCTTCAATTCTTGTCTTCTTATACCTCAAGGTCTTGTTAAAATCAGTCTTAGTAATTTTTAAGTTCCTTTTCTCTTGTACAATTCTACTTCAGAATTACAGTAAAAGATTCTCTCCCTTTTTTCTCTTAAAATCAGCTTTCTTTTCAAAATTTCAAAATATTCAGCAATTCTTGTATAGATTATATTAAATTTTGCAAAAGTAGCATCTTTTCCTATTTCTTTTTTGCTATTTCTGTTTTGTTAGGCTTTTTTCCGTTTAAGGTTAATTTATTCCAACTAGCTATTTCCATTTTGTTATCCCAGATATCTCCTGATTTTAACTTTCCTGCTTCTGACTCTATAATTGGTTTTCGATCTGTTGGCTTTAATCTTAAATTTTCTAAAGCTGAGATGTCTGCCTGAACTACTCTCGTTAGTAGTTCCACAAAGCATCGATTCCCTCTCCTAATCAGCCATTCTTAAATCCACGTATCTTACAATCCATTTTTTATCAACTCCGTCAGCTTAGAATTTTTCCTGCTGAGCTTCTTAACCTCTTCCTGAGGTTTAGTACTACTTTGATAAGCTGTTCCATGCTCATTTGTATGGAAGGATTGAATCCCAGATCTCCTAGTGTAAGATGGACTTTATCTATTTCATCAGTTTCTCCCCGAATTTGGTGTTATAGTAGCATAAGTTGTTTTCTGTTGCTTTTAGGACTCCTCATATTGTTGCTAGGTTCTTGAGCCCAAAAAAAAAAAAGATGGCGGAATGGAACAAAGGCTTTCTCGATTAAAAGGCTTCTCTTAGCCCCTTAGATCAATATTTCCAGCTCTAACAAACTCCAACAAAGACAAAAAAGTAATAATATTGTAAAATCTCAGAAGAAAAATAATTTCCTTCCAAGATTTCAAAAAAAAGCTACACCTTCGAACAATTTATGAATTAAGATAAAAAGTCTCTTGTTTAAATCATTTTTGATTACATTGATAAGATAGAGAACCTCGAACATTACGTCATGAGTTTACAATAAGACTTATAAGATCATGTCGAGGACGAGAGACCGCATAATGAATTTGTGACCAAAGAGGACATTAACAACAGATATTAAGAAATAGAATGAGATATATTAAGAATTGATGAATAAATGGGAACAGATTTCTTAAAGTAAGAAAACGCATTTTAATAAATAACGGACATAAAAAAGAGACTAGGAAAATTAGAAGAATAAGACCTAAAAAGAAATAATGATCCAAAGGTAATAGAAGAATAACCTATGACGACAGAAAAAATTTTCAAGAAAAAATGTTATATATGCGGCAGTTTATTCCAATTATGAAAAAAGTGTAGGAGGAATTGGTAAATAAGAAAAAATATTTGGAAAGAACTTAAAAATTTTTATCCTTCCTCGGATGGTTAGCTTTGAAGAAAAAAGATAACTCCAAGACCATTCGGAAAGCTCGGAAGTGAATTTGGGTGGAGACACCGGCGAGTCCGAGACCCTGTAAAAGGTAATGCAGGGGTATGGACCTATTAAGGAAGCATTCCATTATCCATAAAATTTTTAATTTTAAGGTTCCTGATCCCTACTTTTTTGGAACCGCAAAGAATCCCTTCCTAAAATCCGACACTTCTTATTTATGATTGCTCCATTTGTTTTTCTTTTAAGACTTTATTTTGAACAAGTTATTTACGTAAGAATGTCGTTTCTAAGGACATTGTTCAATATGCTTCATCAGATCTCTTATTCAAGCATCAATATATATTGATTGCATCAACATTTATCACTACTAGATGAACAAAAATTAGAGAAAAAATGGAAATTAACATCGCATACAATAATAGCAAAACTTATATATTAGTTTAATAAGCGAAATTACTATTTATTAATATAGCTAAAAAAATAATGCTCAAAAATAGTTAAAAATCTTCTTCTGCTAGATTAACTAAAAGAAGATTCTCAATATTTCTAATTTAAAAGCAATAGCTCATTTATTAGAAATTGTCTACATTAAAATTAAAGTTTTCGATTATTCTTAAAATTTATCATATAATTTATCAATCTAACAAAATACCAATGAAATTAATGTAATATATTTATGAATTTTTTAACAGAATTTATCGCTGGAATTTAAATTTATTTCTAGAGTTTTTATAAATAAAAACTTTGGATTAATTAAAGAAATTGCTTCAAATTATTTTTGCTTTCAATACAATTTTCTATTATGAGGCTTCAAATAAAGGTAAAATAGCTTTCTATTTGACACTAATTTTTATTTTAATTCTAGCAAGTCTATATTACTTTTTGACAGAACAATCCAAATATCTTAAAAGAATAGTTAGGTTACTTTATTTCATAGAGAGTGAAAAAATATTTAATTTTAGGTCTATGTTTTATCTTTAATTTAGCGAAACTTTAAGTTTCCTAGCGTTTTTGGAAAGAATTAAATTAGCAGTTTACTTAGTTTTTATAAGTATTTTTCATTAGTCTCTTTTATAAGCTTTTGTTTATTCTGAAAATTAAATTTTAAAAGAAGAATAATTGTGTATTTAAAACTTATATTCTTCTAAAATTATAAAAATCAGCATCACAAGAATATCTAATAAAAAACTAGATAAAATTTAACTAAAAAGCATAAGATAGAAAGGGGTAAATAAGCTAGTAGATTTAAAATTGGATAATAAATAATTAAAGAAAAATATTAACCACTCAACTAGAATGAGTTTGAAGCAATCTTCATTAACCTTAAAAGCATAAAATTTAAAAAGAGTATTTAATTATAAGTTAATTAAATTAGAATATACTAATGTTTACTTGTAATTTCAATAAATTTTAATTTAAAACAAAATTAAAATAGCGATTGTTGTATCAAGTTTTTTATTACGAGATTCTTAAAAAAATTTAAATTAAAAAAGCAAAATGACTTCTTAATTAAATAAATTTTTTTAATTGAGAGAATAAAGTTTTTAATTCATAAATTTATTTAGATTAAATAAATTATATTTCTAAAATAAGTTAAATTTCTTTAAGCTAATAAATTTATAATTATCTACCTTTTCTAGTTCATATTATTTTCAAATTTAATTTATTTCTTTAGAGTATTTTACTTCTTTCAACTCAATTAAATCCGTATCTTAAATTCGATTTTTTCTTTTTCTTCTTTTTAAAAATTGAACATTAGCTTTAATAGCCTTGTGTTATTAATGGTATGACTTGTATTTTATTATTAAATTTCTGATATATTTTAAATATTGCAAAATTTAATTGTCAGTTACAAATTTTTCTTATTAAAGTTCTTAAATATCAATTTCTTATGAAGAGAAAGATTTTTTTATTACTTCTTAATACAAATAATTCTACACAAATTAATTTCTTGTGTTTTTTGCTAGTGTTTCGATTTTTATGCTCATCATTGAAAAATATAAAAGCTTATAATTTCCAAATTGAACTAGAAAGAAGCTTTGAAAACAATACAGAATCTAATTATTAAGCTTCCTTTTATATTTAAACAGATAGATAACTTATTTTGTTTAATATTACAGGCTAAGAAATTTTCTCTTTAACTGTACTTTCTTTGACTAAATAAATGAACATAAATTTTATGGTTTTATATTTTGCAAAGTTTAGATAAAGATGAATTTGCTAATTATTCAAATACTTATGTAATTTAAAAGCTATCAAGTTTCTTATGTAAAGCTATTAAATACGTATAAATTAAATTTAACTAACTTAAAAATAATTTACACTTAGAGTATTTCTAAAGAAAATCATTTTTAATAATTTCTTTAACTGAAAAGTATTTTAAAAGCTTTGTTTTCTAATGTCTCATTTCAATCGTTTTGATTGGAAAATAATTTTGAACAATCTTAAATAATTGGATTTAAAATTTTAGAAGTGGCAAGGAAATTAAGAACTAACATTTCGATAAGTAGCTTAGGCTTAAAATCCTTTCACTATTACTATTACTTTTAATTTTAATATTTTTCTGTTTTTTAATTCTCATTCTATTATTTATCTAAAAACAGATCTACTTATTAACTATTTAACTGATAATCTAGTTTCTTATTATGTCCTAGAGTAAAACTTAAATTCTACTTATAGTTATCTGAAGCATATATCACTTTTTACTTAAATAGCTATTTTATTCAAACATTTTGAAAAATGCTTTGAATTAGTTAGGAGTAATTAAAAGAAATTGTATCCAATATATTCGAATTAAATAGTAACTAATACTAGACAATAAAGCTTTTTATGCAAACAACTTATAATAACAATTTCATATTTTAACTATTAAATTAGATGCTTATTTAAGTACTCATAATAATCTTGTACTTATTGATATAAATGAAAGATAAATCAAACTAAATAGATATAAAGCCATTAAAATAATTTTTTATACCTCTTAAATTGCTTGTGTTTAAATAAGCTTATTACTTAAAAAGGAATTGAGTAAATTAAAATATTCCTAATAAAGAATAATTATAAGTTAAATACCAAATTAAAAAAATGAGCTTATAGAGCGTGTGGCACTGCAATAGTGTGCAGCTCTTTTTTTGTAAAATACTGATAAAATTAAATACCGTTTGATTTCTTAAGGTCAATGGGCAGGTTGCTACGCGAATCAAAACCGAAGTAAGAGGAAGAAAAAAGCCGATTATGGGTATTCTATTTCCCGAACCCTGATAAAATTGACCTTTTCCTCTTCACTTTTGGATTAAGTATGACTTATAATTAAAAATTTCATATTAATAAAATAAGCTTAATGATGATAAAGAGATATTTAAAGATCTAGAACGATTCTAAATTCCATTGTATATTAATTATTAATATACTAAATTTTTAAATCTAAGCCTACAATCTCTTTTGCTAGATAATTGCTAGCTTGTAAATTATCTTTTCTCTAGCATCTTTATTTTCTATTTAAATAAGCAGTACTTAGTTTTTATTTTATAATGGAGCAAGAAAGGAGGGACGTCTGTGCTTCGGGAAAGTAAAAATATATAAGTAAAATTCTTTATGTATTTAAACAAGGACTAAGAAGGCAGAATAATAAGATTGGACAAGGTTTGTCGAGAACTCCTTTAAACATTGTAAAATATTAGATTTGCTCCAATTTAAGCTATTTTACTAATTGTTATAAGACTTTCGTACCTTAAAGTTCTACTTTGATAAGTTATTCCATCAAGAATAATCAAATTCAAACCTAGTCTACAAGTATAGAACCAACTAACTCCAACTTTGACTATATAGAAACTTATTCTTTAAATCATTCACATTTGATCATTTCAGGGTAAATGCTTCAGATTTATTAGCCTACGTAGGTATAATAATTTTATATGATGTAAAGAGAAAATCATAGGACAAACTCATCTAATTATAAGACTTTCATAATATCAGGCATCCAAGATAAAAGTTGTGTCTTTTTCGACTGAAAAGGGTAAAAGTTCTATTAATTACCTGATTTAAATGAAGAAGTCTATGAGCATGGCTAAATTCTAATAAATAACCAGATTTATGTAATGGGAGGATATTCCTAGGAAGATCTTGCTTCTAATAAAATTAGAATCTTATACTTGATGAGTCAGAAGTGAATCACCTTAAATACTAAACTTCCCCAAAAATCTGCATGTTAAACAGTGTAACTTTCGAATAATGAATGCTTTGTTTTCAACTTCCTTTAGAAAGGATTGAAATATTCTTATGTTTTTGACTTAGGAGGATTTAAATGAATCGAGCATGGAGAAAAACTAAGAAGTACGTGGTTGTAAAGCGATTCCTTCACTTCAGCTGTAAAAGTTCGAAATTTTATTTACAGCTATTAATAATCTCAGTAGATATCTCTTTATATATACGATTTAAAGATAGGAAATTGGAGATCCTTAGAAAATAATGACTTCTACACTTAAAAATTTTTAATTTTTTAATTAAAAAGGAAAGGTATATCCCTGATATTTTACTTCTTACACATAAAAGCAAGTTAATTTTATCAAATTTCTCATAATTAGTGATAAAGAATCTCAAATAATATATAAATTAAATGTCTTTAAGCCAAAACCAAATTAAAAACAGATATGAAGTATATAGGGATATAAACATAATAAATATAATGTTATAATTAGTAAAATGATGTGTTAGATATACATTTAGCTAGATAAACTAGGTTTTCGATTTGATAGTTATATTAAATCAATTGTAACTATTTTAAAATTTTACTTGAATGAAACATTTAAAAATTCTTAGGAGTATTATAATAATTAAGTTTTATTTAAGAAATTTTACTATTAATTCTACCATTATTAGAAGCTTAAAAAGTTGATATGCTTAAAAACAATTGATGCTTTAAGAAGCTATTAAATATGAAATTTATGATATCTTAATTTTGTGTGGCGCATAATCTCTTTATTCTACTTTGTAGAGTAGATAAAAAAATGATTAGATACAGACTAAGAGTGTGTTATTCAAAATATCATGAAAAATATCAAAATTTGATAAATTTTTTAAATGCCAAAGGAGTATAAATATGATTTTATTTAAGCTTTCAATAGATGTAAAAAGAGAGCAACAATTATAGAAGAAATTTATTTTGCTCAGAATTAATAAATGAATAACCATTTTCAACTGTAGCTACATTATTTCCTTATAAGTTTAGAAATGATTTTATAAATAAAAGTTACGCAATATATAGAGTACTTTATTACCAGACTTTTAAAATTTGCAGTTGTTTATTAATTTATTATAAAAGCTTAGCTAGATTAAAATATTCACTCTATACTTTAATCTTTATTTCTTCATATTAGATAATTTTATAGTTGTAGTTTAAAGTAAGGCAAATAGAACTTTAAAATAGTTATTATTAATTTTAATAAATTTCTTCTTTACAATTTTACTTTCAATTATGGATTTACATTAAGATAGAAAATAATAGCTTAATTAATTTGTAAGAATACTTATTATATAATTTAGATATGCTTAATTATCTTCATTCTATTTTTACATCATCATCTTAATATTATTTTTAAATTGTTCAATGATTATATGCTTATAGTTTTAATATTTACTAAGCTATAAATCGGAAAAGGTTCAATTTAAATTACTTAAGACTGCTAATTTTAGAGTTTACTCAGAGATTTAATTTATATATTTTAACTAGAATCAAAAAAGATATCTAAATGAAGAATCTACAATTTCAATTTATCATTAATTTCTTATTGTATTCAATTTTATACTCTTCCTGAGGTCTAGAACCACTTTAATTAGTTAATCATTATTTTTTAAAATCTTAGTGTGAAATCAGAAACTTCCGAGTTCATTATATTTAAGCCTATTTCCTAGGCCTTTCTCAGAGATGAGAGTCTCACATTGATGGACAACCTTCCCGGTTCGTTTTGCTGGTTCTAGTCTCTCTAGTATATAGTTAAGTTTTACTAGTTGATAAGATACTGATTTAAATGCTGAGTTTTTTAAAAATAATGAAGATTTATAAGGTTTTTGGTTTTAACTTCTAGCCTGACTTATCTTCTAAGCTTTTTTTGGGAAGTTATTGATGTTGTTCTAAATTTTTGGGTATTTTACATAGATATTAAAACTAAATTATATTTAAGAGCCATAATAATAAAAGCTAACAATTAAAGATCAAATATAGTTTACCTACTGATCATTGTATCATGCATTATTTACTCAAATAATAGCATATTAATATAGAAACAAAAGCTTTATGAAAGATAGACATAATATATAACTTTAAAGCAGAAGCAAAATAATAACTGTAACTACACAAATAAAGTATTGCAATGAAATTTAAAGAATCTAAAGATGCTTAAGAATCTTATTCCTTTTCTAAATTATATCTACTAAAAACTTAAACTGTCTAAATATTAGTTAGTGAAGTAATAATAGAAATAATCAATTTTATTCTAGTAACTATGATTGTTTTGCAGTGAAGAAAAACTAAATTTAATATAAAACTATTTTCTATAATTTAGTGACATAAAAAATAAATTATTACTCAGTTTTTTAAACTTGAGCTTTTAAATCTTTTATAGTACTTCTTCTTATTAAAATAAAATGCATAACTAATGAAATGCATAAATGAAGAAGATATTAGATTAAAATAAAAATTAAGATAAGTAATAAATTATTTACACATTAAAGCTTGGAAAAATAATATTCTAGTTACTAGCTTGAAAAGGATTAAGATACTATAAGGGTAATTTTATAATATCTCATTCTCTTAGAAATAAACTAGCTAACTAAAATATCTAAACTTATATACAATAAATTAATTATCTTTAACATAATACTAAAATTAATGTAATATATCATTAATTCTTTACAGTAAGAAATCACTTTTTTACTTAAGAGTTATGGGAGCAGATTAGATATTTGTTGTTGATAATGAGAGAGGTAATTTAAAATTCTTAATTTTAATTATAACTAATTGATGATAATTTAGTTATTTACTCTTACTCTTATTAAATGGTTTTACTTGCATAAGTTGTAATTATTCCTCTAATTATCTAATTTTAAATGAAATTGTTTAATATAACTATTTATATTAAACCTGCTTATAATCTTAATATCTCACAGCTTATTTATAAAGTTTTGCGTTACCATATAGTTCCATGGATTATTTATCATTGTCTTATTCATTTATTCTTAAAAGCTTAATTCAATAACTACTCTTAAGATGATGGAAATGTGAAAGATTTTATAAAAGTTGATAATGTTTTTAAAGAAAGAAGATTTGATGAAGTACATAAAGGAATATTCTTAAATTATAATATTTATATTATTATTTTAAATCCAAGTTAAATTAATTAAAATTAGTTTATCTACTAATTAATAAACTGCATCATATAATTTAGAAAGATTTCATAACAATCATTTTAAAGGATCTAATAATTCTGCTTTCTTTTACTTTATGCATTGTTTCATTTCTATTTAATAAGAAGATTATTCTTATTTGTTTCAAATAATCTTTGGCTATTGCATTTTCTAGATATGATTATTCTTTAAGTTGAGAAATGGATTTTATGCTTTCATTTTATAAAATTATTTCCTATTGATTACTTATTAATATTTTGTAGAATATCAGCTAATATCATTTTTATTTGTCTCTAGATTTCTTTTAGTTAAGAGATATACTTTTAATTAACTAACCACTAATATCAAATGAGATACTCTTTAAGCTTTTTACTATTAATTTTACTTAGATTAGACACTATAAAGCTACTTTACTATTTAAAACTCTATTCATTTTAGTTAGCTATTAACATAATGGAACTTTAGTTAAGCATATATGACTCTATAAGTATGATCTAACTATTATTTTAACTTTTAGTGTCTAAGATTGCTAAATTATTAGAACATTGCTTTTTCCTTGTTTAGCTTTTATCATTTTAAAGTCTTTTATTTATTTTAGTTTTTCTTTTTCGTAATAACTAAAAAAATTAAATCTCCAACCTTTCAAATCAGCCTTCTATACCACCTCTTCCTAACCCAAAAAGGAAGCAGGAAACCAACACTTAATAATCTTCTCTATCTTAACCCTAATCTATACTCAACTAACAACCCGGAATTTAACAACAAGAGCGGAACCAAGTAATTAAGACAGCCTATATAGATACTCCAATCTCAGCTGAGAAAGCAGATGAAGTCTCCTCTCCACCAGGAGGTGACGGAATTCAATCCCTCTGGTCAGATGAGCATGGAATACCTCATCAAAGCAGTCCCAGGAAGAGGTTAGGAAACTCAAGAAAGGCAATGAAAAATTAATGGAAAAGCTTGACCTAGTTGAAGGAATAGAGTCAAGACTTATGTCTTAAGAACGAGAACTGAATGCTTTCTGGAACATATCGTAGGATTAAACTTGCTAATCCCAGAATTAGCATTAAAAACAGACTGAATTTGACAACAGACTTGAGAAACTAAATGAACAGAAAGGAGACCCAATGCTGAAGAAATTGACAAAAAATTGACAAGAAATTGAAGAAGACCAAACCAATCAAGATTGTAAAAAGATGCTATTATTGCCAGAGCAACACCTGTGAAGAAAATGCAAGGATTTTCTAAGCTTCAGAACCGATACTGGAAAAAATAGAGAAAGCAATAAGCACAGAAAAGAAAGGATAGACAATTGCAGCAGACGAGAATAAAGACTATGAATGACGGAAACTGGAACCATTTATAAGAAGAAACTTTCGCGGAACGGAAGATGGAACTAGCCATAACAAGATCAAGTGGATGTGAGAGGAGAAACTTTTGAACTTTTTGACTTAATCCCGGAGCAATTCGGTGATTGGCGGGAAGAGGCGAAATTGCTCAAAGACCGCCAAACTTAATATTAATCTATAATATTTTTCGTAATAAATACCATTGTAACTCCTGTAAATTTATTGAATCCAAAGCTTTTAAAGCTTTTGTTTATTCTAGAATTATAGAGTTTTTCATTTAAATAGATTCTACAATCTTTAGTTTTAAATGCGAGCTATTTAACTTAATAAGACATCTAATAAAATCAGCCTTTCCATTGCTATAAATTAGCTGAAGAGCTATTTTCATAATAGTTATGCTGGTTATCTTTGTACCACTTGTATGCATTTGATTTTATCTGGTTTTAGTAACTTATTTCTCCTTTTAAGTACTTTCAATAGTTGGGCTAGTTTTAATGGTAAATTGAGTAGAAATAGATAGAAGTTGATTGAAGTAGCTGGAATATAAAATAGATTAATTAATTATCCTAATTTACAGTGTAATCACTTAATTCTAGAGACAGTCTAATTACTAAAGCTACTTAGGGATTACTAAAATAAAATAGAGAAACTAAATAAAAGATAAAAGTAATTAAAAGGATCTAATATGGTAGAAAGTATAAGTCGATTAGGCTAAGAAATTGAAAGAATGTAATATGATTTAATTAATAAAAGAAAGAAGAAACTTATAATAATGAATTTAGTCACTTAGAAATATATTAAAGTTTCCATTTAATAGGTAAGTGATAATTATAAAGAATAATTTAGAAGTTTAGATAGAATAAAGTTAAATTACAATAGTTTAAGATTCCTACTTTAAATGAAGAAAATTATCTTATAAATAAGCAATAAGTAGGAATAATTTAAGACTATAATGCAAATAATAAGAATTAATATTTGAAATAAATAATATTATAATATATTAATTATATAACTATTTTATTTTAAAATTCTAGAAATTAAAAACTTATTATTATAAGTAACTTTTATTAAATCAAAGAGTAGGCTAAATAATAAAATAGCTTATTTTCATTATTTAACTATTAACCAAAATACTATTAATAACTAAGCAAAGAATTTAATATTTAGCTTTTATTATTTAAGTATAATTCAGAATTATAAACTTTAAATCTTTCATTGTTTAACTCATAACAAAGTTTCTATCAACGTAATTTATTTTAATAGATTCATCAATACAATTAAAAAATTAGTAAAATCATATTAAGAAATAGAAATTAATTAAACAATAGCTATTTTTAACTTTATATTCTAAAGTATAATTTCTAAATACATTTTCTTAAATTTAGTATCTTTAAAATTGTTAAATGTTAAGTATAAAATCATTAAAACAACTGCTCGTCTTCCGGCTTAATTGAAGTTTTAAATGTATAAAATCTCCATTCCTGCATGTTCGTTCCTTACATTGTTCTTTTTCCTTTACTTCTCTCTTTTGAATAATCTGAGTTCAGAATTTATTTTTCCATATTTTCCCATTTCCTGATGTGAAGAATTCCGTCCCTCGCTACTTCAGTTATTAGTTAACATTTCTCCAGATATTCATTCTTATTTTTTTCTATCAGGGACACTTCTCCATAAATGTCAAGTGCTGTTGCAAATATAGCCTCTTATTCTTGCTTCGGAAATATCTTTTCTTGTTTCTCTATTTCCATTTAATTTCTTAAGAAGGCTTCTATAGGTTTTCTTCTATTAATTTGAGTCTAGAATCTAAATCTACTCAGTTTTTCTCGTTTTGCTCTTGCATTACTCAAATATCATTCTCTAAACTTGCAATTTGCTCATGAACTCCGACTTTAGCTCTTCGTCTACCATATGAACTTCATCATCATCTTCATGATTTATCAAATTCTGACTTATAAACATCTCTTCCTTCAAGCAGTTTAATTTCTCTTCGAAATTTTTTATGTTTCTAATAAGTTGATGAATCAGCAGTTTCATCTACTCAGAGTCCATTTGTTCTATTTCAGTATTGTCTAAATCAAAGGTAATAGGATCTATATTGAATTATCGTACTTTACCTTCTTCGTTTATTTTTTTGTTATTATTTTTATCGATTCAGTGGTCTCTTTTTTCAGTTTTCAATGGAGGTGTTGAGAGCTGTGTTAACTTTTCTGTTCTGAATTTTTATCTCAGTTCTTACTTGTTCTTTGATGGAAGAGATCCGCTTTATTTTAATTTGTAGGAGTTAGTATTTTTATAAGTTCTTCTAGTATATTAGATAGTTGTGGTTATTTTTATTAAGAAGAGCGTTAAGTTGAAGAAGACGTGGTGAGAATATGTGGTTCTGGTTTTCTCTGGTGTTCTGAGGAAGTGGTATAAAAAGCCTTGTTGAAGCCAGGCACTTTATATTATACTTAAGTATAAAATAATGATTTTACATTCATAAATATTTGAATTTATTTTATTTTCTTGTGAATTAGATTTCTAAAAATCTTCTTATTTAAATCTATATTTCTGAATGCATTAAGCTTTTCTTAAAATAGTGAATCAAGTAAAAAAGTTTATATTTATGAATTATTTTAATTTATACACTTATTTCACTCTAGGAATTTATCTAACTATCTTTAGTTTAATTTCAGATACAAAGATACAATATCATTTACTACTAGTTTAAAAATAAATTAAGATTTAATGCTTTCTACATTCTAAAGCTATAATCTAAACAATAAATTAATATTCTGATAAAATCTATTAAGCTTTAATGTCTGTTTCTTTTTAATATTTTTAGCTTTATTTTAATTAATTTCTATAGACTAGATCTTTTCAACTTTTTAAACAGAAAGAATCTTTATTTTAAGCGTCTTTTGCTCTTAAAAAGCTTGAAATTGTAGATATTTGATGGATGTATATTATGCTAATATATACATAATAAAGAGTAAACAAATATATTATTATCTTAAAGATTAGATTAACCCAAATGACTAAGTAGATATTTTTCAACTTTCCTTGGAAATAAATAAATGAGATTATAGAGCGCGCAGCACCTCAATGGTGTGCAGCTCTTTAATTAAATTAAAGTTAAACAAATTCTTGCTGAAGTCTTCCATAGTGCTAGCATTCCCTTGTGAATTTGTCTTCTATAGGGCCAATCGGAATGGTACCCTAAGAGACCTTAGTATCTGGCATCTTTCATGATTAATGCTACTTGATGCTTCTTCGATCTTTTCTTCTCTTGACTGGTTCTTCACCACTTAGCAGAGTTGAAGTCAGTTTCAGTTGAAGGATTGGTGGTGCCTATTTATTTAAGTAATAATTTAAGGATATGAGTATCTATCCTATAATATTATTGATTTAAATTTTTTAGTTTTTAAGTTTCTTTGACCTAGCAAATAAATAAACTAAGTTGGAAATATATAAAGACTATTTATATGCAAGCCTACCAACTAGGAAATAATCTTATAAAGAACAAGTTGCAACTTATTATAATGTTGGTAAATCACTCATTCGTTCTCATAATACTTTAGTTATATCTCTTTATCATTTATTATGCCTTCTTTTTGTAAAATAAGTTCTATTTAATAGATTAAGGTAATTTGTGTTGCTTTATATTTACAAATTGATTAAAATCAACATAGCATTGATTCTACGATTGCCTATGAAATACTATGAAAAAATCTCAGTTTATTGTCTTTTGATTAAATGATGCTATAACTCTTATTGATAGCTTAATAACATTAATAAGAAAAGTATAGCTTCTGCTTTATAGCTTTAAGGAAATATTTCTAAAAGCAATAAAAATGTAAATTTTACATAAGCAATAAAAAAGATTTTAGTTTAGAAGTTTAGTAATTCTTTAGCTTCCTTTAATAATAAAGAATTTATTAAAGCAAATTAATAATAATAGCTAATTATATATCAGCCATATAAATCTCTATTTATAAAGCAAATTGTAAAATAATCTAAATACTCTATATCATAATTAACTTTATCAGAATATTTCATATCTCTTTAAACTTAAAAGTTATACAATTATAAATAATACCAATACCACTTCTTTTCATATGTAACCTCAGTATATAAGTACTAAGATAATTTGGATGCTTAATCTAATTTCATTAATCATTTTTAGATTTTTTTATTTTAAAAGCAGAACTTGATGCTTCTTATCAATTTTGCAAGTATGAACAATGCTTTATATAAATCCTAAAACTTTTAATTTATAGACCAATGTATTTCTCTACAGTTTAAATGAATAATCATATTATCTTACTATAATGCTTGCTAAATGATAAATATTAAACTAGTAATAAATAAACTATAGTGATTCACTTCTAATACCTTCGTCTCTATTAATACATTTAAAACCTTTATTTCTTTTTCTTCCATCTTATGAGTTTGCTATATACTATGACTACTTATTTTTTCTATCTCAATATACATTGCATCTACAGAATTAAAGAAGAGATAGAAATTAGTATTGTATACACTAATAGCAAAACTTAGATATTAGTTTCTTAAGCAAAATTACTATTTATAAATATAGCTAAAAAAGAAATGCTCCTAAATAGTTTAAAATACTCTCCTACGAAACTAGCCAAAAGAAGATTCTCATATTTCTATCTTAAATAAAATGTAGCATACTTTTTAGAAATTGTCTACGTTAAAAGTTAAGCAAACTTATAATTATTAAAGTTTAGCTTAGATTTAAAAACTTTTAGTTAATTTAGAAAATGCTTCAAATTATGTTTGCTGACAATGTAAATTTCTATGAGGCTTCAAATAAAGCCAAATTGTTTTATTTTCAAATTATTCTTAATTTTAATCCTGCAAATTCATATTATCTCTTGACAGAGCAATCCAAACCTTTTAAAAGCAGGTGATAGAATGGTGAGATTGTTTAATTTCACATAGAGAAAATAATAAACTTTAATTGCATATTTTACTTTTAATTTAGCTAAACTTTAAGTTTCCTAGCACTTTTGCAAAAGAGCTAAGATAAAAGTATTCTTAGTTTATAGTTGATTTTAATTAGTCTCTTATAAACTTTTTGTTTATTCTGTAAATTAAAAAGATTATTATATATTTAGAACTTAGATTCTTAAATTATAACAAATAAGCATCATCAGAAGATCTAACAAAACATCAGATAAAATATAACCTAAAATAATAAGATAGAAAAAGAATAAATAAGCTAGTAAAATTAAATAATAGATTAATTAAAGAAAAATATCAACTAGAGTAAGTTTGAAAGAATCTTCAAAAACTAAATTTAAATTGAAAATTTAATTGGAAGCTAGTTAATTTTAAAATACTAATGCTTTACTTGAACCTTCTATTAACTATATTTTAAAATAAAATTTAAAAAGTATGTTTATTGCATCAAGTTTATGATTATGAGATTCTAACGAAGCAAGCTTTTTTAAAACTAGAGCAAGCAAACTTCTTTCTTAATTAATATTTTAATTTATAGAAGAAAATGTTTAATTCTTAAATTTATTTAGATTAAATAAGATATATTTCTTAAATACATTTCTTTAAGCTAAAAACTTTACAATTATCTATCTTCTTTAGTTCCATATTATTTCCAAATTTTATTTATTTCTTTAGATTATTATTATTTCAAAAATTAATTTATTAATCTTATCTGAAATTTAATTTTTTAATTTTCTTCTTTTTATAAGTTAAAAATTAGCCCCACGATCTATTAAGACTAATAATATCAATTATACTTTATTCTTAAATTTCTGAATTTATTTAATACTGAAAAAATGAACTTTCAATAAAAGTTTTTTTATTTTAGATCTTAAATATAAGTTTCTTATGAAGAGAAAGATTATTTTTCTTCTTTTATTACTTTTTAATAATATAATTCTACACAAATTAATTTCTTGTGCTTAATGCTAGTTTTTTCTATTTTCATACTCTTTATAGAAAAATATTAAAAGCGAATAAATTCCAAATTAAACTAGAAATGAGTTTTGAAAATAATATAGAATCTAATTATTAAGTTTATTTTTATTTTTAACCAGATAGATAACATATTTTGCTTAAATTTATAGACTTGGAATTTTTATCATTTAACTGGGCTTTCTTCGACTAAAGAAAAGAAGATAGGTTTTGATTTTTAAATATTTTGCATATTTTAGATAAAAGGATTTGATATTTTTTTAAATTATTGTATCTATACTTATATAATATTAAAGATTATCATGTTTCTTATATAAAGCTATTAATTATATATAAATTTAATTTAACTAACTTCAAAATAATTTACACTTAAAGTATTTCTAAATAACCCTTTTTTTATTTGAAAAAATATTTGAAAAATTTGGTTCTCTAATATCTCATCGCAATCATTTTGATTGGAAAATAACTTTGAATAAACTTAAATTGTTGCATTTTTTAATTTAGAAGGCATAAAAATTAAGAACTGGCATTTCGGTAAGCAGAACTTAGGCTAAAAATACATTTCACTGTTACTATTATTTTTAATTTATTTTTCCGTTTTTAAAGTTTTCACTCTCCTATTTATCTAAATATAGATCTATTGATTAACTATTAAACTGATATCTAGTTTCTTATTGTGTCTATGAGTAAAACTTAAATTATATTTATAATTACCTAAAGCATATTTCACTCTTTACTTAAATAGCTACTTTATTCTAGTATTTTGAAAGTGGTTTTGAATGAATTAAGGGTAAATAAAAGAAATGCATCAAATATATTCTAATTAAATATATAACTTAAAGCTAGCTGAAAAAGATTGCTAAGCTTTTATACAAACATCTTATAAAAACAATTTCATATTTAGCTATAAAATTAGATGCTTATTTGAATAATTATAATAATTTCATACTTATTGATATAAACTAAAGATAAATAAAACTTAAATAGATAGAAAACCATTAAAATAAATTTTTTACTCTTCTTAAATAAATTTTACTTAGCGCTTGAAATGAATTGAGTAAATGAAAATATTCCTAATCAAGAAGAATTAAAAATTAAATACCAAATAATAAACTAAAAGAGATATTTAAATATCTAGGAGTATATTCTAAATATCATGCCATATTAATTATTAATACATTGATTATCGACTTAAGTCTAAACTTACAGTCCTTTGTGCTAAATAATTGTTAGATTGTAAATTATCTTTTCTCTAGCATCTTTATTTTCTATTTAAATAGACAGTGCTTAGTTTTTATTTTATAATGGAGCAAGAAAGGAGGGATATCTGTATTTCGGGAAAGTAAAAATATATAAGTAAAATTCTTTTTGTATTTAAACAAGGACTAAGAAGGCAGAATAATAAGCTTGGACAAGTTTTGTCGAGAACTCCTTTAAACATTGTAAAATATTAGATTTGCTCCAATTTAAGCTATTTTACAAATTGTTATAAAACTTTCATACCTTAAAGTTCTACTTTGATAAGTTATTCCATCAAGAATAATCAAATTCAAACCTAGTCTACAAGTATAGAACCAACTAACTCCAACTTTGACTATATAGAAACTTATTCTTTAAATCATTCACATTTGATCATTTCAGGGTAAATGCTTCAGGTTTATTAGCCTACGTAGATATAATAATTTTATATGATGTAAAGAGAAAATCATAGGACAAACTCATCTAATTATAAGACTTTCATAATATCAGGCATCTAAGATAAAAGTTGTGTCTTTTTCGACTGAAAAGGGTAAAAGTTCTATTAATTACCTGATTTAAATGAAGAAGTCTATGAGCATGGCTAAATTCTAATAAATAACTAGATTTATGTAATGGGAGGATATTCCTAGGAAGATCTTGCTTCTAATAAAATTAGAATCTTATACTTGATGAGTCAGAAGTGAATCACCTTAAATAATAAACTTCCCCAAAAATCTGCATGTTAAACAGTGTAACTTTCTAATAATGAATGCTTTGTTTTCAACTTCCTTTAGAAAGGATTGAAATATTCTTATGTTTTTGACTTAGGAGGATTTAAATGAATCGAGCATGGAGAAAAACTAAGAAGTACTTGGTTGTAAAGCGATTCCTTCACTTCAGCTGTCAAAGTTCGAAATTTTATTTACAGCTATTAATAATCTCAGTAGATATCTCTTTATATATACGATTTAAAGATAGGAAATTGGAGATCCTTAGAAAATAATGACTACTACACTTAAAAATTTTTAATTTTTTAATTAAAAAGGAAAGGTATATCCCTGATATTTTACTTCTTACACATAAAAGCAAGTTAATCTTTTCTAATTTTCCATAATTAGAGCTTTAGAGAATTTTAAAATAAAATAAATTAAATTTCTTTAAGCCAAAGTCTAATAAAAAGAGACATGAAGTATATATGGATATAAGCAAAATAAATGCTATATTATATTTAGTAAAATGATGTGTTAGATATATTTAGCTAGATAAACTAGGTTTTCGAAATTAATAGCTAATTTAAATAAATTGTAACTATTTTAAAATTTTACTTGAATGAAATATTTAAAAAATTCTTAGGAGTATTATAATAATTAAGTTTTATTTAAGAAATTAACTTTTAATTCTACTATTATTAGAAGCTTAAAAAGTAGAGATGCATATAAACAATTGATGCTTTAAGAAACTATTTAAATATGAAATTTATGATATCATAATTTTGTGTGGTGCATAATCTCTTTATTCTAAATTTTAAAGTCAATATCAATATATTAAAGTGACTATAAGTAGATTTAGTGTGCTATTCAAAGAAGTATGAAATACATCAAAACTCTATAAATTTTAAAAGTACCAAAGGAACTTTTACATAATTTTATTTAAGTTTAATAGCTGATGTAAAAATATAAAAGAGAGCACAATTATAGAAGAAATTTATTTTTAGTTTTTATTAATAAATGGATAATTGCTTTCAACTAAACCTGCATTATTATCATTAAAGTTCGGAGATAAATGAATAAAATACAAATTCGCAATATATAATAGATTAGAGGGCTTTGTTACCAGATTTTTTAAAATTTGCAGTTGTTTATTAATTTTATTTAAAAGCGAAGCTAAATTAAAATATTTACTCTAGACTTTAATCTTTATTTCTTCAATTTAGATAATTATTTTTAATAGATGTAATTTAATAGCATGAAAACTAGATTTTAAAACAATTCTCATCAACTTTAGTTAGTTATTCCTGATGCTTTTGCTTTCCTCTATAGATTTTACATTTAGGATGAAAATAATAGCTAAAATCAATTTGTAAGAATATTTATCATATAATTTTGATAGGTTTAATTATCTTCAATCTATTTTTACTCATCTTAACCTTATTTCTAAAAATGGTTCCGTCACTTTATGCATTTAGTTTTAATACTTACTAAGCTATAAATCAGAAAAACTAACTTTAGATTACTTAAAATTATTTATTATGAGAGTTCATTTAGATACTTAAATTAAGATAAAATGTTTAGCAGCAAAGTATATGAACAGTGTAGAGTAAACATAGTAATCATTAAGCTTAATCATACCAATCAATTACAAAAGTATATCTATTTCATGAATAAATGAATCTTAGTTATTTCTTAGTTTCATAATTGATTATTTAAATTATTGAGGCTCTCCTTTTTAATTTAACTAAATAGTTTTTCTTCATTTATTTAAAATTTGCTAGGATATAAAATTTTATCTTTATAAAACCTGAATTTAGTTAAAAAAGCTAAAATGACGGAAGAATTTAGGAGGAATAAGATATTTCTCTAGTAGCCTTTATTTTAAAATTAAAAATAGTAAATAAATAGCTGCTAAATTATATAAAAAGGATACTTCTTTAGCGAGATTAGAACCCTTCTATACAAAATAAAAACATTTCATTTCTACGTTTTGCTCTTTTTAGTAATCTTAGTTAATAAACTATTGAGAGATATCATATTTTTGCTTATTTATAGCCCTTCTTCTCTAAATACAATAAATCTAGTTATATAATTAAGTTTAATACTTAATCACCTATATGATGCTTAAATAAATAGACAATTATCTAAAAAAAGTTTGACATAAAGATACTAATTAATAAATAAAGCCATTATACTATTTAAGGTACCTTAAAAATTTTATTGTGGATATGCTTGGAATCCCATTTAATTAGACTTTAACGATTAATAGACATCTATTAGAGAAATAGTATATGTATTTAATCTAGAATTAAGGAAAATATCTAAATGGATACTTATTCTATTTATCCCTTAAATAAAGTTGTTACTTACATTTTAAATACTTAGCTTGCATTCCTTTAAGTATTTGTCTTTTCTTAAACTAGCAAATACTTCATTGCTTAGATTTAAATCTTAATCCTTTCTTAAACTTTTATAAACTATACAAGCTAAAGCTTAGTGAATTAAAGATAGATAAGAATCATTGGGATAGTAGCTTATATTGATAAATCTAGCTTTTATATCTTGAAATTCAATTTTGAGATAGCTATATAACATTGAAAGAAGAATTTATATTATAATTAGAATAAACATTTCATAATCTTCCTTAATAAGAAGTATATACAACTCCAAAGGTACACTAATGCAAAGCAAAATATACATGAATAGTCTTTGAGAAATCTAGAATTTCTTTAATTATTCATTAATTATTTTATTATTTAGACAAGGAAACTATTCTAGTCTCAACTATTAGTATAATTAGAACTAATATTCTATCTCTAGTTAGTTAAATTTAGTGCTTTCCAAAAATATTATTAATTCCATAAGTTAAAGATTCTTAATTTTTTAAGATCTGGCAAATTAATAAATAAAAGTATCAAAATCAGATAGATAAATTATTCAAAGAATGGTTTTAATAAGTCTGATGTCGTAATGAAATAGTAACTGGAAGATAAAAAATTCTTATTTAGGAATTAAATTAAAAGAGAAAGATTTAATTAAATTAGTAATACTTAAAAGGAATTTTTATTGGTATCATACTCAATCTATTTTTTCTCTTCTTAATTTAAATAAATGATTTAAACTAATTTCAAATTACTGATAAACTTCTTTTTCTACTATTTTTTAAACTATAAAGTTATTAAATTTATGAGCTATTTGGTTTTAGATAGATTCCATATAAATCATATGTATGCATTATTTAACTTTGCAATTAACACAAATAGATGTAAGCCTCTCATTAAATATACATTAGATGTTCTAGCAAATTATCATTCATATGACATTTTGAATTTCTCAATAAACTTAACTGTCTTATATTACTAGTCTATTGATCTCTTACTCTATTTAACATTCACTATGTAATTTCCTTTATGTTAATTTGCTCTTTTTTATGTCACTGAATCTCTACAATCAAGTCATTTACCAATATCTTATAATATTGCTTAATTTATTAGCCAAACATATTAGGTTGGCATAAGTAAAGCAAATTTTTATTAAATCGCTTTATGTTTCTATTTTCTTAAGTTTTTAGCATTTATTCTCTGTTACTTTATCTTGTTTTATCTTGTTTTATCTATATAAATTAGGCATTAGATATTTTACTTATCTCCAATCTTTTAGATTTAAGTATAAAATTATTCTTCCGAGGAGAATAATTTAAAGGGAACATTTATAATTCATAATGATAATTTTATAGTTAAATATGAATTAAAAACTAATAAATAGAGAATGTGTCCTTGACTATTAATTGTAGAAACTGTTGCTTCAAAAATATATTACTGAGAGCAGCACTAAAATAATTATAGATGCTCAATAAAAATATCAGGATGACTACATATAGAAGTAAGAAGCTCTGCTAGTCAAAAACTGTATTATAATAAGGAATTAAAGAGATAATAAATCTATAAATAGCTTAAGCAAAATAATCTTAACTATAAATATATATTAAAACATCTCTTTGCCATATTTCTTTAGATCCTTTTAAGAGTATTAATTATAATTTAAAGGCCCATGAAATGAATTTAAGGTTTATTCAAAGATTCTGAGATTATTAAAACTCATGATTATATAAAGCTAATACAATTAAATAGTAGGATAACATTAGAGTGGACTTTCTTTAATTTAAATTCTTTTCTTGTTCATTCCTCTTCTGTTATCTTAGGAAAATTTGATTGTAAATCTCAATAACTAGCTAAAAAATTAACTAAATTATTGGAATAAATTACACTAACTCTTTTAAACCATTTTTACATTATATTTAAAGGAAACCATTTAATTAATAAAGAAAATATACCAAGTATAATAGCTTTAAATCTTAAACCAGTTTTCATTAGAAATATTAAAATTGATAATAAAATGCTTAGAAAATAGAAATGCTTAGTTTATCTTACCTATATAAATAATTATTATTCAACTGAGATTATAACAAAGGCTTTTTAATGAAGGGATCGAAAAGAAGAATGAATTTATGTATAAAGTTCTAATAAACATCCAAATTATTCAGTGTTTAGATGCAATTTATAATATACTAAGCTTTAATTAATCTAGATGCTATTATTACGATGCTAGATTTATTATACTGAAAAGATAAAGAATTAAAATTATAGCTATGAGAATCTAAAAATGCCAGAGTGATTTTTATTGCTCTCTTTTGCAAATAGGTTATCAAATAAATAAAATATATTATACATAAACTGCATGAAGGTAATCGTTATAAAAGAAACATACAAAGTGCTTTTTTTTATATTGAGTAACTTAACTAAAAAATCCAAAATTAATGAGAATTTATTTTATATAGATAGAAAATCATCCACTATAATAGCTATTTATCAATACATTTCTATGCTTGTATTTTAAGTTTCTAAGCAAGTTTTAATATATTTCCCTTTTATAATTATAGAGAACTGGAAAAATAAATATTAGAAGATTAAAATTCGTTAGAGATATGAGAGTAAGCACAGCTTGGTTATTGATTTGTTAATTGGAGCTAATTAATTAAATTATATAAGCTTGGATAAGAGCATTTATACTCTTATAAAGGTGTAAACTTATATACAATTGAAGCTTTCTTAATTCCTAAGAAGTATAAAAAGTTACATTAAGACAGAAATTTAAAATTATAAGCTTTAAAATTTTTATTTAGTGCATCTATTAGCGTAATTAAGTATATTCACAACATATAGCAAGTCTAATAAAAATAAATTAAAATAATTGTAAAAATTAAATAAAGGCTTATATGGATAAAAGATATCCTTTAGTAGAATTTAAGAATAAAAATCAAGCATTTAGGGAATCCTGGTATGTAAATTATAACTATTAAACTTAACTATCTCTAGATTATACTACTAACTAGATTATCAAGGAAAAGAGAATTTGATTCAAGTCATTTATGAATTATTTTAAACTAAAATTATACAAGTTATTTAAAAGAGGTTGCTTAGATCACAAAAATCTAAATAAATGTATTAGTGTTCAGCTAATATCTATAATATTAAAATGATAACAAATAGGTATTATAAATTTCTCTTATAATATAGACAAATTTTTCCATATGATTAATTAATCTCTTAGCATTTGTTATAAAGTTCTTAATTTAAACCTAAAAAAGATTCAAAACTTAAATCTAGCAAAGCATAAGTCTTTTAAAATTTAAAGGCTTTACATATGAAATGGATAATCATATGAAGATCTACTGAATTTAGTTAAGTTAAAAATAATTATTTACTAAATGATAGTCAAAAGGTATATGGTTAAAGAAATGGTTTAACTAAGTATTAAAGAACAGAAAAGAAGTTAAAGGAAATAAATAAGAGACTAGCTTGTATGGAAATATTTAGGATATTTTAGGTTTAAGAATATTAGCAAAGATCACCACTAAGATATTAAATCTTTGCTTTATTTGGTTTTTTCATTTTTATATTCTTTGATTGAGCATCTCATTAATCAGAGACAAAAATATAAAGAATTGAATTAAATAAACTAAGTTTTGCAAATAAAGAAAGAGATATGGCTGAAAGTGGTTCAAGCTTCGATCAAGAATATGATGAATAAGATTAATAAGAACAAGAATAAGAAGAATAAGAAGAATAAGAAGAAGGAAGTGATTTTGAGTTTGACAACGAGGATGATCAATCATTTGAAGATCCACCAACGAAACCTCCGCCTAAGTAACCTTAATAACCTCAATAAGTACAAACTTAATAAAAGCAACTAACTTAAAATCCTCCTATAGGAATTTAATAGCAATAATAAAAATAGTAGCAGTAAATTCAATAATAAGGATAGAAGGTATAATAGCAACAAGCCTAATAATCATTATAAAAATTATAACCTCCCAAAAAAGATGCTGCACCTCCCTCGTAAGATAAATAAGTAGCGAAAGTTGAAAATTAGCCTTTTGACGAAGCTGTTGAATTATCCCATGGATCAGGAGAAGAAGTAACTTCTGATTCTGAAGAAGACAAATAAGAAGCGCCTAAAGGGTAAAAAGCAAGTGGTGGATTTTAGGATGGAGAGTCAAGTGAAGGTAGTGAAGAAGCGATTCCACCAGGAGGGTATAATCCAGCTGATTATGCAAATCTAAATGTTAATGCTGAAGTGAAAGAATTGTTTTAATATATTAAAAGATACAAAGTTCATAACATAGAACTGGATACGAAAATAAAATGCTTCATTCCTGAGTATATTCCTGCTGTCGGAGAAGTAGACGCTTATTTAAAGCCATCAAGACCTGATAACTAAAAGGAATTTCTCGGTTTAAATGTACTTGACGAACCTGCTCTCAATCAATATGATCCAACTATATTGGAATTGAAACTTTCTTAAGTTTTAAAACCAAAAAGAGCTGCTAATGAGAGTCAGTCACAAATAGTTAGATCTTTAGAATAGGCTGATAAAAATCCCAAATAAATAGCTAGGTGGGTATAGTCTGTAAATGAAATTCATAATAATAAACCTGCGCCTACAGTTTCATATTCGAGACAAATGCCAGATATCGATGAACTCATGGAAGCATGGCCTCCCGAAGTAGAAGATGCTTTTAATTCTTTGAAACTACCAACACCAGATATAGACGTCGACTTGCCTACTTATGCAACAATTCTATGTAACATTTTAGATATTCCAGTCTATAGACAATTACCAGGAAAATCACTAACAGAAAGTTTGCATGTTATGTTCACCTTATTTAGTGAATTCAAAGCTAATCCGCACTTCCAGAAAAACAATATGGAAGAAGAAGCTAACACATAACTTTAAACAGCAATGTGATACCTTAAATTTAAATTTCCTTTTAATTTAAATAATATAAATCCTCATTTGCATACTCACTAATTAGCATCTTTAAATTAATATCTCATACATCTTTAATCCTCTTAAACAATAGACTTAAGAAATTTAATAAATAGTAATAGCTTATTTCTTTTAAGAAGAACAAATCTAATACCTAAATTAACGAATTTAAACTACCTTCTATATAATAAATTTATAGCTTTAAGTATGTAAGGATAGATAGAAACAGAATGATATTAAGCTCTTATTAGAATAAAATATGAATATAGCTAGTATTTTGAACATATTATTAGTGTTTAATTTATCCTTATTATAACTTAGTTTGTAATGATAGGAGCTTTCATATCTTTAAATTCAGTTGATTATATAAATCTAGTTAAGAAAAAATTACATATGGTGTAATATCAGATTGGCATTTTATAACGTTGAAGATGGAAAAAGTTGGAAAGATCTAAGAATACTGTTCAATTATAGATATAGGAGTGAGGAATTGATTTAAAGTATTAAATAAGAATCAGTGCATTCAAAGAATTCTATTCAAATAATTTTTTTTCGATAAATCGTAAAAATGGAAAAATTATATATTTGGGGTGCAGACTATTTTGGATTTATAAGTAATGATAAACGCTAGTCTATTAAATACCCTCATACTTTTAGCTTTGACATTTCTATTAAATAAATTTCTTGTGGAGAGTAGCACATGCTGTTTCTATCAAATGAAGGTAGAATTTGGTCTATGGGAAATAATAAAGAAGGATGTCTGGGTGTTTAAGATAAGTCTATTACTTTTACTAGCAAGCCTATTCAAATTAGAGATTATGAAACTTTTTCTTCTATTTCTTGTGGATGAACACATTCAGCAGCTATATCATCAAAAGGATAAGTTTATACCTGAGGAAGTGGACATTATGGTGCTCTAGGAAATGGAAGTTTTAAATCAGTATGGACACCTACTCTTGCTAAGCTTGATCCTTAAATATAAGTTGCAAAAATTTCTTGTGGTGCAAGGCATACTGCAATACTAGTAGATGAATTTAACAAAGGAACTGTTTTAACCTGTGGTGAAGGAGAAGCAGGTTAACTCGGTATTGGAAAAAGAAATAAAGAAGCTAGTTTTTAAAGAGTGTAAATATAATCTAGCATAAAAGCAATTAGCTGCGGAGTACAGCATACATGCCTTCTAAGTGATAAAGGTGTCATTTATGCAATGGGAGGAAATTAATTTGGATAGCTAGGTATTGGTACTAAGAAAAATTCCACAGTTCCTGTGAAAGTTTAAAATTTGTAAAATATAGAAATTGTTAAAATTGCATGTGGACATCATTCAGCAGCTATTTCTAAGTAAGGTGAAATTTTTATTTGGGGAACTGGTGTTTTTGGAGAGTTTTTAGTCCCATAAAAGATGGATCTGATAGATGAAGAGCATCCTCTTAATAATTAATTAAGAGTTATAGATGTATAAATAGGAGGGTGCTTCGGGGTTCTAATAGATTCAAGAGGATCTTTGTGAACTTGAGGAAGTAATAGTTGTGGAGAACTAGGATTAGGAGATTTCTAGCCAAGGGTTACTCCTACTCTCTTGCATTTTTTAAAAAATTAGCAAGCAAAAAAAATTTCTTGTGGAGGAAATTTCGCTATAGCAGTTATAGTAGATTCACTAGAATAAAGTAGAATATGATAGTAGGCAAGTTATAGTAGATAAGAGCATGACTAAACTTTTGATCCTACTTCTTATTTAAATTAATAAAACTAGTCAAGGCTAGACTCAACTAGATTAGCTCTTCAATCCCAGTCAATATTAGATTCTCTATAATTTGCTAATAAAACTGAAGTGTTTTAAGTAGTTTCGGATCTAAGATACTAGCTAGATCAATTATAGAATGGAGAGGGTGGTATAAATGAACTTACAATAATGCTTAAAGACTGCATAGCTGAGAACTAATAACTAGTGGATGATTGCATCTATTATAAAGAAAGGCTGTAGCAATTTGAAAAAAACAAAATGAAAACTGAAGAGGAGCTTTATAAAATATCAAGTCATGCTCTATAACTAGAAAATAACTTAAATTAAGCTTAAATGCACTCTATAGAGATTATAGATGAAAAAGAAAGAGTTGAAAGTGAAAACTTTAAGTTAACGATGTCGATGAACGAGAACAGAATATAAAGAACAAGAATAGATGAGCTAGAAAGATAAATTCAACTTTATGCCCGATAAATTGAAGACCTTCAACTCGAAAATCAAAATCTCAGGCTATAAGCGAACACATAATTTAATCATAATGAAATTATTTAAAGCTTATAAAGTAAGATACATGCTTATCAGGACGAGTTATAAAGAGAAAAAATAGATTAGTAAGATCTTGAGATCGCATTCTCAAATAAGCAAAAAGAATGTGATGCTTTAGATTTTAAAAATGCTTAGCTATAAAAGTAAACCAATTCTCTGAAGTAAGAGTTACTGTAATTCCAGTAGAAATTCTAATAATATGTAGGAGAAGAGGAAAGCAGATCGTCCATTATTTCAAGTTAACTGTTGAAAATTTAAGAGAAAGATAGTTAAATAAGAAGGCTACAAAAGCAATCTCATGTAAAATCAGAAAAGGAAAAGTAATTAAAATATGGAAATATTAAGTTAATGAAGAAGGCAATAGGTAGAAAAGCTCAAGATTACAAATAGAAAATATCAAAGATTCTTGACAGTTCTTCAACTTCATATTCGCATTCTCCGGAAAATTCTAAGCTAACTTCGCTTACCAAAAAGATAAACTTCCTTCCTTAAAAGCGCATAAAGTTACCTTAATCTCATTAGACTCTTTCAATGACGACTTTTAATACTATGGACCAGTGGAAAATGCAGAAATTTATACAAGATACAACTCAGAATGAGGAAAGTATTTTAAAAAGAAGTATAGATAATGAAATGTCTCAACTAAACAGGTCTGCAAGAAGAATTAGAGATATTTTATCAACTTGTTCAACACCAGGAAACAAAAAAGATTAAATAAGAGTATCATAAAGCTATACTCCTGATTACAGTAGTGCTAAGCAAAGTAAGTCTATTATATATAGAAGATTTTATGAGAACATAAATGAAAAATGGATTTGATCTAAAGAATTAATTGCAGGAAAGTTTAGCAGATATAAAAACCAAAATGTCGTCTTTGAAAAGAAATAAGAAGAAGCTAGAAAGTAAATTTAGGATGGAAGACTTTTAAGCTATATGACTTTTAATGAATATTAAGCTATTTAAACGTTTCAAATATCAAACTAGCATCAATATCTAAAAATAAACAAACTAATGAAATCTAATAAAATTTACTCTTTAATTCTGTTTATTTTTTATTTTATAAACTTAATTAAGTATTTATAGTTAAAAATGAAGGTTAGTCTTCTTTTAGCCTTGCTTTCATGCTTGTAAGTTTATAAAGCATAGCTCGTATAACCTTTATCTGACGAATAGAATGTCACGCAGATTTCTAGCAGTATATTAACCCAGAAATCAATGGTTGCTTCTAAATAGAGTTATTTATTCTCATGGACACTTATCGAATATGACTATATTGAAGGAATATCTAATAACAAAATATAGAGTAAGATTATAGACTAAGATGGAAATCAGAAAACAGAGATAATCAATATTACATCTACTGAAAACATTGATCTATCTGCTCCTTTTGCTGATACACAAAATGATAAATTCTTAGTTGTTTGAGCTTAGCAAGATATAATCCTATAAGAAACTTATTTCTACTTTTCTTGGTTTGACAATTAAAAATGAAACAATCCCAAGTAGATTTAAGTTAATGAAGAGTTAAGTTATCAAGCATAACTGTGCTAATTAGCTGCTCTTACCAATAATAAGTTTATGCTTCTATGGTTTGATTTTGAGTAAAGGGAGTATTACTTGGGTAATTTTGATTAAAAAGGAAGCCTTGTAGGAAAAATAATCGCAATTAATGATGCAAGCTAAGATATGCATTATCTATTATATCCCCTTTAGAATAACTACTTTGTTTTCATATATAGAGATTTATATGAAAAGGATTAAATTACGTTATTTGATAACTCACAAAACCAAATCAATCGATTTTCTATAAATGCTAATAACTTTAATGTAACAGTTCAGTAGGTAAATCTTGATACTTTTGTAGTAATTTGGCTTAATAAAGAAAATCAAATCCAAGGGAAATTTTATTCGGTTGTTGGTGGCTAAGAAAGCTTAACCCATAAGTAAATTTACATTGAAAACGAATATGAAAGTTATTAGCTTAAATCCGTATTTTTGGATTCAAATAAGATAGTAGTTACTTGAATAAGCCTAAAAGATGGATAAATGCCTTAAATTTTAGCAGCGGTTTACGACAACTTAGGAAATATGATAACTGATAAAATCTAAATTGAAGGAAACGTAGTCTTAGCCAACTATTAGCTCTTAGGATTCAACAACTCGTTTTATGTATCGTGAATTCTTCCTGGGCAATCATAGTCAAGTTATGATATAAACTAAGACATTAATGGTTAGCTTTATCATTACAATGGATCAAATTTAACATAATAGTTCATAGTCAATTAAAATTACAGGTCTTACCAGATAGAAAACTATGTGGGTAAGTTTTCCAATAAATAATTTCTTGAAATTTGGAAGAATTATTTATACGAAGATCAAACTTATGATCTATGCTTTAAAATGTATTCAAACGTATTTGAATAAGGTAAGATAACCGACATTCCACTTGATAATGATGAAGAGAATTTTATTGAATAAGGGAATTTAATCATTTTAGGTGATGAGAGAGATAAATAGAATAACACTAAAACAACAGCTATTATAATAATAGTGATTTTAGGAGTTGTAGCCCTTATCTTTATAGGAATCTTAGTTTTTATATTTATCGTTAAGAGAAAAAAAACTCTTGAGCTGTAAAAAAGAAAGGATGTGTATTAAGTCGTGGCTTCTTCATAACCTCACATGCCTTTTTAGGCTAACGTTATAAATATGCCTTTAGAAGGTGAGGGAGAAAAAAAATACTGGCCCAACTCCGAAATTTCCTAATCTTAATTATCATCTCAGTAAGGAATTGTAGGACTAACTTTTGTACTTCCAAATGGATCAAAAAAATAAATTAACGTTAATTAAGAAAATACAATAAAGGCTATCAAAGACTATATAAGACAGCAGTTAGAATTATAGCAAGAAATCGAGCAAATAAAGTTTATTTATCAAGATATCGAACTAGATAATGGTCTAACAATTTCTAAGTATGAGATTGATGGTCCCATTAAGGTCGTAGTCGAAGACTAGTGAGGAAAAACTATAAATGATAATTTTATAAATAATATAAAAGTAAGGTATGAACATGCATAAGCATCATTAAAAGGAGTAAGTAATAAAATCTAAATTCATTTCATTTTAGTGATTATATTCACTCTAAACGGAATTATTTATAATTATGTCTGCATACTAATAATTTAAATATCTTCAGATAGATAATTTCATTATAATTAATAAGTAAACCTTTAAAAATTAATCTTATATGAATAATTATTTTCATCTTTAATCATTTAAGAATTTGCTATTAAATTTTAAGCATGCACTGTAAATATGACAAGCTGCTTCTAGTTACTTATTAAATTCATTTTTAAAGAGTCATTTCTTTCATTTTTTGATTGATATAGATATTTTATTTTTTTAATTCAGTATTAATTATAAAATCTAAGATTGATATTTTAAAATAGAAAAGCTTATCTTATAAAGTATTCTAACTTAAGTAAAAGAAATTTAAGTTTTAACTTCCCTGTTAAAGTTTATTTACTAGGAGGGAAGCTTCTTATAGTTTTATAATTAAAGCAAGCTTGTCTTTAGATTCTTACTCAGCTTTCATTATTATAAGCTTTGGCATGAAAGCTACCACACTAATTATTATAATGCGAGAGAACTACTAGAATAGTAGAAATTAGGAGCTATAAGTTATTTACTCTTTAAGATCTAAAATGAAAGCCTTTAGTTCCTATACAGAATTATAGAGCATCTTAGTTTTAAATCCTTTCAACTTAATAAATATTAATTTAGTTGTATCTTTAAGTAAGTTTAAAAAGGGGTTAGCAAATATTCAATAGCCCTCTAATTTTAACTTAAACGAATATAATTGAAATTGTTTGATTTGAAGCTTAGAAGCCAAAAGCTATAGATATATAAGATTTAACTATTTTTAATAATAGATAGTTTAGTGAAAGATATTAGAATAAATTAAAACTTCTAAGTTTAATAAATAAGTTTAATGAGCAGTTTTAAAATAAGCTACTCATAAGGAGCTTGTTTAGAATTAAATGATGCTTAGTTTATTCTTAGATCTAAGGCTAATATTTTAACTATGGAGATAAACAGTTAGCTAACGAAATGTAAACTACTTTTAATTAAATTATTTGTATAGATAAATATCAAAATCCTAGTTCGTGAAGCTAACAGAAGAGAACGTTGGGATTAAATCTGAAAAAGTGAATTTAAGAAGGAATATAAATATTAAAGACTTAATAGATTCATCTTAATTGGAATATAAGCTTTGCTATATAACATCTAACTATCTCATTAATATATAAAACAAAACCTAGAGAAAGAAAAATCGTAATAAATAAATGTAGAACTGAAATAATTTTAATATAAAGCATTATTTCACTTTTCAGATTAAATATTCTTTAACACATAGAAATCTAGCAACAGAATAAATATAATAAAGAGTTAAATGAGTTAGTTTTAAGTTTTCACCTTAATCCTATAAATTAGAGAATTAGAACTAATTTAATTTAATTCAATAAATTAAATGTCTCAAAGATATTTTATAAGGGCTTTCTTTAGTATTTTGCTTTAAGTTCTAGAAAAATTGCTTGTTAGATACTTTATAAGAATAGAATCAGAATGAGATATAGATTATATAATTTTTATCATTTTTAAACAGGAAATCTATTTTTCATGTTTAGTGCCTCTAATTCTATTTTAATAGTCAGTTCTGCAATTCAAATAAATATTAAAGTGCATTGTAATTAAAGAATAGCTCTAGACAATTTTAATGTTCTATATTATTATTTAACTATTTAAAATATATTCATTTTTATCTATTTAGCTGGCTATTTGCCTTTAAATTTCTTTTGTATAAATTTGTTTTTTTCAAATGCTTTCTTTTCTCATATTTAATCCCTTCATTCATACAAATGTTTGCTTATTTTATTATATTAATGTTTTTTTATTTCTGCGGAACTAAGAGAAAATCCAGAATTTAAGACTAAAAGTATCTCAGTAAAAATTTATAATATCAAAAGCAGATGATTGATAGGTTGATAGCGAATCTTAAAGAGTATCCTTTCATGTGAAATTACTTCTGCACAATGATATATTCTCAGGGGAAATTATTGATCTAAAATTAAATTTAAAGAAGTTAATCATTTTTATTATTCTCACTTTCAAGTCTGAACATCAGAATAGAAAATTTTAAGTTCATTTCAAACTCATAATCTAATAAGGTATAAAATAGCAAGATTAAGTTTATAATATCTAAGTTTGATATTAAATTAGCTTTAAAAATCAAATGTGATTTACTAAGCACAAGTTTCGTCAAGGGCTATTTTTAATGAATCCCCTACTAATTTAAATCTAGCTACTTAGTCTTTAAAGATTATAAAAGCTTCCTTGTTTGAAGATTGAAGTTATTTTTAAAGATTTAAACTTATGTATGTTCTTAAAAGTATAATTAATAAAATTGTATCCTATTAAGCTTATTTGCAATAATAGCCTAAATAGATACTCACTTATATTTAATTAATCAAAGCAATAAATTTATCAATCCAACAATTATCAAACTTCTATATCTTAAATTATTTTAAACATCATAAGATCCATTTTAATTATCGTTATGGCTTAATGTATCTTTACTTCCTTGTTATAAAATTCCTCCATCAGTGTAATTAATTTGCTGAATCCTGAAATCTGTGAATAATCAATCAAAAATTAAAGATTAAGGATTCTAATGTTAATGCTACTAGATTTATCTAGCATTCCTCCAAAATCTAAATCCTTTATCTATTAAATATCATTATAGTCAATTTTTTATTATAGCTATATCATTTTTATAATATTTAGGTTCCTATTTGATTTAGTTATCTATTTAAACCTAATTTCAAAAAGAAAATTTTATTATGATTTGAAAAATTGGAAAGCAAGGATAAGGTCATTATTCTAGATTCTAACCATAGCTATTATATTTATATGCCATAGTCTCGCTTGTTAAAACTAGAAATAATAAAAGGGTTTTGATATGCTATTAAGAATGTGAAACTGCAAAAAGGGAGAATTTTATAAGATTTAGTTATAAGAATAAGCTGATATAATTAAAGATGATTAATATATAGTAAGATATGGTCTATGTATAACTAACAAATAAAGATACTTAATTATTTCAAATTTAGTTTATTAAGGCTATTGGAACTATTCGCTAGATTTTGAGCTAGTTTAAATAAATATCTAGTTAATAAGCCTTAATATTTAATAAATAAGAAGATGCTCGAATGTAATCTCAACTGCATTATATGAAAAAACTAATTCTCTAATTTATTTAGTTTATATAATAGATAAATAAACTTTTATTGCTATTTTTATTTGCTTAAGTTCAGAATTAAATATATTTAAGGGTTCATTTCAACTTTTTAATTGATATAATTATATCCTTTTTTAAAAACCTTAAGCCTGCTATCTTCTTGGATCTTTATCTATTTTTTGGCTTATATTTGGTGATATTTGAATGACTATAAATATGCTTTCAGTAAGTAGCCACTACATCATATATATGATGGCTATAGTGACTCTAGTTTTTCTTAAAATCCTTTGATTAAAATATTTTCTTGTAAATGTATTTAAAATTTTCTTATTGTCTTTATTTGGAAATACTTAGCCTTTATCAAACCTTATATTTTTTTCTAAAGCAAACTTTTTGCTTTAAAATTTAATGCAAAGTTAATTTGCAGGACTTTAACTATTTTACTTTTGAAACTATAAACTTAATGGTTTATTAGATTTTCAAGTTTATCGAGATTTACTTTGAAATACAGTTGATTTTCTTCCTCATTTTCTTTTGATCTATTAATGCTAAATATACATTTAATCACTAATTTGAGATTTATAAGAGCAAGTTAGATAAGAATACTCTCTTATAACCACTCGATTTTAAACTAGAGGTTTATCTACAATGAAGTATCTTTATCAATAAGTTTAAATATCTGTCATCATCTTAAATATTCCTCAAAGATTCTTAAAATTGTCTACTTCTATCCTAGTTTTTTAATTGCACTCGCAATATTCGTAACATGAAGCTTCCACTGAGTGCTATTAATTTAATTCCTGTTTCCTTTCTCAAAATTTAATTTCTTTTACCGAAATATCTTGATTCTAGCGAGTTCTATTAGATTTCTCCTTTTCTAGTTTCCTTTTATCTAATTTTCATAATTAAATATAAATCAAACTTCTAACGAAAAAAGTGTATTAAGGTAGTTAAACTTTAAATAGAGAAATAAACTAAAAAATAGATTTTAGAAAAAGGTTTATTTGTTGAAGTTAAATGGAGAAGAGATAAAGCATTATAACAACTCTATTTTTTACTAATAAAGCCTATGTTATGAACAAATTCTAAATCAATTAGCAAGAACTTTGAAACTTATTTGATAGTAGCTCTTTAGAGATCTCTAACAACTCCTTTCTTATTAAATATCTCTAGAAGATTGAACTTGAAATTTAATAACTCTAGAAAGGAGAGATTGGTTACTAGGAGTTTGAGAACAAAACAGGAATTCCTTAGTTAGTTTGAGAATTTTTAGTTTAAAATGGAAAAATTAGAAAGGATTTATAGAGTTAAGAGGTTGAAAAGAATAAGAAGCTGGATCCTTAAAATAAAATCTATCGAATTTGTGATCAAAATTTTATCCAAGATCATTAAAAGTAAATGTAAGCCATTTAATGAAAATCCTTTACTAAAAAATCTCAAGAATAAGGGCCGAACATACGAGTAAGTTCATTTCAAGCAAGCTTAAATCTAACCTCTGAAAAAAATGATTTCCAGAAGATAGATTAAAATAAATAGTTTAGTTAATAAATCCCTACCTTAATGAGCCGAAGCAGTGATCAATATGATTAAATCTCTTTGAAAAAGTAAAATTCACAGACGAATGAGCTAGTGGAGTCAGAAATAAAGAGCAATTAAAATTAAAGAAACTAAGAGTTAAGAGAGCATGCTTGAAATTGAAATTTATATAAAAAGAAATGGTCTGATCAATTAAAAGCCTTTTTGAATAAAAAAAATATCAAAAACTTTAATTTGGAAAGCATTAAAAATGTATCTCCTTGGGGTTACATTTTAGAGTAAAAGAAACTCTTTTTTGTTTTATGCAATCATTGTCTTGTATTTCTCATCGAGTGAAATTAAGAAAAAGCTTTCAATATAATGTGAAGGCATAACTAAGAATGGCATTCAGAATAAGAAACATTCCATTAGTATTGCTACTTATGCAAAAGTGATTTTTTATTAGAAAAATTGTACTTAGAACATATTAATAAACACATTTTAAATGAAGATTAATGAAGCTTTAGAAAATACGTGGAGTGCTTGAATTCTCTATACCCTAATAAGAATATACGTTTTATTCGAAACGAACTAGAAATAGTTTAATATAACAAAATAAATTAGTTTAGCTTACTTATCTAAGAATTAGTAGAGCTTCAAAGAGACCTTTCTAAAACAAGACAGACTAAAGAAACTTAAGATAATCCATAAAATATAACTCCCTCAAAGCAACCAGACTTTAACATTTAAACATTAGAAAACGTAGACCATATTTGTGAATTTGGCTTTGCTATAAAGAATCCTTAAGATGCAAAGAAATTTAGTTATAGATGTAAAGAATGCAAAATGTGCTTTGCTTATTAAAGTTTGAAGGAAAATCTTTAGAAGCTTTAATTCCACTTTGCTTAAGATCACAACGATGCTACTCTATTTTACTTGTATTGCTTTAGTTGTAATTTAGATTTTGAAAATTCCTATTCAATTTATTTCGATCATTACTAGACTAAACATAGCGATTAAAAGTTTTAGTTTAACGATTACCAAAATTAATGCGTTTAAAAATTTGGAGAAATGAAGAAATTTTTAAGCTAAGCAAGAAGATAAAAAATAATGGAAGAAACTCCTCTTAATATTCAAAGCCAGCAACATGAAATAGTGAGATTATAAGAAGAAAACATCTAGAAAGAATCAGTTTTTGATAAGCAAGCCATTGAACTTTAAAATCATATAAAAGGGTCTCTTATATCTTTCAGCGAAATATGCTATATATCAAAATGAGATTCGCAAAGATTACTCTTAACTTGTAAATCCTGCTTCGAATCTTTCGTTAAAGAAGGAACGAAATAAATAGAAAATTAACTGAACGAGCATTGAAATACTAAACATGCTAATGAAGAAAAAATTTACCTAATTTGTCCTTTTTGTAGAATTTATTTTTCATAGAACTAAGAATTCCAAAGGCATATGTATGAGCATATTAACAAAAAAGAATTTTTCAGTATACAATAATTTCTAGAAACTCAGGATTTTTAAAGGAAGAAAACTAATAAAGAACCTATAGCTAATCAGACATTATAAAACATTCTAAGTAATTAGGAGAAGATTAATGATTAATAAACATCTAAAATACCTGTAGATAAAGCTAATCATGTGAACTAGTAGTTAAATGTGTCAAATGATTAAATTAATAACTCAAGAGTGAGAGAAAATATTAGCGAATAGTAAAAATGATCTCCTTTAAAAAATCATTAATCAGGAGAATTTTAGCTGTAATAAAGAGAAGATTTGTAAGAAAACGCTTATTTTATTAACTTATAAAAAAGTAGAGAATTATAGTTTCAATAAAATAACTAAAAAAGTGCAAGCACTAACTCTTAGAACTATTCAAAAAGTTAAAGCAGCTAAGAAATCAGAAAGCCATATAATCCTTTTCCTTTATAGTAAAAGTATGTAGATTAGAACTTTAGATCGAACAACTTAAATATTTAAAATGTAAATGGTCAAAGTAAAAAGAATCAGGACAAAGAATTTGAAAATTTCGAAGCGCAAAAGAGAAAGAGAGACGAATCTGAGTGTTCTAAAAGTGATTAGAATGCATAAATCAGAAATAATAAAAATACAGATTTTTAAAAAGAAGCCACAGAAAACTCGCTTGAATAAAACTACTAAAACAGTCCATCAAAAAAATAAAAAGTAACGCAGATTGAGCCTTAATTGCAAGTCTAGTAATAAGATAATAAAGAAAAGTCTAATAAAGATCAATTACCAATATTATAGACAACAAAAGACTAATAAAACAACGTTTTGTAATCTGCTTATAATCTTTAAATGGAATAAGTAAAGTAAAACATTTAAAAGATAGAATAAACATATACAGTTTTGTTGGAGGGAAATTAAGATTCGATTAAAATATCTCATAATAATCAGATTCTATTGCTAGACTTACAAAACATTGTATCGATTGTTCCTCAAGGTTTTTTGATTTACATAGACGAGGACTTGTTTGTTGTTTGCAAAAGTTGTTTTGTAACATTCAGCTATGAAAATGAAAGTTCTCTACATAAATTAAACGATCACCATAAGGAAACTCACTCTGATTCTTAACTTTTTATACTACTCTGTCCAATTTGTTAAGAGTTTAACTTTAAGCAAAATAGTGAATTTTTAGGTCATATTGTACAACACTAGGATAATGGCGAGACCTTTTCTTTGCAGACATACTTACAATTAAGTTGTCAACGCTTATCAGAAGAAGAGTGCTAGAAAATTTTCAAATAATAGTCTGAAACAGTTTTAAGGTAAATAAAGCAAGAGGACTTAATTAAAGAGAACAACGTCACTATAAATCCTATTATTAAAAGAGAGTTGAATTGCTGAGTTATTCAAGTTTAATATAAACTTAATAAAACCTATATAACTATATTAATCTTTCAATTCTACTCTTACTCTCTATTGTTAAAACTTTTATTAACTTATTTTATTTTCTAGTTTAAGGAAATAACAATAAATGGGGTTGTTCTCTTTAGTAAATTAATAGGATTAAACAATTTTAAAGGAGTTGTGTATAAATAAAAATGAGCTTAGTTAGAATAAACAAATAGAAGCTACTTAAGTAATCTGACTTTTGTAGATATTTTAAATATTGTACCACTAGTTTAAATACAAGGGTATAGCGTGAATTTTTCATTAAAGTTTAAATATAGAAATTAAAGAATATAAAAGTTCTTAAATAATCAGATTTATTAGAATAGTCAAACTTCTAAATAAATGTTTTTTATTTATTAACATTTGGAATAAAAGGTTTTAAAACAGCCTAATATATCAGTAAACATTAACTTTTTCATAAAATAACAAATATGCTTCTTGTGAGACTAAAGAACTTTCGCTGACACTAAATTTAAAATCTTACTTGCTAACATTTGAATCATCAAATTTGAGTCAACTTCCATTTCTCTAACTGAAAGCAACGTAATGACCTGAGTTAAGTCCTCCTATGTGAACTACTATTGATTTTAACTTATAATCTGCTTATTTTTTGTTTATTACACAAAATTCATTTAAATTTAAAGTAATTCCAAAATTTATTGTTCCTCCTATCTTTTTAAAAGTTGGAAATGTCTAAAATCGTTTAAGGTGAATTACTAAAATTTAAGGAGCATTATACAACAGAAATTATTTAGTTATTGCTCCTTTTTTTCTGCACTTCTCACAAAAATAATCATTTGCATTTATATTTTCAGCTTCAAAAAAATTTTCAAGGCATTTATTCAAACTTCTCTTGCTTGAAATTGGTATCGAAAGATCTAAGAAAGGATCAAATGTATCGGAATTGTTTTAGCAGTGCTTACAAGTTACTCTAGACATCATTAAGCCAGCGAATAATTTATCAACGATAGAATTATTTCAATCTTAAAACAAGGTTCAAGCTTCTTCCGCTGTGTAATGATCTTTTTGCATTTGCTTTTGAATCTTTTTAGGTTTTCTAGGATTTAGCTCATCCTATAAACGGCCAATTATGTAAGTAAAAAATTCTTAACTATCATGTTAACTGTGAGAACTGAATTTCATGCTAGCAATCTGATGCATTTCTTTTCCTGAAATGTAATTTTTTGATTAGCATCATATTTCTTTCATTAAATTATGAATAGCCACTGAGATCATATCTCCTTTACCTTATCTTTCCTTTTTATAAATTTCAGCAAGAAAATAATCTCTTAGCTGAACTATACTAGCTAAGCACTAAAGACAACTGTTCGCATAGCAATAATAAGCTTTATTGTATATACCAGTTTTTCCATCACTTAACTTAGATTTTATTTTTTCTGTATGCTTACCATTTTATTAGACTTAAGGATTACTTTAAGGGGAGTTTAAAAAGCTCTTATTCTCTTTAAAGATTATGCTATCCTCAATTTTAGTCGAATTTTTGCTTTGTGATACTGATTCATTTAAATGATAAACTTTCTATTATTTATTAGATTGCTGCATAATCTGTTGTTTTGATAAACTCAAGGGAGGCTTTTGAATGCTATTTGACTTCTTATTTGATTTAGTTTAAGTTTCAGAATTTAATTTGTTCGTCTCTTTTTTTTCTTTGTTTTAGTACCTTCTCATAAAATTTTCAACGTTCTATTGGGTTATATAATGATCAATTGAATCTTCTTGCTAGATATCTTAGTTTTAAAGATTAATTCCTTTTTTATGTTTTCCATTTTGATGATAATCGTGTTCTTTTGTACTTTCAGGTGAAATATTTGGAGAGTTTTGACGCTTAATTTTTGATTCTTGCTCTTATAGTTAATATCGCTTATTTCTTTTAGAATGATGCCTTTTAGATTTCTTTTCTTTTATTTCAATTTAAACATTATTGATTTCAGTTTCTTCTTATTCTTAGTAGTCAAAACTATTAGGCAAAGGCTTACTATAAATATTATCAGCCTAGCTTCTAACAATGATTGGCTCTCCTCCATAGCTATCATATAAGCATTTTCACTGTTCTTAGCTAACAGTAACATAGTCTTTCTAAAACTCTAAGTCTTTCTTTATTTTCTACTTTTTATTTAGTAGAGGTCTATTATCTATTTAATCAGGAGGTTCTCCCTTAGTTTTTATGAAGCCTAGCCATTAATTATATCAATCTATGTGCATAATATACCAAACATCTGATATTGCGTTATTATTTTGCTAGAAATATTCGAATTCTTACTATCTACGCTATTTTAAATTTATCTACTAAGACTTACTGCTTGCTATTTTCCTGTCTTCTGATATATTTGTGGAATATGAACTCTTAAACTTAGGAAGTGTTATAGAAGGCACCTAAGCTTACTTACATTCATGTTTAATATCCTACTCCAACAACTCTCCACACTTTCCACAATATTTCGGTCTTTATTTCTAGATCTGTGAAGGTTATTACTTTTTATCAAGTCCACAGCACAGAAGTCATTTAAAAATTTTCATTTCAATTATTAATAAAAATCTAGCAAATCATCTATTTTTATGAAAATTAACCTTATCTCTACTTACTACCTTCCCCCTTCTTAACCTATAAGGCCACTTCAATTTCTCTAATTAAAGTCTATTCTGACTTTAATTTCCTATATCTAACTAGACATGAATCTAAATGGCTTACTATTTTACTCATAAGTAAATTCTAATATAAAAGTCTAGCTGTAAGGTTATCTAGATACTTCACTAAATCAAAATCATTCCAAATCTACTAATTATTTTAAACTAAACTGTCTTTAAGCTTTTTCTTTAAGGTATATAAGATAGGAACTTATATGCTTTTAAGCTATGATATATAATTTCTTTAAATTTAAAAGGTAAAGCAAGTTAAATAATTGCCTTAGAGCCTATAAAAGAGAATAAATAATAAAAAAGGAAGAAATAATTAAGCTTAATCAGGCTATAAATAAACCATCTACTTAATAATAGAGCCTTTAACTTATTACTTACACCAAAAATTAAAGAATAGAAAGAGCTGAAGTGAAAATAAATGAATTAAGTAACAATTTCTTCACTTAGATATAAAGCCAGATCTATGATTAATCGATTTATAGGATTAAAAATCATTACTAAACAAATAATTCATGCTTTACTAATTTAACTTTTAGATATTATACTCATTTAAGACTTTTAAATCCTTTATTTAATAACTATCTTGGTCTAAGTTACATAGTAATCTAAATATTAGACTGAGTACTAAAAGGATAGTAGTTTAATACAATCGTTTTTGTTAAATACCAAAGCATAAGTTTTAAAATTCTTAATGTTGTAGCATTTCAAATTTACTACAAAAGGACTTAATAATAAGCTTTATACTTATCTCTTGATATACTCCAAACTCTTAAATTTTGATATTTATCTCTTTTCTTATGAAATATCACTTTAAAGATTTGAACTTGATATCCTAGTATTTAAAATAAAAATAGAGATTAATTAAATTGCAAGAATAAATAACCTTTAGGTATTTATTCTTAGTCTTTAATTTCATTAAAGCTTTCCAACAATAGTTAATTTAGAAGGTAATAGATCTTAGTTTAGTACCTAAATATAAAGTTTATGATAGTTTACACTTCAATTAATAGGAATAAAAATATATGAATATTATAATATTAAAGCTAGCTTAAGAATCACTTTTATACAAGCTTTATTTTACTATTAAGGTTATTGAAAGAGTATTTAAAGAAATTATCTCTATCAAAAATATATGCAAGCTATAACGGGGAACCTTTATTGGAACTTAGGAGGTTAGTTTATTAGCTATGCTCAGTAATTCGAACAGACACTTAAAAACTAGAAATAAATTGTAGTTTAGGAGATGGCTTATGATTGATCGGAAGTTTTGCTTTTGAAAAGATGAGGACAGTATAGTGTTTTCTAAGGTCTAAGGGAAGAAAAGCAGAAGATTATTAACATAGAAGCAAATTAAAGAAGTATCAAAAAAATTAAAGATAGTATAGTATGAGAAAGAGAGAAAAAAGGAAAGCAAGAGAATAAACGTAGAAAAGAATGCAATTATTATAAAAAATCTTATGATAAAAATAGATCCTAATGGTCTACTTAAGAACAAACAAAATTGATGGAAAAAGAAGCCAAATAGCAGGAAGAAGAGATAAATGTGATAAAACAAGAAAAAACAGAAATGATAATTAAAATTAAAATAATAGATCCTGGTTTACCAAATAATGAAAGAGCCACGTTAATTTATTATTATTATTATTAAATTATCTAACTTAAAATGGATAGTGCATTTTGATATTAATTTAAATCATTTAACTTTTTAGAAGAAAAGATTAAATAATTCTATTTTCTAAGCAAACCTATTATATTTATAGAAATTTATAGAGTTTAAAACAAGCTTCAGAAAATTTTAAAGCATTAAATTCTGGTAAATTCATGAGTTAAAAGCAATAATTGATAATAGGATATTTGTTCATAGAGTTACTCTAATTTGAATACTTTAAGTTATAAAAGTTAATAAAATATTTAAATCCTTCAATCTACTTAATCATTTTAGTTAAAACCATTCTTTTAAGGTAAATAATTTTTATTTATACTCAGTAAAAATATATAAATGCTATGCTTATTTATTCTAGAAAGTTGGATAGTGCTTTTAGCAAATTTTATAGAATATAATTGGATCATATTATACACTAACGTCTAGTTATTTAAGTAGCAAAGTAGAACTTTATTTGATAAACTCTTAAGTAGAATTACTAAATTTTGATTGGAGCAGTATTTAATAACCTTTTAACTATTACTTTTATCTCTAGTCAAAATCAACTAAATTAAAGAATGCTTTACACTTTTCAATGAGATAGTGAAACATTTTCTTTATGATCAAAACTACTTTACTTCTATAAACTTTTATATCTAAAGAGGATAAAGTCTAGAAACAAAAAGCATGCTAAATCCTTATTGATCTAAGTTTATTATAGTAGTATGGATATAAATTTTATAGAACTTTAGCTTTTAAAAGTATAATAAATAGGAATGCTTCTTAGCTACTGACTTATAAACTAATAAAATTTAAATATAGTAAAGGGTTAAATTTAGGGGAAGATATAAAGTAAATAGAAATTAAATAATTAAATCCCTTATAAAGATAAAAGCTAGTCGTTACATTAACTCTTAGAAACATAAGCTAAACCATACTCGTTTAAATAAATGAAATCACTTGCAATTTTAGTTGTCATTCTTTCTGTTTCTTTGTCCTTTTCGCCAACTTTGATTAGCTTTGCTAGAAAGTTTAAGCAAATTATTCCTAAAGAAAATTAGCAGGATTAAGATGGAACTAGATGGGATGCTATAAAATAAAAATATGGAGACTTAGATGAGTTAGACGATAAATAGGAAGATAACGAGGATGATGTCGAAGATTAATAAGGAGATATTGAAGAAGAAAAAGATGATTAAGAAGATGATATTGAAGAAATTTTAGACGAGTTTCTGTAAAAACACTCAGATTAAATTTTTTTGAAAAGAAAAGATTCGTCGTTAGACCTTCCATTTTAAGAGAAAGAAATACCAGCAAATACTTCAGACTATGATTAATTTTTCGTTGTAAACTTTGATGATGAGGAACTTGAAGATAATTCAGAAAATCACAAGGATAAACTTGAAGATTTGCAGGATGATAATGATGATTATAAAGAAGATCAGAGTGAAGATGTGGATGATGAGATCTCAGATTGAGATTATTTCTTTTCATTATAAATATTTTTTGAACAAATATTTAGCAATTTTGCATCCTTCTAACTATAGTTCTTTCTTCTGAGTACCTTCTTTAAATATTTGAGCATAGTTAAATGAAAGTAATTCTCTTTAATTTTTTTCGAATAACTAGTTTGAATTAATAATGAAGAAATGATAAAAAAGAGTAAAGCTTTCTATAAATAAGATTTATTCTCTTGCTACGATATTTTATTAATAGAGAAATGAAATTGTCAATTATTAAAAATCTTATTCAGTTGATTTGTTTAAAGTTAATTTTAATATTAAATGCAAGAACTAAAGATAGCACACTCTTAACACTTTAATATCAAGGAATCAATTTCTTTTTAATTTAGCTAAATTAATAAGAAAGAACAAAGTCTAATAGCTTAGATATTGAAAGAAAATTATACAATCAAATATAGGGATATGACAATGGCTAATTCTTTGGGGGAGTTTACCTATTGAAATAGAATTTTAAGTCGAAAATTGAAAGGCGGCGGGTAAAAATAGTCTAAATAAAAAGAGAAAAAACAAATAGTAAAATATTTGAATGTACAAAAAGATAGCAAAAATGAAAATAGCAAAGATAGCAAAAATGAAAATAGCAAAGAAAGCGCAAAAGAAAAAAAAGTAATTTAGAACAAGTAAACTTTTGGAACCAAATAAATGTTCTTAATTAAAATTTTGAAAATCTGAAAGCTTTCACGCTAGGGTAAAACTAACTAACTAGGAAGAATTTTAGGAAAACTATAGCTGCTTATGACTAAGTACGAGTTGTTTCCTAATTTATGCTATTTTGTAAGCTTTAACAAAAAAACTTCTCCTTAGTGATTTAAGTTTATAAATCCAAGTCATATAAAAAATCTAAAAAATTATTATGGAATATCATAAACTAACTTCTGAATAGAGCCATAAAAAAGTTATAGAATTGTATTTTAAATAACTTTTTGCTAGAGTTTCTCAGAAATACTAATTGGAATTGCTTAGGCAGAAAAAGAATGATATAATTTTGATCCTCAAAAAGGCTTTGCAGTTAAAAGCAAAAACGAAATATTAGCCATGAATTTAAGTTCAGGTAAAATATGAAATGGTAAAAAATGATAAAACTATGCAAGAACTGTTAAATCCAAAGAATTTATAAAAATGGAAATAGATAGTAAAATAGGAACTATTAGCTTTTCAATAGAAAAAGAAAATTACGGTGTTGCTTATTCGAAAATTGATTTCAAAAATAGCGAATACTTTCCTTAGATTGCATTAAACTGGAAAAATGAAGAGATCAGAATTGTAGAAATCAAAGAAAATAATGAGAATTTGTGATCATTTAATAAATTTTAAATGAGGAACTTAATAATTATTTCTAAAGATACTCTTGTAATCATTTATACACTTTCTATTATCAATCACTATATATATGCTAATAAATATTGATATACCTATAAAATAATTATAAATAATCCATTCTGAAATTATCAAAATAATAATAAAAAGCCTAAAGATTATGATGTAGACTAGCATTTAATTAAATTATAAAACTTGATATTGACTAGGATTTATATCAGGACATTTACCAACCTATGGTGAATTAATTAGTCCGGTTCAACAAAAAGAATTTGATGTCCTTTGTTAGATGAAAATAAAAATTTGAATTAATCATTATTAATATCTACTATCCTTCTTAAATTAATATTAGAGCTTTACATAACTATTAAATAAGTTAGTGAGTAGTTAAACTTTAGCTATGTTTTCATTATAAGTTTTCTTCTTTAGTTAAATTCAATGAATGTACTATTATAATTTAAAACCAATAATATTCAAACCTAAAGCTGGTATAATTTTTAATTTAAACCTTTCCTTAAATATTTATTAATATAACTAGAACCTTTAAATTGTAATGATGATTAAGGATTAATTTATATCTAGTGGGAAAATTAGCTGCCTCTGTAATTTAATTTTCTAATTTTATAATATTCTCCTACTAAGCACTATAAGTCTATCCTTAATTTATATAAGTTAGAATGAAAGCCTTATACTAATACTTCCTACAATCAGTTTTAATAAGATAGTTGTTAAGTTCTTTATAACTAGTTTACATAAAAGAAAAATAGCGTTCTATTAATCTTCGAATAAAGTTAAGAAATTTTAAAATAAACTCTGTTTATCTTAGCTTAAAGTAGATTTTAATGCTTTTATTTATAAATATTAAAGTTTTGATTTTGTATTTAATCTTAAGAAAAATTTCTTGATTTACTTGTTTAGATTCATATTAATTAATGAACTTAAGCAAAAATAATCAGAGCTTATATATCATGTATGAGACTCTAGATTCCTAGTTAGTTTTAATTTTTTTTATAAAGAGTTATACATCAAAGCAAGTGTTATTAGTACGTGAAGCATGATTGAGCTAAATAAGCAATAATTATAATTATTTGATATACTTCTAATTATTTCATTGCTCATTTAATTAATTGCAACAACTTAAAGATCTTCACCTTTCACTGAAACACTTTTAATATCTGTTGACTTGCTACATTTGTCCAAACTAATTATAATAAAACTCATCAATTTAGCGAACAAAGTATCTTAGTAATAGATTGAAAATTAGATTTATAATGCATTTGTTTATTTCCCTTTGACTTAACTACATAAGTAAAATATCTCTATTCATATTATTTAATTATTCTTAATTCTATTCTTAACTAATTTCTTCTCTTTGTACTAAAGAAAACTGAGTAAAGGAAGTTTCTATTTAAAAACTAGACCTCAAAATATAAATTTCTGAAAAAATGCAAAACTAATTAAATTACAATTCGTATTAGTTTCTAGTTTAAAGCTTCAAATATTTTCAAGCCTTTATATATCCTTAAACGATAAATTTAAGCATTTGTAATCAAAGTTATTTGCTATATTTATATAATAAAAAGATTATTATATCTTGCAAATACAAGCAAGGTAATTACTTAAATAGCCCTGCTTAGAATGTCATTTAAGTTGTAAATGGATATATAAACTTCATCTACATCTTCCTTAACTTATCCCCAGCCTATTGGAATATTTTATTAACCCTGATATCTAAAGTATTTGATTATAACTATTAAGGCATAAATATATTAGAGTGAGAGGCTTATTTATTTAGTTATATAATCATATATAATTCTTATATAATTTAGAATCTAATGGACTTATTTTAATAAAGCTTGGCCTTTATTTTTATAATATAAACTTTTCAAAACATTTAACTATTCAATAGATCTTAGAATCTATCAGATAAAGAATAAATATAGAAATAAAGGCTTAGAATAATTTAAGATTTAGTATCTTTTAATTCCTAAAATTAGCTTAAAGTTAAATCAAACAGCTATAAGGTATAATATAGGTACTAGGATAGATAAATCTGAGTATTAATAGCTTTTAAGTAATAAAATTTATTGCAATAAAAAAGTTTCTACACTCTTCATGGCTAGATAGAAGTATTTCCTACTTAAAATAGTTGACACTGGGTGATATCTTTAAAAGTAGTTAAAAGGTAGGATTATCCTGATTTATAAATCTATTGAATGTAAAAAGGATTACTATATAAATACAAGTTTTGCTCAAAATGTAAATAGGATGTAAAGTAGATTTTAGTTTATAATAAAAATGAAATTAGTCACTTCATTAGTCATTCTTATTACTACTATTATTGGATTTTCAGTTGGCTGTGATCCTAAACATGGGTGGAAGCCAACTACAATTGAAGAACAAGCAATTAAAGCTGGAATAGTTTTAGAAGGCACAACCATAAAGGAGGAATTCAACTAATATAATAACCTTTATACAGTTACTTTGGATGATGTTAAGTACTATAAATCATGTGGTCCAACATAAGTAATTGTCACAGGATTTAGAAGTACAGCAGCTTGTGGTGTTGAACCTTTTGGTGTAGGATCAAGAATAATAGTTTTTGCTTGCTTAAACTCTTACAGTAGTCAATACGCAGATTTCATGCTAAATAATATAGGGATCCATACTGGAGCTACTTTTTGGACTGAAGAAAGTAACTAGAAAGTATTAAAAGCTTTAGAAGTATATGGATCAGTTACTGAAGAAGAATGCGGAGATCCCTTTTATTTGGATTGTGAAGCTTGAACAGATATTGATAATTTTTTCATTTTTAAATATCAATAAAACTTAGTTTTTAAAACAATTACTAAATAAAACTTTTAAAGCTTTCTGCAAATCTAAATTATTTAACTTAAAAACTTTAAAGCGACATTAAAAAATTATTTTTCGATCATTTGGAAAGAGATTGAGATACCAAAAGAAAAATAAGCAATTTTGAAAAATAAAATTAGTAAAAATTATTAGCGAAAGAAAGTTCAGTATTTCAAAAGGAGTCTTCACTTGTAATTCTCACATTGCTTATCTTATTGCTGTTTTTATAATTCTCTTATATTATTTCAAATTCTGGTTTTATTTTGAATAGCACTTTTTACGAATTTGTATCTATTAATCGAAATTCGTTTTGCTTGATAATTCAATCGTTTTATATTACCTAGTTTCAGAAGCATACAGTTTTTTAATCTTATGAATTTACTTAATTTTCTATTTTTTTAATTTAATCATTGAACTCAATGATCATTTGATTTGCTTCTCAATCAACTTGACCAGTGTTGAAAGCACTAATTTCTATATTAATCTACTATCCTATTTTCGCTCTAATTGGCTGATCTAAAATTACTAATGAGCCTTAAATTTATCCTTATTACATGATATTTAGCTACCGCTAGTTATTTTTCGGCAATGATCCCTAGTTAATATTTGAACTTTCATCCATAGTATTTCGACTATTTTTTTAATAAGTATAAGTTCGACTAAATTATTATTGTTTTTAATTTTTAATTTCTTCTAATCTTTACTCATTTTCATAAAATTTAGGATTCATATTTTTTAATTGATTGAGCTTATTACAATTTTATATCAGTTAATTTGAAAAATCTTTCTTCATGCTTTAGTTTTATTCCCCTGACTGATTTATTTTAATTTAAAAGCTATCTTAAGCATTTATACTACTAACCTTATAGTTTTATTTTTCAATCTAATAATTCTCTTAAAATTAAGACTTATTTTTTATAGGATTTTACTTGTATTCCTTAGATTCCTAATTTTCTAAAGTTTCTTACTACTGTTAAAAATTAGGAAATTTGCGGCACGTCTTTTGTTCTAAATAATCTGAACTACTATTTCGATTTTCTTCTTTATAACTATCAACTTATGATTAAGATTTTTTAAATAAGTTATTAGTGATTTCTTAAAAAACACTTTTGAATTCCATTTGGAATCTTAATTGGGATTTAACATATTTAGAAAAATCAATATTCTAGATGCTCTAAAATATTTACGCGTTATTTCATTTTTTTTCTTGGAGGAAATTGAAAATTTCACTCCTTTTTTATTTCTCGCTTTGATCTAAATCTTATTATTTTTGTGTAAGCTGGTACCAAGTTTTACAAATATCACCAATTTACTAGCTTATATTCTCAACTCACTTATCAAGTCATATTTAGTAAAAATTAGATTATAGGATTAAAGTTTTTATTTACTAATTAACTTACTATTTCAAATACATTTATAATCTTTCTTTTAGCTTATAAGCAGCAGTTTAGATATCTTTAAGTTCCTTTATTGATTCATTAGTTACTTCTAGCTACTTTTAAATTCTCGAGACTCTGATTTATTAATCTGGATATTGCTAATTAAATTCGTTATAATAGGACGCTTTCTTCATGTCTTTTCTAATTTTATTTAATTTAGATTTAAATATAACAATAATCAAATCCTTTTATCATAGTTTTCAGTCTAATTTACTTATACATCTTTTCCTATTAACAAGCTAATAAATTAAATTGCTAAAGAAGCAAATTATTATTTCTATCTTCGATATATAGTTAATACACATTCTACCTAAGTAACTAAAGCTCTTAATTACATATGCTATTACTACTCTAAATTTAATAGTTAGTAGTATTAATTTAATTATAGTGACTGTGCTGCTGATTTCTTAAATCTGTATATTCACTCTTTATATTTAATAATTTATTAGTATCTATAGAGAATTAAATATGACTTAACCATCTAAAAGTTATAGCCCTTTAAAAAATTAGGTATGAAGCATAATAGAAGATTATAGCAAGTAATCAAGTTAGATGCTTATTTATTTAAGATTAACTTAACTATGCTTTTAATTAAAATTAGATAGCTTTACTATTCATTTTCAGATCATGCTTTAGTTAAATTTAGAGATAAAGTGAAAATATTCATTAAATAAGAACTAAAAAACTTAGCGTTGGTAGCACTAACTTGAGAAAAGAATGCTAAATATTAAAATAAATAGATAACTATATATAGCTATTAAATTAAAAGCTTAAGCCTAATAAATTTAATAAATATAGGAATATGATGCTATTATATTAGCACTAAAATAGCTAAAATCTCACTTTTAAAGATTAAAATTTACTAATTCTCATTAATATTTAAATTAATTAAAAATAAAATTCATTACGTTTTATAAATAAATGCTTTTATCTTTATTTTCAAATAAAGAACTACTAGGGAATATAAAAATGCTATATAAAATGTGAATTTTTAAAGAAATTTAAAGTAGTTCGTATTTAGTAGATCAGCTTCTTTATTTAAATTGGAATTTATAAATATAAACATTGGAATAAATTTCATTTCGTTTAAAAAACTTTCATTAAACATTAGAATCAACTAGAAAGGATTTTTTATATATCTAATTATTAAAATGAAAAAATGCTTATGAGATAATAATTCTATTTAACTTAAATCTAAGTTTTCCAAGTATTAACTTTAATTGTTTTATATCAAAGTAATTTATTATAGTTGTATTACACGTTATATCTTAACTTCTTTTAATTTTAGTTAATTAGTATTTTTCTTATTCACTTTTAATATTATTATAAGTTCTTGCACCAGGAATTTGAAATTTTCCAGATCTTTTTCATCTTCAAATACGTTGTGCTTCATCTCTTTTTATCTCCTAGCATGAAATTTTCTTTATTTTATCTTAATCAAAAATATTTTAAGTTAATGCATGCTTTAAAATTGCCTTCCTGTACAGAGCTTGCTATCCGGAGTGAAATTATTTTTATATAAGAATCATCTTCTTTTTTCACATATCTCCCTTTTCTTTTTCAAAATAATAATCTCCTTAATAATACATTTGCGCAATATGAGCATCCTAGTTATTTTTTGTTATTTTCTACAAGTTAGTATTTATAGCTATCTGTCCTAAGAATTATTTCCAGGGTCTTTAGGATACCAAATAATTAATTAACTCTTTTATAATTTTCTTATATTAATAATCAAGCAGAATCATCTACTATTTAGAACTTAATTTCAATTTTCTAGCTTCACTTCTTGACTCTCAGATTATATCTTCTGGAATTTGCTTGCATTTCATTAATTAAAAATTATTTAAGATTGAAAAGGCAGCTTGATTTTAACCCAGTTTTTATTAGATTTTATTTATAGTAAAGTAAAATCAAAAAGATACATCTATTATTATATTTTAGATAAGCTACTGTTTAGAAAAATAAAGAGATGCTTACAAAAAGAAACCTTAAACACTTAAATTTTAGTTAAAGCTATATTAATATTAATATGAAACTCTAGTCTGTAAAAAGCTAAACTCCTTCCAAAGTTCTAATAGACTTAAACAACTAACTTTTATGTGGCTGATAAAAATTATTAAATTAATAAGAAATTTAACCAAAACGAGTCTTAAGCTTCTTTTTCTAGTTCGATTAACTAAACATTAGTATTTCTTCTATCCTTTTTCTTTACCTTAATAAATGTATTTATTTTATAATTCTACTCATAGTTTAAATTTGAATTAGCACGATTTCCTGCTAAGATGCTTATAAATGATTAAGTGCATATAACTAAATTTTATAATAGTTTTAAGACATTTCTATGAGAGTCAATAGCTGAAAAATTTCTAACTAATAACGATTCTTATAATGCTACTTATTTTCTATTTTCAGCATTATATCTCATATTATTTATTTTACTAGAATAATCTAAATCTCTTTGTATATTTATTAGATATATATAGTATTTTATATTATTGCATTATTTTATAAGAGTAAGTGCTTTACCCTTAAGAAGGAACTAGAAATTATTTTAAAGCCTTCAGTTTTATAAATCGCAAAGATTCTCCTATTTAACTAAATTTTTTTATCCTTAATCACATAAAATTAAAAATCGATGAATCTAGCATTAATAAATAATAGTGAAAGGTATTTAAAGCAAAAGGTTATTTATTAAGTTGATTGCTGCTTAGGTTTGAAATAAATCAAACATTTTTCAGGTTTAGAAACAAATTTAGTTATCTTTAGCTTCTGATTTTCAAAAGAATGGTGTTTAGTTTATAAGGCAAAATATATTGATATAGTTACCTCACTAATAATAATAAAATACTATGTCAAATTCTAGGTGGAATTTGTCATGTCCTCACAAAAAATTCTGATAATTAATTTTCGAAGATAATTGACTTTATCTGTCATTAAAAATGCTTGAAAAAAGCTATTTAAAAAGTAATTTAACTTGCTAAAATATAAGCATAGCCTAAGTTAAATATTAATTCTTTAGAAATATAATGCTTAATCTATAGAAGCAGCATAATATACTACTGCTTAATTCTTTTTAGAGCTACTTACCTTAATTTTTAACTATTTAATTTTGCTCATAAAATGGAAAATGACTAAGGGATGTAAAGAAAGTGTTTTTAGGAGTGAATTATATTTAAATAATCAATTTTGAAATATTTTCTTAAAATGGTTTGTAATTAAATAGTGTTTATCTCTATATCTAAAGCTATAATACTTAGATATATGAAGAAGTCTATTATGATAAATTTTATTTTTAGACCATAAATTTTAAATTTTATTTTATAATCATAGCTCTATTTTCAAGCCTTCTATTTGTCTCTACCACTCTGGATGCTTTCGTCAGCATTTCTTATAATCATATTTTCTTTTGCTCACCACAAATTCTAAAGACTAACCAATCACAAAATTATACCCTACTTCTAAATCCCCATAAATTTAATCGTAGCATTTAGAAGACATGCAATTAAAAGCGCATAGATCTAAGGCCAATTAGTTATTACGAGGCACTACTTTTACGCATGCCTTTTTACAAGCATTATTTGCAGGAGCTCATGACTTAGAAAGCAAAAAATTAGTTCATATTAGCAATAAAATCATAAGCTATCTTTTCATTTTATCTTTCTTTAAAATACTTATCCTATTTTAAAAACAAATAAAGCAAACTAATAAACAAAAACTAAGCTCATCAATTATTGTCTCATTTTTATTCATACTCTAATTTAAAAATATAGCTATTATTCCCTAAACTTATCTAAACTTACTTCTTTAAGCTTATAAATATTTTTGAAAGCAAAAATAAAAGTTCATCTTCAAATAATTTAGTCTTTAGATTATCTTTGTTATATAGACAAAATATTTACAATGCACTAGAGAATATTTGAAGGCATTCATTTCATTTATTTTAAGTTTATCCTATTTTAGAATCTTAGTGTCATATTTAAAGTTTATTAAGTTAAGTTAAATTTGTCTAATAGATCAAAATTAAAATTTCTTTAGTTCTAATCTCTTCAGTATAAAATCTAGTTTATAAATAGATAGTTAGATAGATTTTAGGTGTAAGCTCTAACCTAAAATAAATCAGTCCAATTTGGCGTTATATTTGTTAGAAATAATTAGTTACTTGTATAAGCTTAAAAGAAGAAAAGTTTGAAAAACACTCTTGATTGATACTTTTAACTATATATAATAAATTAAATAGCTTTATTCTATTATTAAAGCATTAAAGCTATAAAACTTAATTTCACTAGGAAAAAATGAAAGCTTTATATGATAAAATGGTATCTAAGAAACAATTCATATAAAACAGTATAGTAACTGACAATAAGATACCTTGATTGAGATTTATTTATTATAGCATGAGAGCAAAAAAATTTAGGATGTAGTGAAGTAACTAATTCAGCAAATAAACAATCTTGAGTTAAAAATTAATAAATATAAAGTGCTAATAAAATCCTGAATACAGATTGAGTTTAAAAGCTTCTAAACATCTGCTTAATTAAGAAATCAAAAGTGTTGAAGGTAAAGCATAATAAATTAAAATTTTAATCAAATAAACCACTAGCAAGTTTATGATTGAAGTTATAATGACCCAATAGAGACTGAGCAATCAACTTAAATACTAATCAAACATAAAAAATTAGATATTTATTAAAGTAATAAAAAGAAGACCAATAATATGCTGATTCTGTAGAAGGATAGGTACATAAAAATAATTGTTGGATAAATCAGAAATTGCAAAAAAGCGAAAATCTAAAAAACCTAATTAAGATTTATTACATATCTAAAGGTGATCTATATAGGAAAAAATATTTTAAGCCAATAAAGAGGTTCCCTTTTTTAAAAAGCAGTCAATAATTTTAATAAAAATAACAGGGTTATAATTTATAAGAAAAATTAGGAAAAAGAATTAAAAAATCATCATTTCTTATTACAGAGAAACCTCAAACACTTTGAAGTGAATATTTTTATTTAGCATTAAATTTTTATTTCGTGATTAACGTATTAAAGGTGAAAGTAATGCTAATTAATTGATATTTATGATATATAGCTTTATTTGCTTTAAAAATATATTATTTTTAACTAAAAATAAACAGAAAATAATAGCATAATAATTAGCAACAGAATTTTACTCTAAATACTCAACTAAAAGATTTCACTAAAGAAAATTCTTAAAATAAACTAGTAGAAAACAACAAAATTATTTTTCTGGATAATAATAATCTTAGAAACTTAAGAAAAAGTTGGAACAGCTCTAGCTTGATAAAAAATATATAAAAACACTGCTTTAACTTATAAAAATGTTTGAAGAAAATATAGAAAAGATAGAAAATAATTTAAGAATAATGACTCTAAAAAGTGAAAAATAACTTTGTGAAAGATGTAAAAAATCAAGATTTAATAATAAAACTAAAAAATAAAGACAAATTTGTTATAAAAAACGAAAAAAAACAATTAAGATTTGCCTAAAAATATTACAATAGAAATTGAACTTAAGGAACTAAAAAACAGGCAAAAGAAAAGAATAAAGAAAAATGTTATATGTAATTAAGAATGTAATCTAGTAAGACACTGATACATATTAAAAATTTATAAGAGATCATAAGAAAATGCATTGGGAAGAGCTGAAAAATGCTTTCAGATGATATCAAAACTATAGTAAAAAGACAGGCAATTCTATAAAAGAAAATCATGGAGTAAAGTAATTGGCAAGCCCTTTTATGCCAACAACTTTTAAGCAAACTTATTAATTTAAATTTAATATAATTTAGATTAAAAATATTTTATTAAATATATACTTTAAGATAAACTTACTAAACATTTATTATACTTTTATAAATAAAAAATTAAAAAAAAGCAATTAAATAATATTTTCTTTAACAAATTAAAATAAGGAATTACAAAATGTTTACAATTGTAAACTTAATAATAAAAAATGATTATTAAATTAAATAATTCAATTATAAATGATGTAAAGCAGGAAAAAATGCTAAAATTTTAAATAAATTTAATTATATAAATGAAGTAAATGCACCTACTATTAATAAAAAATATGGATATAGTCGCGGTCAGGAGAATTAGAAGGGTATTGGAATTGCTTATACTGCATTTCGTGAAATCTCGCACTAGATGTCATCATGGGGAAGGGTGGACAAGATCGGAAGACAAGTCTTACTTGCATGAGAGTTCTCGCTAGCATTAAGAACAATTAACTGACGGGCCTGCTAGTGATTAATTAATAATTCTTATTTGGATCTTATTCAAGAAGACTGGAACTTTTTATTCAAGATTTAATAATAATTTTTAATAAGCAGATTCCCCATTTGAGAAGCTGACGTGACTCAATGGACGAAAAAAATGACAACAAAGAGTATGAAAATACCTCATTTTCATATTAAATATTAACATTAAAAAAGCAGCGCTCCAATGAGGTGCTACTTGCTCTATAATAATATTTATTATTATTATTTATTCATCATTCAAAGAAATCCTTAAATTTTTAGATTTGAAAATATATTGCAATAAAAATCTTAAATTTATTTTATTTTTTTAACTACAACACTTAGGGTTATTTAATACGCTTTTATGAGGGTCTTGATTAAACTAATATAATCAATTAAATAAATAAAAAATAAAAATTAAATCTAACTAAACATAATAAAAATAAAAAAGAAAGTAAATAAATAAGTAATTAAAATTAAAATTAAAATATAGTCTAAATATTAATCAAGCAAAATAATTTAAATTTTTATGTTTTCTCTTTAATTTTTGGATAATTTATTTAGACAACATTATTACTTTTTTCATTAGTTAATAAAAGATAAAGTAATTTTCTTAAAAAATATAATTTAATTTTTATTTAAGTTAGTAATTATTATGCTATTTTTAAAGATTAAGTTTAAAAAAATAAAATTAATATGGTGTTTTTTCTTATTTAATGTAAAATTTACATTTAACAAATTAAATTATTAAAGTTTGCTTTTAATTCTAAATTAATTAAAATTATTTTATTTTTAATTAAATGATTAAGAAAAAATGGCAGACCTTAGTAAGAGGATTTTTAGCTCAAAAAATGGGAATTTGTTATACTCTGGGAGGCTTGGATCAGGTAAAAAATATCAGAAAAACTTTCCACTAGCCGAGACTCTTATCTGAAGAGAAGACTAGGAAATAGATCTAGAATATTATTCGCTCGGAAATCTCATTTCACCTGGAACAATGGATAAGTGCTGATCGAAATAATGTTGAATCTTCAGGAAGAGATTTAGAAAGCAAAAGAAAGATAATAATAAATTTAGGAAGTGATTAGAATTATAGAACAAATCTATTAGAGACTTATGTTTCATGAAGGAGACTAAAACATATTTTTAAATATGCGAAGATAGAGAAATCGTACATAGATCTAATAGACAATTTAGAAAAATATATTGTTACTTTCAAGGAAAAATGTATAACAGAAAATGAAGATATAATCCATATTCTGATTATCAGAGAGGAGTGAAATTGAGTGAAAAATCTACTGCTCCAAAACGGATTGAAGTACCCAGCAAAAGGGCAAATAATACTAACATTTAGTTTAATTTCAAATATTAAATTATTAGAACAAATGTTGATTAATTAATTTAGACATGTCTAAATTAATTATACAAAGTATTTTAAAAGTATCATAATCATATAATTAACTCATCAAAAAATAAAAAAAAATATATTTGGAAATATTAATTATTTAAGTAATTTTTATTAAATATAATTATCTAACATTTATTACATATCATTCAGAGTGTCAGTATCAGTACTTATATTTTATATATATATTACTAAATTAAAAAGTTTAAATTGGAGTTTAGTGAACTTGGAGGACTTTCAACCTCGTGTTCACAGGACCAGTTTGATAACCTGGCTAGAACCAGCTCCCTTCAGAACTCTTTCTTCAGTCGCCTTGGATTGTGTACCACTTCGGTTTGTAGATTTGACCTCCTGACAGATAAAATTAGTTACAGAATTCTCGTCTAATCTTATCCTAATATTAGTACTATTATTTTTCTTATTATTTTCTATTCCAGTACTATTATTTAATTAATTTCAATTTCTAACATTGTCTATATTTATGTCCAGTTTGTTTGCATACAAAATATCTTGGTTTATTCCTAATTCATTTCTTGTCTGGACTCCTCGGTAAATTAGTAGCTCCTTCTATGTCCATTGGATCTTGAATCGTCCTAACTTTGAATTCCTACTACTGTTGCTACTTGCTGTTCTCTTCAAGCACAGTTGTTCTCTTCAAGCACAGTTGTTCTCTTCAAGCACAGTTGTTCTCTGCTGCAGCAATCCCATTTCCCTGAAGAAAGTGTTTTGCTCTCGATCGTAGACTTCCCAGAAGCTTTCTTTCCATTCCTTGAGCTCAGTAACTTGATTTTTTAGAGCTCTATTCTCTAATCGTAGCCACTTTACTTCCTCCTTCAGGTCAGAGAATGCGACTAAAATTTATGCCTGCTCTTCCTGGAACTGTGGCATCTCAAACTCTCGCACGGCTGCTGCTTCTTAGGTCTCCAGCACTTTTCTAGGTCCTTCCTCTTCAGTTGGTGTCATCGGGGTAGCCTTTTGGCGCTTTTGTCCCATCTTTTAGGTTGGTCTGGAAGTTCCTAGTTGAGTCTATTATTCTTGAAGGTTTTGGGAAGAAGATTATTTCTAGGAAGAAGATGTGTGAGTTAAAGATGAGGGTTCTTACTTTCTCTCCCCTTTTTAGGAGGTGGTATAAAAGCCTTTCTTGAATTTTTAATATAGAATCACTTTAGAAGTTTTTAAATTTATTATATAAAAAATATAGTTTTAAATTATAATTTAAAATGTTATGTATTATTTATTTATAAAATAAATAAATAATTAATTAATGTGGTATCACCTCTATTAGAATAGCAATAAATAATAGAAGAAATCAAATTTTACTTTAGTAATAATCTAGAAAATGTTCCTAGCTTCACATAGTCTCTTTGATGCTCTTAAATTACTTTTAATTATTCTTCCTACATTTCTAATAATTATTAATTTGAGAAATTTATATCAGTTTCATCGAATAAATATTCCTTAAGTAGTTGAAAATAAGATGTCATATTTCGATTTTTTTATTTACCTGATTTTTCTCAAATTCATCTAAATGTCTTTTTTAACTTTCTTAATCTATTCCACATTATTATCAAAATTGTTGCATTTTTTTTTCTTTTTTACAAGTTCTTTATGTATTAAATTAGCTCACTTGAACCAGCTATTAGAAATTTTCTTATTGCTTTATAATATGGGAGAGTTTTTTTGATATTTCAGCTTTCTTTTTTTCTAATATGTTTTTGATAAAATCTATATTCTACGAATCTAATATTGTTATTTCTCCACATATAATGATGGTTCTATGCTTTCAAATTCATAATTACCTCAAACTATTTTAGTTAGATTTAGTTTATTGAGCAATTTAACTGCTTAACTTTTATTAAATTTTCTTGCATTTAATTTCTTAGTTAATATAACTTTTTCTTACTAATAATATCAGCATTTCTCAATAATGTGAAATTCGTCTTTTTCCTCATTTTTATATAGACTACATAATATCACTTTCTAACAAGGATCTTACCTTTAATGTCTAGGGGCATTACTGTATTTGGTTCTTAGTCTAAACAAATAGTAGATTTTCAAATTTTTAGCGATGCGATATTCACTATATTTAAATGCGCAAAATTCTTTTATTTTAATCTGAATCTATGTTTTCTGCATATGCTGAGGCGTTCTGCAAAGTTATCGATAATCGCTTTTGCTGCAAGTTCTTTTTTTATATTTTGTTAAAGTTTAAAGCCATAATCTTCAAAGTTTTATTTTTTTAGATTCAGGTTTAATTTACTATCTTTACTTTATATTTTAATTAGTTATAATAATGTATAATTATAATTAAAAATGATTAATGACTATTGTTACATTTTGACTTTAAGCTAGCTACTTAGATAAGAGTTGACAGACCCTCGAGGATATTCTTAATTTATTCGAGGTTCCTGCTTGCTTAAAATCTCGACTGACTACTCGCTCCTAATCTTTATCTACTGGTTCAGGATTCAAATTTCCTGACTTCACTTATCGTTGGATAAGATATATGATAAAAAACGATGCTAAATCATGAAGGCGATCTACAACTTTTAACACAAATAACTAATTTAAGAAAAATTTGAAATTTGAAAGAATCCTTAAGTCAAGATCAAAAAAGAATTAACTATTGGAGAAACTTGAATGTCTCAAGATTGAATCATGATTTGTTCAATAATGATTCAAGAAAGATTCAAAAAGAATTAAAAATAATAATAGTATAAAAGAACACTAAAAATATTATTTTAACTTAATTCGTGACAAACCAAAAAATGGTGACGTCATTTTTATTTATTCATTCATGCGGTTCAAGAAAAATTAAATTTAAGCTCCATTTTTTCGATTTTATTTGAAAATAGGTGATTATTTTCAAATTTTATTTTATTAGTTCTTATTATGTGTATCACTCTTCATAATTTTTTGTGCCTATTTTAGTGATTTATCTTGTTTTGTGATGCTTTTTCTAAGTTCTTTTTTATTATGAATAGGGTAATTTTTATTAAATTTAGATTATTTTTGCAGGTCAAAGAAGTTTACTTTAACTTTTCTTGAATACCACGTTCTTTCTTTAAACTTATTATCTTGTTCATTTATACTTTATTCATAAGCGTATTACTTCTTAGTCACGCCTATATATAATAAAGTTTTAGTAAGTTTATCTTAAAGTATATATTTTATATAAAAATTTCAATCTAAATCATATTAAATTCATATTATTAAATTTGTTTAAAAGTTGTTGGCCAAAAAAGGGTTTGTCAACTACCTTACTCCATTATTTTCTTTTTATAGAAAAGCCTGTCTTTTTACTATAATTTGGATATAATCAGAAAATTTTCCAGCTACTTCCATCTATTATTTTGTATTCTCTTTCATTTTTTAATTTGTAGAAGTGTCATACGTTATGACATTCCTAATTACAAAATATCCTTTTTTCTTTATCCTCTTCTTTTACCTGTTTTTAAGTTCATTTAGTTCAATTTCCACTTGAATTATTATTAGGTCAATCATAATTGAAATTTTTTATTTATTATTATATAAAAATAAATAGGGAGGAGCAATCCTCCAACTGACATTAACTTAAGATCTAATTCCAGGATGTACCCATGGGCGAAGAACTGAACAAGAAACTGAGTAGGAGCCAAGAGAGAAGACGAAGACTAAAGAGTTATCAATAAAGTTATTGATGAAAGATGCCAGATTCTAAGGCCTCTTAGGGAGCTTTCCGATCCCACCCTATAGAAGACGAGACTCAAAAGGATGCTAGCACTGTGGAACTGTGGAAGACTTCAGAAAATACTTTTTTGACTTTAAAATCTTTATTAAAGAGCTGCACACCATTGAGGTGCTACGCGTTCTCTAATCCCATTTATTTTTTATTTATAAATTACAAATTTGTCTCTATCTTTTATTTTATTTTTTAATCTTGATTTTTTACATCTTTTATAAAACTATTTTTCACTTTTTAGAGTCATTATTCATTAATCGTTATCTAGCTTTTCTATATATGCTTCAAACATTTGTATAAGTTAAAGCAGTGTTTATGATATTTCCTTACAATATATATTTTTTTATCATGTTTGAGTTGTTCCAACTTTTTTCTTAAATTTCTAAATCACTACCATCTAGAGGAATAGTTTTGTTGTTTGCTACTAGTTTTTAAGTTTATTCTCTAGTAAAGTCATTTAATAAATTCATTTTATAAGTCATTAGCAGAAAATTTACTAATACTCTTTTATTATGTTATGTATTATATGAAAAATGTCACCTAATAAATAACAGGCCTCTTTTACAAAACCTAATAAAAAAACCAAACTTTTCTTATGTTTCTATTTACTTCAATTGGATAATTAGAAGCCAAAAAAATTAGCTTAAGACCTTAAATAAATGCCTTAATCTCTTATGATAAAAATAAAAAATTGATAAATGATTAGAACCCTTAGAAAGATTTTAAATAATAGACTAATTCTTAAGAGATGGATAGATAGATCAATCTAATCGAAAAGAGTTTAAGATAAAACTTCGACCAGAGAATCAGTTAACTGGAGTAAACCTAGCTCAACTAATAATCATATCCAGAACCAAAAAATAAGAATCTATCCCTTAGTTTCACCTCTTAAAAAAGAAAAATTAGATGTTGACATTGCAAAAAACATGGGCATAGGGTAAAACAAAGCTAGAAATTTAAATAAAATTAAGAAACAGAAAGAGGAATTAAAAACTTTTCCAAGATTTATTATTCGCTATGCGGAAGATTCTTTTAGAAAAAAATATTTCAGCCATATTTAGGAGCTTCCAAATTATGGATGATCTAAGAAGACTAGAGAAATGATATTATGGCATTCATTTTCAAGTGTTATCAAGAAAAGCAATTAATAAATTTATAAAGATTTTACGGCTCAGGAAGATCAGTAGAATACGATATGGAAACATTCTGATGATGAAAGATTTCTTAAAACTTTATTTCTTGGTAAGCTAAATAAAGGTGAAGTTACTTTAATATATTATAGTTTTTATTGTTATTTTTAAACAATTTTATTAAAAAATCTAAACAATTATTTTTATTATATAAATATAGATTTGTTATCAGTTTATAACAAGATTTATAAGATCATGTGGACGATGAGACCACACACTGAATTTGTTACAAAATAGGATATTAATAACAGATATCAAGAAATAGAATGCGATATTGTTAGACTAGATGAATAAATGGGAATAGACTTTTAAAAATATGAAAATGCCCTTTAGCAAGTAAAAGAAATTAAGCAAAGGTTAGAGAAATTAGAGAGCTAATAGCCATAAAAAATCAAGATTCATGATAATAAAAGAACAACCCATGACTTAAGAAAAATACTTTAAAAAAAGTGCTACATATGTGGCAGTCAATATCATCTTTGAAGAAGATGCTAGGGAAATAAGGAAATTAGAAAAAAGATTTGAAATGAATTAACCATGTTTTATCCTTACCCGGATGGTTAATTATGACGTAAGAAGTTAACTCCAAGACCGTTCGGAAAGCTCGGAAGTGAACTTGGGTGGAGACATCTCGGAGTCCAAGACCCTGTAAAAGGTAATACAGGGGGGTTATGGATCTTTTAAGGGAACACTCCATTAACCTTAAAATTTTTAATTTAATTTAATATAAATATGGATTTCAGTCACAGATAGAAAAACTTATAGGTAGTTTGTTGCAGTGTATACTGCATTTCGTGAAATCTCGCACTAGATGTCATCATGGGGAAGGGTGGACAAGCTCGGAAGGCAAACCTAACTTGCACGAGAGTTCTCGCTAGCATTAAGAACAATTAACTGACTGGCCTGCTAGTGATTAATTAATAATTCTTATTTAGATCTTATTCAAGAAGACTGGAGCTTTTTATTCAAGATTTAATAATAATTTTTAATAAGCAGATTCCCCATTTGAGAAGCTGACGTGACTCAATGGACGAAAAAAATGACAACAAAGAGTATGAAAATACCTCATTTTCATATTAAATATTAACATTAAAAAAGCAGCGCTCCAATGAGGTGCTACTTGCTCTATAAAAATATTTATTTATTGCACAATCTATTGTAGTAAATTAATAAAATTTAGCATTTTAAATTAAACTTTAAAAAATTCTGATTATTATTAACTCTTTAATTTCTTAAATTTAATAATTTAATTTAAAGAAAAAAAAGACAAAATTAATTTTTTTAATACCTAATTTTGATAAAAAGTAGAAAAAGTTAGTAAACATATTTAATAATTAAATTTATGAATTTTTAATTATTATTCTATCATAATTTATTTCTATAAATTAATTTTTTTTTAAAGTTTTATAAATTAATATTAATCAGTATCCTAACTGGTTAAGTTGATATGAATAAGAGATTCATCTAACGAAGTAGTTATCATGTGGTTGTATCTAATGCTTGCATTGTTTTAAAACAGTTTTTAAAATTTTGATTTTGATTGCATGAAGCAATCATTATTAAAATTTTAAAATTTAGTCTGAATTACTACAAAACTTTATTCCTTAACTCAAGCTTGGATCATTAGAAAAATATTTTCAATTAATAAAACTAGTTCAATAAGCAAAATAGCTGTAAGAGTTATAAATAAAGCAATAATCTCAAAAGGAAAATGCAAGGCAGACTTTAGAAGAAGATCAAAATATATTCCAGTTAATTTTGAGGAAGACGATATAATATTTGCCAAAGAAATAGTAAGAAAAGAGTTATTAATCGTCTAGTAAAATTAAATGAGAATATCTATAATTATAAGTAACAATCTTAAGATTTAGCTATTCATTAAGTATTTCAGAATATTCTTATTTAATATTAAGAATATTTTTACAAATTCTTAATGAAATAAGTGTATTAAATTTTTTAAAGCTTAGCTAGCAGCAATATCAATTTAAGACTCTTGATTCGGGATCAAATTTTCAACACTTTTACTTTTCTAAGGATGTTATGAAATAAGAATAGGAGATTCAACTTCTTAAAGAATCAAGAATGGAACAACTCAATACCGGATTGATTCCAATGGTTGTCGAACACTAAGCTTAACCTCGGATGAGACTAATCCCGATTAGGAAGAGATGCTTCTGCTGCGGAAGCCAACAACATCTTTATCGGAACTGTCTTAAATTCCAATAGAAACAACGGGATTTCTGATAAGCAAAGCGAATAGAAAAAATTAGATTAAACAAGATTTTTTGCAACAAGAATGGAAGAATGTACAAGAAGAAGATGGAGGTAAATACAAGACTTGACTGGAATTTAGGACGGAAAACCTACTTTAAAAACCTGCGGATGGGAACGCATAATCTTCCTATCGACCCAAACATTTTAATTAACAGCGAGGAGCTTGAAGCGCTGTACTCCTGACAGGGTGAAAATCCCTAAAAACGGAGAAACTTTTTAGTTATTAAATTAAATTAAATTACTTTTCTAAGGAAATATAAATGGTTAATTATTGGTATAGTTAATCGCAAGTAGATTAATAGATTAATATTTATATTAAAAGAATTAAGCGATTTAGTTAAATAATAATAAGCAACTAGAGATTTTAACTAGTATAAGTGTAGACAAATGTTTCTAAATTTTCGATTAAAGATTCTAACAACTTAACTATTAATAAGTTACGTTAGATCTTTAATTAATTTAAAGTGGGGAAGATATCTTTTTGAGAAATGGGTTAGAATCCATTAAATAAGTCAAGATTTATTAATTAGATTTATTTATTATCGGAACTACCTCACATAAATAATCAAAATTTTTAGTAAAACTGAAATAAATATTGAATCTAGCAAAGATCTTACGATAGATTCAAGAAGAAATTGCCAATGTTATAATTATACTGACTCATTAATTATTTAATTCACCTATCAAAATTTCCAAAATATCTATTTATCAAATGCGAATTTATTTAATACTACATTCACTAATTTCAACTTGTCGAACTCTAATCAATAATCAACAAATCTGAAAAATTCAAAATTTATTAACTGCAATTTGGATAATATCTACCTCTCATCTATCTAAACATATATCCTCACATCCTCACTGGTCACAGTTCTGCTATAACTGCTGTAGCGATACCAATTGACAGCAAGGTAATGTTTTGGTAATTATGACGATACGTTATCAGGCTAAAACTCAAATACAGGGGTGCAAGACCATGAATTGCCACATTTCTTATGTAAGTTCGGCAGCGATATCTAGTAACGCTAAGGTAATCTTTTCCGGAAAAGATGATAAAAATATAAGAAGATAGGACGGAATTGCAGAGAAGAATAAGAGTGTTATGAGTGGTCACACATCTCCTGCCTATGCTGTATATTTCACCCATAAATCAACATTATAGTATCTGGAAATGGAGATCAACCCATCAAACTATGGAACGCCAATATTTCTTAGTGTCTTTAGGTTCTTTCAGGACAATCTAGCTATGTGGATCCAGTCACTTTCTCAAGTAACTCAATTTTATAATATTTGGTCCACTTGATAAGATAATAAAGATTTGTAATACAATTTCAGGCGAATTAGTGTGTAAAATATAAGGTAATAAGTAAAAGCAAGTTTAAATATAAATTGCAATGATAATATTTTCGTAAAAAGATTGAAATACGATTTATATTATTATGATTTAAAGGATTAAAATTAAAGTATGAATAATACTTAGATGAGTCTAGAGGTAGATATCAAGTGAGTGAGAAACTAATTGAGATTATTTTAAAATTATTCTATTAAATAATAAAGGTAAAAGATAAGCTTTATTTCGTTTTCTTTATTCTAAAAATGTTTACTTATGCTTTTTTAGTTTTAGTGCAAAATTTATAATTATTATTAAAGTTTTAAAAGTAAAAAATCAAAAAGTTATTAAGTAAAAAATATTTTTTTTAAAATGTGTTAGAGTTTCAAAATGATAAAATTTTCTTAAATCTTTTAAGTAAAACAAGCTAATTAAATCTTATTTAATTTTAAGATAAACTCTCGAGTTCATAAAATATAATATTATTTTAGATAAAATTTTTAATTTTGAAATGATTGAAGGAAGTGTAGATCATTTTTTTTAATTATATAAAATGTTTTCTATTATGATAAATTCAATTTTATGTTTTTTTAATTGTATATTATTACTGAGTTATAAAATAAGAATTTGTATTAATAACTCAATAGTGCTTCAGTTTTTTCATAAAAGTTTGAATTTCTAATTATGATTTCATAAAAAATAGAAACAATCATTATGTTCTAAAGGAGTTTTGTCTGATTGACTGAAAGTTGGAAAGCAGGATGGAAAAATGTAAAAGAGGAATAATATTTAAAAGGGATTTAAATCAGAAAAATGGAGTTAAATAAAAAATCTTAAATAAAGATTATTTTTGGAAAAAAGAGTTTAAAAAGGTATTCTGTGAGAATAAAAAGCTTTCAAAATTATAAAATTATAAAATTTTTGTTTTGGCTACTTGATTCAAGTAAAAGAAAATTTTAAAATTAGAACAAAACATTTATTTTTGAGAAAATGTTTAATAATTAAGAATGGAAATATTTTGATTAGATTTAATCTATAAGGATTTAACTTTATTTTAAGATAAATTAAAAAATAATTCAATTTTTTTAGAATTTAAAAAAAAATTGAAGCGATTGAAAAAGAGAAGGAAAGACTAGGTATTTGGAGCATGAAATTGTGAAAGTTTTTTTTTTGTTCAGAGTTTTATGCAACATAAGATTTTTGGGATTGACTTTAATTTCTATAAAATAGGAAATAGATCTTTGAAAGAAGGAAAAAGATTAAGGATGAAATTCTTCGTTAAGGAGTAGAAAAAGGATTAAAAAATATAAAAATACCAAAACCTTTTTTTATTCTGAGTTTTATACTATAGAAAGATTTTAGAATGGAACGAAATTGGAAAAAATTAATACGACCTATATAAGAGTTCTAAAAATAATTTTTCAATAGATTTTGAGAAATTTTGAAAAATACCCATCTAGTATAAAAAAAATTTAAAAAGCTCTTTCTCCAAGTTTTAACTTTTCAAATAGAAGAAAACGAGATATAATGCTATTTTCTATTACTTTTGTAGAATAAAATTTAAAGAACTAAAATATTAATTTAATAAGGATCAAAGCAATAAAGATAAACTAAATTATTTCTCTTATATGCAAAAAAATTGTTAATTATATAAATAAAGCATAAATAAAGAATAAATCTATTTGAATAAAAAAACACATAAGAAAGATCAAAGTTAAATACCTGTTATCTAATAAAGTTTCAACTATTAATAACAAATATCATTATATTAATACGCTTAAAATAACAAAAACCTGTTTTAATAGCAATAATAGTTGAAGTTGTTTAATTTTAGAAAAAAAAGAATCTATTCTAATAATTTACCAAAGGTATTTATTATGTTCAATTTAAGAATAAAATGAACGTATTTAATATAAAAATAGTAAATTAATATTTAAAATAAATTGAAAGCTCTGATACTGGGAATTGAATCTGGGTCGTCTGCTGACATGCAAAAAATAGTAATTTTTCTACTTCGTATCTTATTTTTAAATATTAAGGAGCCTTTAAGAAGAAAAAACTAAAGTCAAACAAAGATTGTGAGCACTAAATTGATTTAAATTTTTTATCATAGCATGCTTAAGCAATCCATATAACGTGTTTGCAAATATATTATATTAATTCATTATGATTAATTTTAGATAGAAAAATAAAAATTATTCTTCATAAATAATGATGAATTAAGGGAAATAAATTACTTTTATTTAGTAAAGACTAAGAAAATATAAAAAATATTTAATTCTTAGTTTGATAATTGATTTCTTCAATTAAGTTGAAAAATTCTTTAAGTCTAACTAGATCTAAAATAATCTAATTCTATAATTTTTTTTATTCAATAATTATTTTTTGATCTAGAAATAAAAATCTATTTATGACTATCTTCAATAATAGCTCATTTAAACTTTAACTAAAAAGCAGACTTAATTCAAAAGGTTTATTTATCTTATGATTTAAAATTATTTATTAATTAGTTTTTACTTTTATTTCAATCATTAACAAAATAGAAAATTCTACTTTTATTTTAATTAAATAAAGTTAAAATTTATTTAATAAATCATCACTACTTTTTAATGTAACTATATGATATTTTAAGGGTGGTATAGTGCGAGTTCGATATTGGAAGGCCTGTAAGATCGAAACTACTCTTCTATATTTAATTATTCCAATTAAGAAACTTAGAGATATTTTTAAATTTAATTTATATTAATTAAATTCTGGCTTTTCTAACTTTTTTTTCTTTAAGAATTAAAAAATCCTTTTTAGTTAAGTTGCAATACATTTAAAATAAAATATATATCACTTTCCTTTGTTAATTTCAAATTTTGATATAACTTCATTTCTCTTCATTTTATCGGTATCAATGCTATTTATTTACTAGATTTTTAACTCAAATTCCACTCTAAATTGAATTTACATCAACTCTTTATCTTTATATCTTGAAAAGGGATAGTAGAAAACTTATAAATAGCTATTTTAAAGCTTTTATATCATTTCTTTTTATTTTTATCGTCCAAAAGTATTGTTAATTTCTAAAATTAAATACAAAATTGCCTTCTTCTTTACTCTTCAATTAAAAAAGGGTAATACTGAACATCTAACATATTAAGATTTCTTGCTAGCAGACTTTATAATCTTATGATAGATTAATAAATTATAAAAGAGATATTTTAAAGGAAAAATCTGAAAGTGGAAGGTCTAAAATAAAGAAAAGAGACTTAGAAAATAATTTAATGCTTTAAGAGGCAAATTAATATAATCCTCTAGGTGCTGGATCAGATTTATCTAGTTTCTAAATAATGTAGATATATGGCTTTATCACTCCTAATTATGAGAATAGTTTCTTAAACTTTCATTAATCTTAACTTTTTAATTTATGTTTCTTGCTAAAATAAAACCTCTTAAGTCAGAACATTCAGAACTAGATTTAATATAAGGAATCATATGCAAAGATAATTAAATGCTTAATTGAAATAATAAATTAATAACTAATGGCAAAAAGCAACTTAATGGAAACAGAGGTTATCTTTGGAAAATAAAGAATTTAAACATAATAATTTAATCTAAAAAATGAACTCATATTCATGTATAAAAGAATACATTATTAAGTTTATTGGCTAGTCATATTTTAAAGATTAACTAAAAAGAAATAGAATAGAATCCCTTCTTAAAATGAATTAAAAATAGATAACTTCTTATTATATCATGACTGTTTATTTATAAAAAATATTATAAAAAGGTACTTAGAAGCAAATTTACATCCAAACCTCAGGAAAGTTATTTAGAAAAAATAATAAAAAATCAATTACTTACTTGAAAATCAAAGTTATGCTGTTTTGCGCAAGATATATCCGAAGCAAGTTGTAAATAAATTAAAAAAATATAGAGAAACTTGAGAAAAAGGATTATTAAATTTGCAAGAATAAAGATTATTTTATTTTAAATTAACTAGCATCTTTATATAGATCTCATACCTTTTAAATGCAAAATCTCTCTAAATACACTAATATTTTAATATACTCATAAAATAAATTTTTTTGAAAATGTTTAGTTTTTATGATTAAGTCGAAATCAAAATAATATTTTAATACCTTAATCATATAAATGTTCACCTCAGCTTAAATGTAAGCTATATTAAATTTTTCAAAAGAAATGTATTTTTAAGAAATGAAATAAGGAAAATAAAATACCTCCGTAATACCATGAGCAATGTATATTAATAAATACTTCCATATATTTATAAACTTTTATATCTATTTAGTTTTAATTTTAGGCTTATTTTTTATTTTATTGCCTAACTTTTTTAAATTTTATTAATTATTAAGATTTAAATGAACTTTTCCTCTGCAAAAAAGTATTAAAAGGAGAATTGAAGGAGTTAAGAAATGAAATTTAAACGTTATTTACTAAATCTTAAGTTCATAACTTTTAATATTTTTATTAGGGAAAAAATTAAGTTTGATTTCTGAACTTTTTCTAGATTTCTCTTAACATTAAATTTTAAAAAAATTTAAATCCCTTTCAAAAATTATTTTCACTCTAATTGTATAAATGAAAATTCAATAAGCCTGCTTCTCTTTTTAAATACTTATATACAATTAAATAGCTTTAAAAAGTTACCATTATAATTTTATTTTAACCACTCTTATCTTCTTCATATAAGCTAAAATAGTAAATAAAAGGGTTGATATTAATATAACTTATGCAAATAATAGCTTCTAATATCTTTCTAGAGCTAAATAATAATAAATTAGTATGATATTTAGTTTCTTATTTAATACTTTATCTATCTATATATCTATCTTAGTGCTTTTTAGTAATTCTCCTTTACTTTTACTTGTTTTTTACAGGAGCATTTATCAAATATTTCATATATGCTTTAATTTACTCTTAAGTAAATGATTTTCAGACCTGTTTTTGGAGAAAAGCATTAATAAGAGTTGATTTAATTGAAATTATTTTATTAGAAGTATTAAATGGAAAACAATAATTGAAGTATAATTAACGTGAAAGCAGGCTAGGAGTAAAATTTTTCTAGGTATATTTAATCAAGAGAAACTGGAAGCAAAATATTGCAAACTGTATTAGAAATAGTGAAAAAGTGCTCTATATTAGATTTAGCTAACCTTAATTTAAATAATTTCTTCAGATCAATTATCTTAAGATAAATGCTTCAATTTTATTCAGTGAGAAATTACGAAATTGGATAACTTAAATCTTAAATGATAAGGTTATATTTAGATTAATAAATAAATATTGATAAAAGTTATAAACATTAAATTAAGAAGGAAATTGATTTGAAAGAAAGGATTATATTCCAAAATATTAATGCTTATCGATATAATTTTAAATTAATGAAAACGGAAATTATATCATAAATAAGTCTGCATATATATCTAACTGAACTAATACTATAATAAAGTAAGACAAATAATAAATTTTACCAAAGTATACATATTTAGAAAAAAGTTCTTTGTAAATTAAAAAAAAAATTATTTAAGTTTTAAAGATAAAATTTAATATCAATATCAGATATTTAAATATTTTAGCTTTAGATTTTGCAAAGCATTATAATTTTTAAGATTTAATTAAAAGTTAAGTTTATAGGAAGCTTCAGTCCATAGATACTATTTCTTATTTAAAATTCATAAACATTCTCTTTTCCTAAGGCATTTAGTAATTTTGATTATGTGTGACAATTAAATTGCAAGAGATTTTCTTAATAGTTTCGATTTTAGTCTGACTTATCTTTTAGTTTCCTTTCAAGTTCAAGCTCCAGGCCTTCTAATAAAATTCGTATATTTTTCCTTTTTTATCTCAGATTGGAAATCCATTATCAGTAATTTAAACAATGAATTAAAGACTCAAATATCTGATTTTCTGTAAATATTCGAATATAAGCTACATCCCTGAATCACTTATATTATAGCAATAATCAAGAGTTAAGTTTTCGATATTTGGATTATTTTGAACAATAACTTAGACAATTTCATCATTCACTTCCAAGCAATCTATTAAACTCAAACCTTTTAGTTAATTATTCCAGTCTATGAATAAATAGTATAAATCATTACCAAAATCTTTATTTTGGATGTTTTTCAAGCTTAGATAGGAAAGCTTATTACAATTCTTGAGATTCTTAATTAATTAGGTTTTGTATGCTTTAAATTCATCGGAAAAACTGAATTTGATTAAATTTGGACACAGTAAAACCAAATTCTCATCTATTTCAGGAACTTAGTATAATTTCAAAGATTCAATAGAATTTCCATTCTATTTCAAGTATTAAGTTAGATATTCCATATTGAGCAATGAACTTTATATCGATAGTTATTTTAGCTTTAGCTTATCTATGTTTTCCACTAGGAAGGAACCGGTAATTGAGTTGCTAACAATCTTAAATTTCTTCAACTAATTTTCTTTACTTTCTAATAAAAACTAGTCGTCTTTTTATTTCCCATAGTATTTGAAACTCTCTAAATTTATACACACTTTAAGCAAAGGTTTCAACTCTATATACCTTTTCATTTCTTAGATTTTAATCTCCCTTATTTTTTCTCCTATGGAAAGGATATTTTTTTGAAAAATAATTTACTGCTTTTTATTAGGATTCTGAGATAAAAAATCTTTCCAATTTACGTAAAATAAGGTATTGATTAGATTTTGATTTATTTTTTCTATGTAGTAATCAAAAATGTCCTTTCATAGTAATTGTATCTCTAGAGACTGTGGCTCTCTTGCTTTTATCAAATTCATAAACTACTTGAAAGAAAAATCCAAAACTTCATTTACTTTTATAGCGTCTGACTTGTTTTGATAAGATTCATTTCTACGATTTAATACCTCAAGTTAGTTATATATCAAATGAAGAATTTTAAACTTCTTTATTCTAAAAATTTTAGACACTTAAAACATATGTGTAATTTCATGAAAATTGAGAAGTCCAAAAATATGCTGAATTATGTTGATCTGGAGCTTATGAAAGTAATTTTAAGTTTCAAATTTACCTTCTTTTATGATTTCTTAATTTTGACTGATTTAATTTATTCCACTTAAGTTTGAGAATTTATTTTCTGGGTTTTTGCATATTTAGCTTTTATTACAGCTGAAAGTGATGTTTTCTTCTTCGGTAATTTAATAATTAGGTTCTTTAAGCTAATGATTAAGCTATTGCTCTTATAGAACATTCTCACTTTAAATCCCGCCTTACTTTCCGATAACTTTTTCTATTCCTCTTAAATTTTCATAGTAACATCTGCTTCCTCCCTTAAGAGAGTGATCTGATAATATTATTAGATGATTCTTTGCTTCATGTAAAGAAGTTTAATTTAATGATTATTTAAAATTCTTATCATATTAATATTTGTAATTTTCCTTTTAATTATTTAAATATTTTTGATGTCGATCAAAAATAGTTAGTTTGACTGAAAGATTTTAAGCATAGTAATTCAAAAACTTTAGATTTTATAGATTAACTCAGTCTTAAAAATAGCGTTGTTTGTGCTAGATATCTCAAACGTTTCGAATTTGCAGGGGAAAGTACTAGCTTTCATCATAGATATCCATTTTCATTATTATAAAATAAATGGCTGTTTTTATTTAATTTCAATTATACAAAATTTCATTGTAATTATTAACTGAACATTCCTTTAATTTTTTTGGTATTACTCAGAAAGGTTATAACCTTTATTTTCAACTTAATTTTAAAGCTTCTTTATTTTAATTTTCTTTGTTACTATTATTTATCCTTAAAAATATTCTTTACTGTTAACCTTTAGAGACATTTTTGAATTGATATAACTAAAGCTATGTTTTCTATGGACTTAAAATAAATTAATGTTAAAAGTTATTTTAACTTTACACAGTAACTATGGAAAAAGGATTTCTAAATCAAGTTAGTTAAAGTTTTAGAAAGAAAATGAACTTACTAAATTAATATAATTATGTTCAGATCTAATTGGACTTTTTATTATTTCATTTAATCTTGTGTTTTTAACATTGTTTACATATTTCTTTCAAAGTAATAAGCTTTTAATATACTTTCAGATATACTGATCTTTAGTGAGATTATTAATTTTTATAGAAGCTTAGTAATTGGTTTCTAATAAATAAGTTTGAATAAATTGATTTCATTCCTATCTATTTAGAAAATATTTGATCCTTAAATTAACCTAATAGCAGCATTAATTTACTAATGATGTATTAAGATGATATTTAGTTGATAAATTCTTTATTTATAGCTTATTAAATAGTTATTTGGTTTAGACTAAGAATGTCCGTTTAAATTAACGATTTTAGTTTATCAGATACAATTAAATAGTAAGCTATTGCTATATTTTAATATTAAGCTTCTATATTTTAATGCTTCTAACTATTTATTTATTTAATCTCTCTATTGAACTCTCTATTCTACTCCTATGATATTAACCTTTAAACTGGCTTGAAATATAAAATAGAATTAAAAGAGATTAAATTATTAAAGGAGTATTAAATAACTGATTAGAGTTACTATGACGATATCCTTCTCGCTAGTAGATTTTGATATATCAGTTGATGAAAATAAAGTACTGTTATAGCAATAAATTTTGACAAGCAAATATAGTAATAAAGTATAAAAAGCTATTTAGTTACTAGATTATATTTCAGCCATATAATAAACAAAACTTATAAGACTTTTAGTAATTATAACTAATAAAAGGAAGAATCAGTCTATTTTTATTTATTACTAGTTGTAAAAATAAATAAATAGTTGTCCTTTTTAGATTTGTAGATAGATGTATAACTATTAAACTATATAAGCAATATAAAATTAACTTGTGCTAGTTACCTACATAAAGTATCTTTCTTCTTAATTTAGATAAGCTATCAAATATTTAAAATATCAATATATTAAATTCTAATTTAGAATACCCTGTGTAAATATATTTCCCCTTGCTTTGTATTTCTTGAATACACTTAGATAGAGAGCAATTTAAGTATTTGAGGGTAGATTAGAAAAAATATTTGGGTTTCTTTAAATAAAATCTCTTAATGAGTAAATCACTTCTTAAGCTGTTTTAATAATAGATAATTATATAAAGCAAATAATACTCAAGGTAAGGAAATAAAATTTAAGGGAATACCCTTCAATTATCATAATTTATTAACCTTGGTACATACCTTTATTTTACATAATGTATAGAGGTTTGGCTAAAAATACTTATGAATAAAGATAAAAATATAAAAAATAAAATTTAAATTGGCTAATTTAAATCAACAAAGGTATAAAATACTACAGTTAAGATAAATTGATAAGCTTTACTCCAAGCTATAATTATTAAGCTTAGTTGATCTAAATTATTTCCTTTAAATTTTATAGTTGATATGGTATGCTTTTCTTTAGGTTTACCTAAATAAATTTATTTGAGAATTTTAATTCTTAGATAGTTAATTGATAAATAAGTGTATTTAGATAGTACAATTCTTTAAGTTCTTAAGGATATATTTTAAGTTATCTCTCTAAGGGAATGAAAGATCTTCTATTTTAAACTATAAATAATCATCTTAACTTTAACTTTCAAAAATAGCTTCCAAAAAAAAGAGATAAAAGAGCAGCTATTGCTAAACTAAGCAGATGGTTCCTCAATTAAAGCTAAATTAAGTTTAAAGGCTCTTAAGATTTCTAGAATAATCCTCAAAATCATGTTCTTTAAATTGTCTGAAAGCTACTTTAAATTTATACTCAAGAACAACTTTTTTAAAATCCTTAGTAAAAGATTCTTTATCTACTTCAATTTAGTTAAGAATCTTTGCTAATTATCTTAGAATAATACAGTGAAATTATTAATTAAATTAAAGAAAAAATAAGATAAGCAAGTGCTGTATAAAAATAGATAAATACATTAATAAATCCTACACTAGTAGAAAATATATAAGTAAAATATGAAAGGCTATTGAATTAAAATTAAGATAGATTTAATTCTTAGATATTTAATTGAATTGGATAATGAGATTGTAGTTCTTAAAATCGTGCAAGTTCAATTTTTATATTTTTTAAAGGATTAAATACAAAATAATAAAGTAAATAGTGAGGAATTTTTTAAACTTATATAATATAGAACTTTATTGTCATTCTAGTTAAAGAAATTTAACTAATCTTCAACTTTTAAAGAGAGATAAAATTATAAGAGTTTTAGTTCTTAAACGAATTTTAGTTTGAACTTTAATTTTGCTCGAACTTTTTATTATTTTAAAATGGTTTAATAAGCCAACAAAATTTCTAAAAGAATAAAAAAGCAAAGTTTATTAGTACAAAAATAAGAAAAAATAAAAAATCTAGAAGGATAATAAACTTTTATTAATGCTACTCTCTTTTATTATTTTCTAATTATGAGGAAGTGCTTCGGAGAAATACATAATTTTTCATTAACCTATTTTTTATGATTGATATCTAGAGTTAATTTAAATAAAAATAATCTTTAGGCAGGCTTTTTATTTTTTAAAGTAAAATCCGTGAATTAAGCGTATTCTATAAGATTTCTTTTTTCAATTTTCGAATATTTAGCCAATCAATAAAAATTCATGTATCTTTTTAAATTAAAATAGTTTTTTACAATTCACTTGAAAATCGAGTTTTTCATTAGATTTAAAAAATTGTATTAAAGATTAATGCTTAAAACGGAGAAGCTTCAATAGTTTAAGGGATTACCCATGTTCCTCTAGGATTTTCTACAAATATTTAAATTCTAAGTTTACATTACAAAAGGCCTTTACCATGCTCTTTACAAATGTCTATTAACTTTAAATTATTTTAATTGAATATCTTATTTCTTATTAAATCCTTCTATAATAATTAAAAAAACTTGAAATACTTTTCTACTTGAAATTATATCATTTTTTAATTACTATTTGAAGTCCATTGTCTAATATTAATGCTTTTTGGTTTAGCTTAAACAGGATGAATATGTGGATAATTAATTAAGTTTTTTTATTTTTTCTTTAAGATTCTAGTATAACTTCTTATGAAACTTGGTTATTTATTGCAAATCTTGCTGATTGACTTACGAATGTAATAATTACCCTAGTAATATTCTGATTACTCTTATTCAATATTTTGGTTAGAAAGATTTATTATATACCTTTTCAAACCTGGTATTAAGATTTACTGATAATTCTTAAAGAGAATATCTATACCTCTAGAAATAATTATGATTATTATAATTAATGTAAGATTGTTACAAGAGTTGGCTAAATTTTTAACTAATTATAAGGAACTAAGATAACTTTATTATATTTACTAAAGTTTTTAATAACTAAATGTATTTCATCAATTAGAATATATCTAACTTAAGCTAAATTATCTAGTTTCAAATATCAATTTATTAAATTTTCATTTCATTAGCAAACTTTTAAAGCTTTCTCTTTATATCAAGCATATTAATCTAAAATGTGTCTATTTTTCCTTTATTATTTAGCATGAATATTTAATTTTTATACCTATTTAGCAAATTTAAGCAAAAATAATCTAAGATATTTATATACTCTACCAATTTAATTTTTTTAATACTCTTTGAAAAGTCTAGATCTACTATTCATACCTAGAGAGGAAAAAAGGTTAATATTTTCTAGCAAACACTTTTTAGATTACCTCATTATAGTCAACGATATACTTTAAAAAGGCATTCTTAGATTAATTTATCTTTAAAAATTTTAGAAAGATAAAAAATAATAACTATACTTCAGAAGATTATAGCTGATGCTTTATAATATATGTATTGCTTAAAGGATTCAAATCTTTTAGTTCAGTAAAGATCTGAATTTAAAACTTTACTCATCCACTTTAATAATTTTAAATAAACCTTACTTTAAGTTAAGTTTCATATATAACTTTAATTGGTTCATTAGCTTATTATGAGGAATGCTTCATACACATATATAATAAAGTGGAATCTTTAGTCATTTTCTTCTTTTTCTACTTGAAGGTAAATTTTTTGCGTTTTTCCTGTTCTTTCTTTATATTTGAATTTCTTTGAATACCTTGGAAAATAAAAAAGCTTCTTAGTTTACTACCTATGGATAAAAAGTATTTCTGATGCTTTAAGAAGTATTTTTTAATTTCCTTGTCTTTAGTTGGTAAACATGATCTGCTAATTTTTCTCTACTCTCTATAGTTCTTTCATTTGTTATATAGTTTCACCACTTCAAATATAGTGATGGTGATAAACCCTGAAAGAGTAAAAAAGATAGAAATTAAAATGATGGCAAAAGCTAAGTTTTTAGTGTTTTTTTGTTCTTTATCTAAGTAAACTATCTCAAATTAGAAGTTAGAGAAATAAATAAAAAGTCACAAAGCCTCTAAGGAAGCTTCTGATATACTAGCTAGTCTACTTTTGAATGATTTCACTATTATTATGAAAATAATTAAACATACACAATTAAACAAAATTATAAGGACTTATACTGATCTATTATTAAAAGCTAGAATTTAGATTTGCAAGATTATTAGTAGCAATTATTCTAATTTACAATTAATTAGTTCATAAGCTAATTATAGACAAAATGGGATTATAAATGTGTATTTATGAAGTTTTGATTGTATCTAAATAGTAAAATAATATATACTGTATAATTTAGAAAAAATACTTAGAAAATTAATTGTTATTAGGAAATGCTTCTTTCATTTTTATTCGATTCTTGGACAACTTAACATAATTTATCGACCTGATAAGAGAATTATATATAAGTGAAACATAAAATCTTTCTAGTTACTTAGTTAGTTTATCCTCTATAAGATAGTAGAATAAAATTTTATATTAAGCATGAAAATTTATATTTGATTTTAATTGAATAGATAATAAAATGAATGACTGCACAGTAAAGTCTAGATCGTTAATCTTTAATTTTAAAATGTTTCTTTTACTATTTTTAATTAATTTAAGAAGATTGAAATATTCATTAAACAAAGCGAAAATTAATCATATTTTAAGTCATCTGCTTTTATATGATAAACAAAAAGTTTTAAAATCTTTTGCTATTCTAGTACTATCTATTTGGTGGTTTGACTAACTTTATATTTTTAGAATTTATATAAGAAGCTTAATAAATTTCATATTTCTTTAGATAATCTTTTAATTTTTCCGTTTTCATAATGCTTAAAGCTTGGTTTAACATTGAATAGCTTATCAAATTTTTTGGTTATTTAGATTTCTTTCTTTTACTTTATTATTCTAGTTACTTTGAAACTTAGTAGAGCTGGTTCAATTATAAAACTTATTCTCTTTAAAATCAGAATGCAAATAAAATTTCTTGACACTGTTGATGTGAATATAAGTCCTTTCTGAATCAAAATTAAAGCGAATAGTTATAAGTGAATTATAGTAGATATAAGTATAGTAGAATTTATCCTTACTTTAAAACCATATATCTTAGTTCACTTTCATTGAGGCTAACTTTATTTATTTACTAAGTTAGATTTAATTAAAGTATTATAGGATTTTAGTCATTATAAATAAGCAGTTAGTAAGCATATTTTAGCTTGCTTGGAATATTTAAATACAAGTCATTAAGAATTACTATTCTTATAGTTCTTCTCTTTTACATATGGTTAATTCCATTTTCCTTTCTTAAATCTATGCTCTATTGTTTGAATTTTTTAACTCTTTATAAGAAGCTTCTTAATAAAGATAATAGAGAAGGAATATTTTAATGATAAACTTAAATAAAAAATTAAAATTAGAATAATTTATAAGCCAAGACTTAATAGTTGAGAGCTAGGTAACTTATTTGGCCTTTATGAGATTCTAAAAGCTTAGTATAATACTTTAAAAGCCCTTGGTATTGTAATTGTTTTAAATTTAATTAGGAGTGATGTATAGTTAAAGCTATTGATACTTATAGTATTTAAAAATGAAATTATTTCGAAAAATTAGGTTTTGGCTACCTGCTCATTCTTCTTTCTTGAGTTCTTTTTTCCTGCCTCTAGTTAAAAGCCAAATAATTGCTGGAACGATTATCAAAACTATCGAAACGATAATTCCGATTTATGGATTTTCTTGGATCCACATTGTCTCACCAACATTAAATCTGTAGGCTAAATCAGTTGCTATTTTCTAGAATTACTGCAGAGAAGGAATGTTTTATCTTGGAAGGTTTTGAAAATCTCCGTCTAAAAGATTTTTCATTTTTAGAAAATCTAAATCTTAAGGCGAAGGTACTAGAGTAGTAAAGTTGTAGTAGCTTCCATTATGGAAATATAAATACTAAGGAAAAGACTTAATTTTAAATCTTCATTATGTAGTAGGATTTCTTGACAGCTCTATCTTCCCTATCTTTATCTATCCTTTATAGTTTTATCACTTTTTAGCAAATTGTTTTCATATAGTTTAAGCAGTTAAAGACTTCCCTGCTTTTTACATATACAATAATATGAACCAATCATATTTGTTTTGCTTGACTACTAGAGCATCAAAGTTCGAGTCAGTTATTGGATATGAATAATTGTCTATACTTGAGGATATTTTTTTCAGAGTTTATGGTGGGATAATTTCTTCAGCTACTTTAGTAGACTTAATACGCTTCTAAGTTTGAGTAGTTGCTTACACAAGTATTAATGCAAATAAAAGAAATTCTAATATTTTCATTTTATTTATTATATCTCTAAACTCCTTTTTATATCAAAACTAAGAATTTTCACTTCAAGTAACTTATTTAAGTAAAATCACTATCTCACTGTTTCATGCTCCTAATATAACCTACCCCTTATTATCAATCTCTTATTTTAGTTCAATCTAATGTAATTTTATGCATATTAAGTTGAAATACTTCTTGTGTTTTACAGTTAAAGTGTATGAATCTATATAGCTTCGATCCAACTATAAAGCTAGGTGTTTTGAATTTAGCATATTACTAGAATTAAAGCTAAGCTTAATGACTTTTAAGTTTAGATTTATATTTAACTTGATATAGGATAATATCAAAGCACTTAGTGCTATCCTCTAATATAAAAATTGCATATTTATTAATGTTTAAAGCTCTAATAAGCTAATACCTCTACTCTGTTAGCATTATATATAATTACTTATTTAAGGGTTAAAATATTCCTTACTTTATATACAGTTTAAGTGTAAATTCCTCTTTTTACTTTTATTTTCTGTTTAAAATTGTTCTTATTTAGTCTGATTCTAGTTTAATATGCTTAAGTCTAGCGTCATTTTAATCCTCAACCGCTAAATAAAATTAGACTCATCATTTAGTTGATACTAGAATAGGAACTTCTTAGGTACTGATAGTAGAAGAGATAGCACTAAATATAAACTAATCTATGTACAGGAAAAGCCATTTACAAGCATAGTTATGAAGATTTAAAAATTCCATTTTCAAACTATTTCTACCTTATTCTAGTTGCTTTAAACCTAGAAAATAAAGCTAATATTTTGCTATATATAATAATCTTCTAGGATAATGAGCAATTATAATTTTTTAATCACTTAAAATAATTTTTCTAGTAAGTCTTAGGAATAAATTAAGGAAGTAATTGATATCATCGCTGCTATAATAAAAGCAGATAAGATATAAATAGACAGATTCAATAGAAAAGAACAGAAGTATGGATAAAATTAAAGAGAGATATTATTGATATAATGGCAAGTTAATTATCATTAATTATATTTATTCTTTTAAAATTAATAAAAACCATCATGGGTAGAAGAAAAGTTAAGAACAACAAAAAGCGAAGGAAAAACATTATTTAGCAAATAAATTTTGATGATTCTTCTAATTTACCTGATTAGATCAAAATTGAATTTTAATCAAGTCCAGCTACCACTTCTTCAACACCACCTGAAGTTGGCGGGTAAGAATATGTGTAAACTTAAGACTTCTAGGCTTAAGTAAATCAGTACATTTATCAAATTGCTAATAATTGCAGCCATGATTACATTAATTAAGAAAGCGCTACTGCTAATAAAAATTTGATTATAGCAGAGTAATACAAGGAAGAAATATTTGATCTAATACAAAAAATCTATATGGATTGCTTGGGTGATCTTAAAAGGATTGATAGCGGAGAAGAGAATACTTCTGATTTTGAAGTAAATGAAAACTTTCTGGCTTAAATCATGTTCATTTAGAAATGCTACTCCATCAAGCAGTTTTTAATTGATCTAACTGATCTTGCTCAATAATTTGTAGAGGTAAGCTTTAATTTCAGGAAATTCTTAACTGAACCTAGGAAGTAATAAAGAAAAACATTATAAATAGAAGAAATTCAAACTCTTTTAAAGAGTATACTGCTAACTATATAACATTAGCACGTACTATTAAATACGGATACTAATGTACGCTGTAAGCAGTGAGTTTCATAAGACAAGTATTTGAACCACTATTTAATTAATGCAACTCTATTTATATACTACACTAAACTCTCTTTAGAGATGTAGTTCTTAAAGATTCCAAAATACAAGTAAGTTATTAATAAAGTAAATCATTATTGATATGAAACTAGAAATGAATCTCAAGAGAAACTATTACTTTGAAATAAATCAGTTTCTTTAAATTGAGAGAGAGCTTAATTAAATAAATAGTTCCGATGTCCATTCTTAAGTTGAAAATTTCATTGAGCATATGAATTACTCCTGCAGTGAAGACGAAGATTAGTGTTCTATAAATTGTGAAAGCGAACCTTTAGACGAAGAAATGTATTTTAGAGCTTCTAACTAGTGATTTGCACAATAAAATTAGAACTAAAATCATTTAACGGAAGATTAATGCCAAAACATGGATATCGACCAAATTGTTAACTTTATTCAAGGTAGTAAAAATCAATAAGATGTGTCTAATGGTAAGAAGTAAGCTAAAAGGTAAAAACAAAAGCAAAAGTAAAAAGAAGATCCTCCAATAAGTGAGTAAGACTTAGAATTAATAAGCTTCGAGGAGAGGCTTTAATAGCAATACAATTAAGCTGAGTAAAAAATTAAGCCAAACTTGAAAGAAGACTTTATCAAAAGGTTGAAAGATCAGGTTGAAATGCGGAGAAAAAATTTATCTTAATTTTTACCTTAAAGAATAAGTATTTCTGCTAGTTTCTTTTTTAGTCTTTAAATTTCAATCTGCATTTCTTTAATTTGATTGGTCTCATTTATCGACAATGTTCATATTTATCTTTCTAAAGTATATTAGGAGATGGAAGTTCGTAATATCATTTAAAAGATAATATCATATATACATTCTACTTTATTTATTTTAAGTGCACTAATAAATATAATTACAAACTAGCAAGCAGATCTTTAGTTTAGATATTTATCATCAATTAAATTATACAAAATACGCATTTTACTTAAAAGGATTTATAACTAGTTTAGTCATTAATAAAAGTTCACTTCCCAAGAGAAATTATTTTCCAATTAATTTTATGCTTAAGTAATAAACACTTCTCCTTATAAACTAGACTATTAGAGTTATTACCTATGTTGAATTTCAGTTTAGCTTCAATTACTACATGAAGTTGCAAAAGCTTTAGATAATGAAACTTATCTTGGCTTTAAGTTAAAAATTAGAATCTAGTCAAAAAATCCAATAAAATAGGTAGAATTTAATGATATTTGCATAGACTTAATATTTTTGACCTTTTAACTTCTAATTTTGTGTATTTTATATTTTAAATTTGATTTGCCTCTTTGTAAAATAAACTTTGATATTATGATCATTATTCCTTTATAAGGATTTGTAGGAGGTATTAAGTTGATTTATTTAAAGTGACTAACCTAATTAAAAACAAATTTCTAGTTTAAAATACTTTAATATTCTTAGCTTATGCAGCTAAGTTAATTTTAGCTTCCCTTTTGGACTATCTAATTAAATTATTTAGCTTTTTTTAAATATCTTTAGTTATCTCTTCACTTAAATATAATAACTACAACTACTTTATATTTAAAAAGGAATATTTTAGATAAATATATAAGAGAAAAGCAATAAAATTAAAATAATAAAAGCTTACTAGATTAATAACTTACCATAATTGAATATTCTAGCATCAATCAGTAGTAATAATACCATTCTTAAAGTGAATTAATTAATGAGATTATCAATAAAATGATGAATATAAGTGTTTAGCTATTCCTTAAATAAAAAGTATTTAGTGCTGCGAATTTAGAATAAAATATGTTAAAAAAAGCAAAAAGAAGAATATCTAATTTGCTAAATTGAAGCCTGTAATTAAAATAGTTGATATCGTAATTTTATTAAAGTGCCAAGCTTATTTAGGTGCTTATTTATCTATAAATTATAAAACTATTGTTAAATTTAATTTAAATAGGGTGGTCCTTACCTTCTAAGGTCGTGAGAAAAATTCCGCAGAGATGAACTGACTGTGAAACAACTTTTTCTAAATGTTGGACCTGATTAATCTCTTCGTCATGGGTTGGACATCTAGCTGTAATCGCCTGTTGACGTCCTGTGCTTTAGAGATTTTGAACCGCAACTTTGCCCTTAATAGAAGAGAGAATGCTATGGGAATATTGGAGATTAATGAGACTTATAAATTGACTTTTTTAAAGAGATGTGCCCTATTGTAGGGCTACGCACTCTATAATAACATTTTAAAATATATTTATCAAGCTAATTCTTAAATAAGCAAATATTAATTAATCTTTTAAGATGAAAGAACTTTAAAGTCAGTATTAAGTTTAATAATTAGAGTCTAATAAAGTAGATAAATAAAGGAATAATTTTACATCTTTATTATGCTATAACTTCAGAAATAATTAATTAAAGCATTTAAAAATAATAAAAAAGAGCTAGCATAATTAGCCTATTAAATAAAATGAAACAAGTTATTAATTTAGATAAGTTGATGTATCAGCTTATCTATTATTTTAAATATTAAAAAGAAAAATCATTAAAAATTAATTAAATCCTTACAACCTTTTTTAAAGCTGAATTTAGAAATTGCTATGGAATGCTTTTTTTATTATCAAAGCTTAATAAAATTTTGCTTATTTATGGTTTAAAAGAAAGTGCTTTAAGTTATCTCATGCTATTATAAATCTTACTTGTAGAAAAATAAATTTAATGAAGGTAATTTAATAAATAAGGCTATTTCTCTGGATAAAATATAAACTTAGGCGGAAGCAATAAATAGGGAAATATCTAGATCTAGAATTTTAGCGAATTTCACTAAAAAGAAAATCATTTTATGATTTTAAAAATTAATAACTCTAAGAACTTTGTGAGTATTTCTATTATTGGATATTTAGCAAAATTTATATAGTAGAAGTTGATATTTAATTCTATAAAATAAGATAAGTTCAAACTGACATATTAAAAAAATATAATTGCTGCATATAATAAATCTAAATAAATATAAGCAAAATAAATATATTTAATACATACAATAAAAATCAGTTTTTTAAAATTATGAGAGCAAAATAGATTCGTTAGTTTAAACACTCTAATTTATCTTATCAAATTAAAGAAATATTTAGTCTAATTGTAATAATTACCTTTGTGATTATAGTTATAATTATATCTAAGAAAAATTACATTCTACCTTAAATATAATTTAAATTATAAAGAAATCACGGTAAATATCATTCAAAATCAAAATATTTATACTCTTATTAGCACTACTATTAATTAATTAAAAGAGATAAGTGAATTCATATTATAAAACTTTTAAATTCAAGCCCTTTGTCTTTCAGAATTAAATTTTATAAAATAAAATTTAAGTTATTTACAATAAATATTCACTATGCTTTTTTATTATTTTAGACTAATTTTATTTTTTAATTATTTAAGCGATACCAAGACCTATAACTATAAATTAGTTCATTAGTTGAGGATCTTAATTATCATATGCTAAGAATATTATTTAAAAAGTGTATCTAAGAAAAAAATAAAAATTTCATTTATACTCTACTTTAAGATACTCTCTAGTAGTTCTTTATTTCTTATTTGTTTTAATCTAGCAACTAATATACTTAACTAAGTTTAAAGTTAGCAGAACATTAATTTAAATCATATTTCAATAATAATATTAAAAATCTCTAAAAGCTTATCACTTTTTTTACTTATATAGTTCTTTTTTATTATTTTCTATTTAATATTTCACTCTCTTTTTTAATTTTTATTATAGCTATTAATATTTATTTTAAATACTTAGCATATTTAACTAATATTTAGCTTTTATTATTTTATAATTTCTCCTTTAATTAACTAATTTTAATTGTACCTTAAAGTAAAATAATCAAACAAATTTAAGAAAATTAGCTTAAAAGTCGTAATTCTAGAATGATATTTTAGTAGAAAACTTTAAATAATATTTTCAGAGTTATTTAGTTATAGGATAAGTGACTGAAGTAATTTAATAGCCTAATTATTATTTATTTGGAATACCTAAATTTTAATTTGTATAAAATCTTAAGGCATTAAATTCCCTTAATACATTTATGCTTTTAAGCTACTAAATTTTTATTAATTGTTAGTATATTTAAACATATCATAAGATATTAATTTAAATCTTTTGTTTGCTTAAGCTTACTAGACTAAATGGCTTTTATAATTAGTTTAAATTATATCTGCTTAATATATTTATAACACTGTAAGAATAATTTTAAGAATATAATATGAGCTATTTAGTTAAAAAAATAGAAAAGTTAATTAAATAAAATATGAATGAAATATAGATAATTGCATATTTTAAGCTAAATCTATTAGAATATCCAATGCTTTATTTATATTATATCAACTAACTATTTAAAATTTATTATATCAAAATTTATTTTCCTTAAATATAAATAAAAACTAGCAAAGTTATTCTAAGAATAGGGTTGGTTATTTCTAAGTATTATTTCACTAACTAATATTTAACAAGTTTAAGTTTTTAGTAAATATAAATTTTATAAAAGGAATAAAAATCTTGAAAATAATTAGATACTGTAATTTAATTTATTACAATACTTCATTTGTGTATTTGCAATTACTATTTTGCTTCTACTATTAAGTTATTAATTTGTATTAAGTATTATCTTTTATCCCATATAAAGTTTATATATCTATATTATTAGAGCATTCATATCCTTTAGATGATTCATGATATAATGATCAGTAGATAACTTTATTTATCTTTAATTATAAGCTTTTACTATCATGGATATTACTCTTATTCTTACATTCTTTCTTCTTTCTTAAATATGATATAGTTTGGATAAATATCTTTATGTAAAAAATTCGGAAAATGGAGAACACAAAGCATCGAAAAATTAGTAAAGAAAGGCTAAAGAGAAAAAACAAAAATATTCTGAATCTTAGTTATCGTATAAAGACAATTTTAGCAAAGCTTGGCTTAATATTAATGAGCATTTGGATTTGTATATATTTAGAATTAAGAATATTATGAAAAGTTTATTATAAATATAATATAATTTCTTCTTTCAATGCTTAACAATAAATCTCTATAATTTTAGTTCAAGATTAAATAGTTGACAATGTAAGCTACTATCCCAATTATATTTCTCTATCTTAAATTACTAAACTTTAGCTTTTATAATATATAAAAATTTAACTAAAGCCTAAGATTTAAAATCTAAGCAATGAGAAATTTGTTAGTTTAGGAAAGAAAATGTTTTAATTGAATATAACCTAAATTAAAAATTTAATAAAATTAGTTTTAATTAAAATAGTTAGATATAATAATTCTTCATTTAGTTATCTTTTTAGATTTTAGATTAAGCACATAAGCTATTTCTCTAATAGATACTTATCAATCGTTAAAATCGAATGAAAAGATATTCTCAACAATACATTTTTTTTAATTCTTTTAATAATATAATTTCTCTATTTGTTAGTTAGTATCTTTATGCAAGATTTATTTTTTACCTTTTAGAGATTAATAACTATTTAGTATCTCATCTAATATTGATTTAAGTATTAAGCTTAAATATATAACTAGATTTATTGTAATTAGAGAAGAGTGATTGCTAATAAGCAGAAATCTATATTTATTTGATAGTTCATTAAACTTAAGATTACCATAAAGAGCAAAATACAGATATGATAAGTGTATAATCTAATCTCCATAAAGAAAAATCCTTTTTTATATAGCTTAGTAGTTATTTATTTAATTTAGAAAAACTAGAAATAAATGCTCCTAGAGAAATAGCTTTAATTTTATATTTTTTATCTTTTGTTTTTTTAACTAAATCGAGGGTTTGGTATGATAATATTTTATATGCTTAGTAAATTTTAAACAAACGAAGAATAATTATATTACTAAATCTTAAATGAGATTCTCTATTATTTTAAATAATCATTCATAAAGTTAAGAAATACCTCAAAGTCATATTTTAGAAAAAAGGTTAAGCTTTAATAATTATTAGCTTGATTAAACTTAATGATATTATATATTCTTACCATTTACTATGATTGAGATTTTTATAAAGCTTTATGTTTTCTCTAAGCTATCAAATTCCTGCTAATTATAAACATTTAATTTTAAAATAATTTTACAATTAAAAAACTATAAAATTGAAGTGAGACTTAAATAAATCATTATAAACCAATTTCTTTAATTGAAAGAAGCAACTTTTGCTACTAAGAACTTTTATCATAAATTAATTATCTTAAATAAACTCCAACAATTAACAGTCTTAAGTCATTTAAATTAAAGTTTTTCTAATTTTTAGTTTAGTAAATATTAAAATTAATTGTATATGGTAGCTAAACAGCTTTTTAAGAAGTAAGGTTAAGATAAGTAAAATTAGAACGAAGATATTTAAGCATATCAAAATTATAAATAAATATCCTTGCAAATTAATTTAAGTTTATTATTTTCTATCTAATTAAAAATCTATAATCAAAAGTAAAAATAGCAATAAATAATTAATTAAAGTTAATGATAATTATGTAAAGTTCTATTTGCCTTACTTTTAAATTACAATAACTTAAAAATAATTATCTAATAAAAAGAAATTATATAAGACAGCTGCAAATATTTTTAATCTAACTACGCTTTTATAATTGATTAATAAGCAACTGTAAATTTTAAAAATTCTGGTAATAGAATACTCTAATTTATTATATATTAATTTTAATTATTCAAATAATATTTCTAAACAAAATAAGTTTCTACTTTAATTATTGCTGTATGTTTACATTTTTTCATCAGTCTTTAAGCCTAAATAAAACCAAGTTTAAGTTCCTTTGGTTTTTTTTTTTTTTTGTTAATTTTGATAATTTTTATGATATACTGAATATCACACTCTAGTTAAATATCTAATCCCTTTAATATCTGGGAACGATTCTACAATGTAGAATAAAGAAAATTGAAGACCAAATAAAATTATAAGATTATAAATTTTTATATTTCAATCGTTTCTTAAAGCATTAGATGCTTTTACTCATCTCAACTTTTTTCACTTCTAAAAAACACAAAAATTAGAATTAAAAGCTCCTTAAATAAAACTTGATTATTGTGCTACTCTAAAGAATTTTTTAAATATTTCATTTAAGTAAATAATAGTTATTATTTATTTATATAAGTCTATTAATCTCAATAACCTAATTTATCTTGCTAAAAATATATCTAGCACATCATTGAACTACTACAATATACATTTAATAGCTTGTATTCATATATTTTTCATATCTATTTTCATTTACTTTGGCTATAAACATTTAATTTTATATATTATTTGAAGATTCTATATCACTAATTGTGAGAAGTTAGAAAAGATTAAATTATTTTTATATGTGAAAGAAGTAAAAATTAATGATATGAGTTTTTCTTTTTAATTAGAAAATATAAAATTTTTAAGTGTAGTAGTCATTCTTTGCTAAGGATTTCCAGATTCCTATCTTTAGATCGTATATATAAAGAGATATCTACTGAGATTATTAATAACTGTAAATAAAATTTCGAACTTTGACTGCTGAAGCAAAAGAGTCGCTATATAACCACGTACTTCTAAGTTTTTCTCCATGCTCGATTCATTTAAATCCTCCTAAGTCAAAAATATAAGAATATTTCAATCCTTTCTAAAGGAAGTTGAATACAAAGCATTAATTATTCGAAAGTTACACTGTTTAGCATGCAGATTTTTGGGGAAGTTTAGTATTTAAGGTGATTCACTTCTGACTCATCAAGTAAAAGATTCTAATTTACTTAGAAGCAAGATCTTCCTAGGAATACCCTCCCATTACATAAATCTGGTTATTTATTAGAATTTAGCCATGCTCATAGACTTCTTCATTTAAATCAGGTAACTAATAGAATTTTTACCGTTTTCAATCGAAAAAGATGCAACTTTTATCTTAAATACCTGATATCATGAAAGTCTTATAATTAGATGAGCTTGTCCTGTGACTTTCTCTTTGCATCATATAAAATTATTATATCTACGTAGGCTAATAAATCTGAAGCATTTACCCTGAAATGATCAAATGTGAATGATTTAAAGAATAAGTTTCTATATAGTCAAAGTTAGAGTTTGTTGGTTCTATACTTGTAGACTAGGTTTGAATTTGATTATTCTTGATGGAATAACTTATTAGAGTGGAACTTTAAGGTATGAAAGTCATATAGCAATTAGTCGAATAACTTAAGTTGGAGCAAATCTAACATTTTACAATATTTAAAGGAATTCTCGAAAAACCCTGGGCAAGCTTATTATTCTACCTTCTCAGTCCTTGCTTAAATACAAAAAGCAGTTTGCTGATATATTTTTACTTCGCCTAAATACAGAGGTCCCTCCTTTATATCTCCATTATAAAATAAAAACAAAGTACTGCATATTTAAATTAGAAAATAAAGATGCTAAAGAAAGATAAATTTACAAGCTAACAATTATTTAGCAAAAAGGATTGTAAGTTTAATAAGTTTAGATTTAAGTTTATAATCAATGCATTTTAATTAATATACCATGACATTAGAATAAACTTCTAGATATTTAAAGAATATCTTTTAGTTTATTATGTATTAATTTATAATTCTTCTTAATCAGGAATATTTTAAGTTGCTCAGTTCTGAATTAAATTTTTAAGTACTAAATAAAATTTATGGCAATGCAAGAAGTTAATGGATTATATCTATTTGTATATTTATATAGGATTTAATTAATCTTATATTTTATATAAATTAAAATTAGAACATTAGAGAACTCTATTATACATCTAATTTTATAGATAAATTTTAACTTTCTATTATAAGATGCTTTTATAAAAGCTTAGCAAGCTTTCAGTTATATATTTAATTCGAATATATTAGATTCAATTTTTTATAATTACTCTAAACTAATGCAAAGCTATTTTCAACATATTGAATGAAATAGCTATTTGAGTAAAGGATTATATATGCTTCAGATAACTATAAATAGAATTTTAAGTTTATCCCATAGACATAATAATACACTAGGTTATCAGTTAAATAGTTAATAAATAGATCTATATTTAGATTAATAATAGAGTGAGAATTTTGAAACGGAAAGAAGATTAAAATTAAAAATAATAGTGAAGGCATTTTAAATCTTAGTGCTGCTTATGAAAATGTTAGTCTTAATATTTTGTCTCTTCTAAAAATTTAAAGGCAATTATTTAAGTTCTAAGTTTTCTCAAAGTTATTTTCCATTTCAATGATTGAGATAAGACATTAGTGACCCAACATCTTAAATTATTTATCAGTTAAAAAATTATCATAAAAGAGATTTAGAAATACTCTAATTTTAAATTTTTTTAAAGTTAGTTAAATTGAATTAATTTATATCAGCACTTTATATAAGAAGCTTTGATAGCCTTTAAAATTTCATAAGTATGACTACATTAGAATAAATAATTAATGACTTCATTTTATCTGACAATGCAAAATGTAAATCAAAAATTATTGCTTATTTATTTTAACTCTAATGCAACACAGTCAAATGGTAAAAATTTAAAGTCTGTTGGTTTAAGTAAAATATGTTATCTATCTGGTTAAATATAAAAGAAGCCTTATAATTAGATTCTAATTTATTTTCAAAGCTTCTTTCCAGTTCAATTCGCAAATTTTAACCTTTTTATATTTTTTATGAAGAGTATGAAAATGTAAAAGCTAGCAATAATCATAAGGAATAAATACTTTAAGAATTAAAGAGAGAAAAACTTTTAATTTAAAATTTAATTTAGCAGTATTTTAAAAATATCACAAATTTAGGAATTAAATACAAGAGGAATCATTAATTCAACTAGGCTATCAATTCTATTGCTCAATATTTTCAGATATAAAAGAAGAAAAATTAAATTTGAGATGGAGATTTATTGAGTAATTTATGAAAGAAACAAAATATTTTAAAATAACATTCTGATAAAAGAAGATAGATAATTATTAAGTTACTAATTTAAAGACATTTAATTATTTTAGAAACATGATTTATTAATTTAAATAAATTTAAGATATAAAATGTTTTTTCTCTGAATTAAATCAATGCATAAATTAAGAAATAAATTATTTTATTTTATAAAAAGCTTGTTACTATGATTCTCATAATCAAAACTTGAATCAGCAATCGCTTTTTTAATTTTGTTTGAAATTTAAATTTATTGAAGCTACAAGTAAAGCATTATTATTTTCAAATTAAATTAGCTTCTAATTATTGTTCAATTTAACTTTTCTGTTTTTAGGATTAATGAAGATCTTTCAAGCTTACTCTAATTGAGTGGTTAATCTTTTTTCTTTAATTATTTATTATTTATTTTTAAATTTACTAGCTTATTCATTCTTTTTTATCTTATGCTTTTAGGTTATTTTTTAAATCTTTCCATAAAAAGTTTATTTTTAATTATTTTTATCTAGCTTTTTATTAGATCTTCTAGTGATACTAATTTATTATAATTTTAAAAGTATATAAGTTTTAAATAAATAATCTCTCTTCTTTTATAATTTAATTTACTTTATATCTTAAGTCTACTAAGTTCTTCTTTCTCAAGCATCAGTATACATTGCATTATTATTATAACTACTATATGAACTACTATTAGAGAAGAGATGGAATTAACATTGCTTACATAAAAATAAAACTTAGACATAGTTCCAAAAGAGAAATTACTATTTATAAATATAGCTAAAAATAATTTCTCCAAAATAGTAAAATCTTCTCCCATTAAATTAGCTAATAGAATATTCTAAATATTTATAATCCAATTAAAAGCAATAGCATACTTTTTAGAAACTATCTACATTAAAATTTAAGAAACTTATAATTCGTAAAGCTTATTTTAGATTTTATCATTCTAATAAAATGCCAAATATATTAAAAGCATCCTTAAGGAATTTTTAAACATATTTCATCGCTGAAATTAGAGCTTATTTTAAGTTTTTCATCAATAAAAACTCTAAATTAATTAAAGAAAATGCTCCAAATTTTTGGTAGCAATATAATTTTTAATAATGAGGCTTCAAATTAAGATAAAATAGTTTTTAATATGAAATTAATTTTAATCCTAGCTAATTATATTACCTCTTGGCAGACTAATCCAATCCTATAAAAAGCAAGTTATTAAATATTCAGAATGCTTAATTTCATAGAGAATGAGAAACTAATAAATTTTAATTGTATATTTTACTTTTATCTTAACTATTTTTTAAGTTTTTAACCTATTGCAAAATAACTATAGCAATTATTAATTTATTAGGTATTTTTCATTAGTCACTTTTATGAATTTTTTGCTTATTATGTACAAAGCTATAAGTGAAAAGAAAAATAAATAAAGGGCACTTAAAAGTATTTAATAGAAACTAAGGTATTAGAAATGATTCACTGTGGTTTGTTTGCTATTTATTTAATATTTATCATTTAATTTAAGAAAACATTATATCTACTAGTATGATTAACCATTGAAACTATAGAGAAATTCATTATTCTACTAATTTTAAATTAAAATACTTTGATTGTTAGAAAGAGTTGTTCAAATTAGCAAAATAGATAGAAAAGTATCAAGATTTTTACCAGTCTTGTTAATTAAACAATAAATTTACCTTATAGCTTTAATTCATCACTAGTCGTTTATTTAAACAAGTATATAAGAAACAAAGATATTTAATTTCTAAATAAAACAAACCTAGAAATAGGAACCTATATAATAGAGATAGAAAATTAAATATTGTCATAAAGTCCAGTTATATAAAGCTAGATAATTAGATAGAATTTAAGTAATTACATTCAACCAATACTTTGCTATAAAGGAATGAAATAAAATAATTTTGAACAATAATGTATTTTAAGAAAAGTAAAAACTGAGAAATAATATGAAAATGAAGTTAAATCCTAGAATAATTTAAAAAGATTTTAGTAAAAATAATCTATTTTGCTCTTCCTTTTTTATTAAATTCAAATTTAACCTACAAGTCCTGCTTTTAAAATTAAAATATATCTAAACATATTAAATAAAATTATAGGATTAAGCTTTAAAATTATCTTAGTGCTTATATATAAATCAACTAATAAAAATGATTAAGAGCTTTTATTTAAAAATTTAATTTCTCTTTAAAAAATTTAAACATTTGTAAATAAATCCATAAAATGAGGTTATATATGAAAAGAAGCATTGTTATTCATATTATTTTATAGTTATATAGCTCATAAATTTAACAGATACTAAATAAATTTATTTATAAATATAGTGATAAAGTATTATTATGATTTATTATTAAGAGTATTTTAATTATTTTACAAATTGTTTTATATTAAAATAATATAAGAGATTGTATAATATTGTCTTAAAAAGATAATATAGTTAAGTTAGTTATTATTATTTCGTTTGCTATAAAAATATTAATTCTTTATTGTCTTAAATCCTTTATTAACTTTATAACTTGAGGGCTATTACTTGATATTCTCTCAAATTAATCTAATTATTAGTAAAATATTCTAGTATAATTTTGAATTTATCGTTTAGAGTATAAAGCACTGAAATAATAGTAATATTTGATATATTTTATTTATATTTTAATTAAAAGTCTCATTATACTTCTTAAATATCTTCTATTTTAAGTTTTATTTTCCTTTAAGTTAAAATAATAGCTAGCTTCTAATAATTTTATTTTAGTATTAATTATTAAAGAAAATTTAATAATTACCTTACTTTTTAAGCTATAATCGCTATTTATTGGTTATGCTAAATTTAAATGTTCTAAATTTAAATATTTCATTCAAATTATAAAGTAGAAGGTATATCCATTTTATTAATATGATTATAATTAAGCTTTAGCATTAGCATTAATTAAACCAAAATCTTAAATAAATTAATATTTTTATAAAGTTTCTATTTATATTTCAATGACAATGTAGAATATATGCTATGTTGATTTTAAATAATTTGTAAATATAAGCAACATAAATAAATAATATTCATCTATTAAATAGAATTATTTTCAAAAAGAAAGTATAATATAATGATAAAGAGAAATAACTAAGATAAAAGAAAGGAATAATAATTTACTAGGATTATAGTTTGTAGTTCAAAGAAAATTTTTTATATATTGATACGAACTTGATCTTTTATCAATTTACTAAGATTATTTTCTAGATAAAAGAATAAACAATAGTAATTTAAAGCTATTTTAATAGTAAACTTCAAATAATGTTTATATTTTTCAAATTTTTATTTAAATTATTTATTTGGTCAAAGAAATAAAAAAAATAAAATAAATATTATTAATAAAATTATAGGATATTTTTAAGTTATTAAAAACTAAGCTGAAAAGTATCTACTTTATCATTCTAGACTTATCTACATTTTAAGATAAAAAATGCATTTGTATATTTTTTATCTAATCTTAAATCTAAAAGCTACATTTTTATATTATTATAGCATACATCTATCAAAAATATCAACTATTTCAACATTTTTAAGAGTAAAGGACATTTAAAAATTTTCTATTTAGTTTAAAATTTTATTGAGTCTATACAACTTAATTAAAAAAGGCTTAGAAACAAAATAGACATAAAAAACTTAATTGAAAATTTTTACCATAAATATGTATCTAATGCTTAAATAATAGCTTCAGTATGTAGAAAGTATTAAATTCTCATTTAATTTATTTACTAAATAATAAATAGTAAACTAATTAAAATTATTAAGTTTTTTATCTAAAATTAAATTAAAGATAGTTAGATAATTTTCAAAAATGAAATGAGTGTATAAACCAAAATAATTAAATTCTCAAATATAAACTTTTTACTAGATTCACTATTTTAAGAAAAGCTTTAATTATTTGGAAATATAGATGTGTTTTAAATAGGAAGAATTTTCCTAAATCTAGTTCATAAGATAGTTACTTAAATTGAAATATTTATAAATATAAAATAAAATACTTTATCTCTTAATTTTAACTAAATCAAAAAAATTAAATTTAAGAAATTTATTTAATTTATCATAACGAAAAATAGTTTAAGGTTAAATAAAATTAAGATTTAGATAGTAGTCAAAATATAAAGCTTTATCTTATTAATTCAGCTTAAATAATATCGAATTGCTTTATTTATTTCTCATATCTTCTTTCTATCATTAGAAAGAAATATTCTTTAGAAATTATATTTCATAATATAAAGCTTGAAATAGCTCTTATTTAATTATATATTTTAAATTTAAATTTTTTAATTTAACTCTAGAATTTTCATTTAATTTAATTATTCTTTATTAAGCTTTTTAAACTATTAATTAATAAATCTATTAAAACCAATACGTTTACAGAATCTATTTTTGAGTTAAAAGTAATGAAAGCTTTAAATTTTATAATTTTTAATTATTCTTAAATAATAAATGCTAAATTAAGTTTTATACTTTTTAATAATTTTAATTAAATAGTAACTAAAACTAAATTCAGCAATTTTTAGTTGTATTAGTACTTAAAAAGAGAATTAAGCTACTAAAATAGAAAAATATGAAATTCAGAAAATTTATAGCTTAAGTAAATAAAGAAAATCTACATAACTATGACAAATAACTCTAAAGCTAAATATTACTAGCAATAGAAATATTGCTTTGATTAAATGTCTTATAAAGTTTAATAATGCTTTAATAATTTAATTTAAAAGTTAAGCATAAAGATTATTAAATTTTATTTAAGAAAATAGCTATATAATTTCTATAATAATAAAACTTTTAAAAGTTTTGGATACAATAAATTTACAGTAGTTACAATGGTATTTATTATGAAAAAGAAAAGCCATAATAAATAAAAAAAACTATGTAAAATCATAAAAACTAAGCGTTTACAAGAAAAAAAGCAGCATTCTAATAATTTAAACAATCTTAAATAGTAAATTTGAGCTAAAATAATAATAAGATTAGATTTTATAGAGTTATATATGCTTAAATGAAATAATATTCCATAATGTTAATAGCTAACTAAAATTAATATAACTTTAAGATTTATTTGTAAGTAGCTTGAATTTCTAATGTCTAGTCTGAGTAAAGATTAAATAAAGGTCTTCTAAGCCACTTTTATTAGATTATATATCAATATTAGAATTTAATATTTATTTCAGACTTTATTTGTTCTTCAATTTTCAGAAGCAAGGGATATGATTACAGTGTTCATGCATTTATCAAGTTTTATCTGTAGAAATTTATTAGTAAAAATATTTATTAATATCTCATTCTATATTAGTGCTAGTTAATTATAAGTATATCTCTTAATTCAAGCATTAATAAATCTTCTTAAGAGATAAACCAACATTTTTATATTAATTGATGCTTTAAAATTATTAATAGAGAATTAATAAGAAATTATTTTATATGATTTGGGTATAAAAACAATTTCTCAACTTAAAAAATTACTATAATTAGAAAATATATCAATCAATTATGATTTTAAATAAATAAAAATCAACTTTTTTTTAATTTAAGCTAGAAATAATAAAATTACATAAAGAAAAGTAAACTAAATTTTAGAGATAAATTAAAATAATGCATAGCTTGATTAGAATCTTCTTAATTTATAATTGGTTCAACTATTAATTAGTTGATAAACTAATTTTGAAATTATTTAACTTAGAGACAAAATAAAAATGAAAATATGGATAATAGAACATTATGATTTAAGAATATTCCTTTATTTACTTCATCAAATGTTTTTTGGTTTATCTTAATCATTTCTTTAAAAGCTTTATAAACATTTATTAAAATCTTCATACATTTCTACTTCTCATCTTAAAATACAGATTCTGTTGTATGTCCTTGTTCACATGAATTATCAAAGCCCTAAAGTTTTATAGGCTTTAAAAAATAAATATAATAATCATAATTTAATTATTTTCTGAAGATAATAAAATTAAAAAATAAACTTAATTTAAGAGTAGGTATTTAATTAAACTTTTAAGTAGAGAATAAATTAGTAAGATAATTATAAATAATCCATTGAAATATAGGATATATTAATGCAAAACTTTATAAATATGAGATGTTAAGATTAATTATAAGCTGGTTTAATACAAATAGCTATATTTATTTTAAATAATTTAATTTAAATTAGATAAAGCAAGAAAAAATTAATTATAATGTATGCAAGTAAAATAATTTAATAATAAGAGTCTAAAAGGATTTAATAAATAAATTATAATTCATTAAATTATAGAAATTAAAAAGTGATAAGAGTTTTATATCCACTCTCTCAATTATGAACAGCAAAAATTTAATCAGCTTCTATAACTCTCAACTAAATACTAAACTCAAAAAAATAATTTCAAATTTTAATTCTCAAAAAATATTAAAATTTTAACTAACCTTTTTGCTGAACTTTTAAGTTAGATAAAAATAAATTAAATGAGTAGAAGTTAAAGAATAAAATTAAATTTTTTTAATTAGCAACATAGATTATTATTTTTCTAAGCTTTAATGTTGTAAATCTTTTATATTTATCATTTATCTTAATTTTTATTTAAATCAATTATCTTTTTCTTTTTATGCATTTTATTAGTTACACATTAATTTTTATTTTAATATGAAAAAAGTTCTAATAAAAGATTTAAATATAAGAGTAGAAAAAATTGATTTATGCTTATCTATTTATGTCTATTAAATCTTTTGAAAGTAATTACTTATACTAAAATTTAACATTAATACACTTTATCTCTTTAGTAAGCTCTAATTAATTATTTATAGTTCTAATCATTTTAATTGGAACTCTTGAAGTCGTATTTATATTTTAATTCACTAAAATAATAACCATAATATCATCTAATATATTTAACTAAGCTTAAATTTCATACATTTAATATTAGCTACTAAATAAAATTTAGATTTTAAAGATTATAAATATAAGTAAGAGAAATAAATAAGTTCTTCAGATTTATTTTTAACTATTTTTGCTTGGTATATGAAAACAATTAAATCTTCTTTGTACTCTTAAGTAAGTTTGACTTAATATAATACATTTCCTGCATTAATAGCTTTCTAGAATTTTAATTTAAATAGGACTAAGAAAAGATTAAATTTATAGAAGAGATTATGAATGCTTTGAGATATAAATAAATATCAAAATCTAGGAAAAAACTAAAAAAATATAAGACCATTGATTTATTTTATCTGTCAAAACTTAATTCTTAAATATTTCTATTTAATTTTAAATATCTTTTAGATCTATGAATTAGTATATTATCATTATGCTTATTTATACAATCCTTACTATTATTTAATATTTCTACACTAAAAAAAGAAGACTCACTATGAATTTAAAGTTTTAAAAAAGCCTAAATGTTTAATAATTTTACAATATATAAATGTTAATTTTAGATTTTGCATTTATAAATAATCTTATATGCTAAATAAACAAGCATTATCTAAATAAAGCTCTAATAAATTCTATATGAATTTCTATTAATTATTATTTTATCTCTTAATAATCCCTCTAAAACTTCGTTCAAGATAATAAATATTTTTATGATTTAACAAGATTATTTATTTCTCAGCTGTTCTTACACTCTAATTTATTTACTAAAATATACTAAAATAGTAAATTTTATCTATAAAAGATTCTTATAGTTGATAGATATGCTTTTATTTATCCTAATAAAATAAGTTTATTATACCTATGGCTTTGCTATTGATTAACGTGAAATTAATTTCCTTCTTAAAAAGTTTTAGACTTGCTTTAACTTACTTTTTATTAATCAGTTTACTAATTATTTCCAATTTGATATGCAGATAAAATCTTAAAAATTAGCTTCAGTCTTATGAAATAATTGTTTAGCTTTTTGAATTTATTTATTATAATGAAATAATTGTATATCAGCTTCTAGCGTTATCAAACAACTTATAGAAGAATATAAAATTATAAGGTAAATGTTCTACTTGATATATTCAAATATTTTAAAGTTATAAGCCTATCCTCAGTTTATTTCTGAATGTAATTTTAAGTTTTAATTTAATTTAATACTACAAATTTAGATTTTTAGACCCTTAATTAAATTACTATTTCTGATATAAGTAAAATTATTTTTTAATTTTGTCATATTAAAAGCTATAAAATCATATCTTTAACTTAATTATCTTAAAAATGTATAATACTTAGTTTTGGTGGATAATATTACACCTTCATTTTTACTATGAACATTTTAGATAAAATAATTTATTCTTATTAACTTAGCTTATACCTATTTGAACTATCTGCTAATATCTAGAATAGTAGCAATTTAATTTTCCTTTTTAATATAAACTATTATGACTCTTTGATATTCAGCTTCAAGCCCTTTAAATTTTAAATTTTTAGGTAATTTTAATTTAAGTTTATTGTATCTCTCTTTTGGATATTTAGTATTCATAATGATTAATTATAAACATTGCTATACATGAATAAAAGTGCTGCTTCATTATTAATAAATATAACTCTAAGTGTATAAATACTTATAATATAGATATATTAATAATTAGTGCTATGATTACTAGATTAGTTAGATTTATTACTATAAAGCTAAAAGTATTTAGTAGTTTACTTTCTAAAGCTTAATATAATTATTATTAATTGAGGATTTATATTGCACCCACTTAATTTATTCTGTTAGTTAAATATACCCTTAATAAGGTATAGATACTTTAATTATTTTATTACTTAGAAATAAACTTTCCTTATATTGAATCTTCCTGAATGTAATCAAGCTTTATTTGATTAAATTAAAATTATTTCAGAAACTAATGATTTGCTAACTAAGTTTAGATAGCTTTAATACTTCTGTAGGAATATAAATCTCATTATAATGGAAATAGAAAATATATTATATAATGTTTCTGCATTGCTACATTTAAAGTGAGGATTACTACATCATATAAGTCATCAATCTTATATAGTTATTAAGAATTTAAGATATATAAACTAATATCAAAATAGAAGAATTTTCTTAAAAATTCTAATATTTAAAATTATGTATGAAGCAACACTAACTTTCTATGATTTGGAATATAAACATCTAAATTAAGAATTTTATTTATACCAAATAAATAGCAAAAGGTTAGCTTTGATGCGCTTATAATACATTTTAAAGTTTTATAATATGAATATGAAAGACTTAAGATGCTTTTTAGGTTTAATTTTGTAATATTAAGTTGAAATAATTATATCAATGCTTGAAATATTAAGTTAATAGTTTTCGCTATTTTTTATCCTTAATGCTATTCTTTGGTTATCTTCATTCCTAATTTAATATTGGTTTCCTTTAACTTTATTTATATGATAAATTATTTAAAGAGCATGATGTACTAGTTGCTTGAAATAAATAAATTACGCTTCTATTATTTTATAATTAAGCTTCTTACTTTAAAATCCTAAGTTAAAGGAGTTTATTAAACGATAAAATAGAAGCAAAATATTAAAAGACAGAGAAATAAGGACAGTCAGAGATTATAAAGTTAAATTTAAGAGTATTTTGTTTTAATTAACTTCTATAAATCTAAATAATAGTACTGGAATAAAATCTGATGTTGTTATGAAATTAATTGTAAAAAATTTGTTCTTTATTAAAAATTAATTTTGGAAACACAAAATAAGCATCTTAAGTTCATTCTAGTAAATTGAAAAAAAAATCTTTTAAGATTAAAAATTTTTAATTCTCCGTAAAATAGACAATTATTTTATCTGATTATGGACGAAATATATTTAAATTATCTAAGTTGTTTACTAGTTCCTCAAGTATATATTTAGATTAGTTGTTCCTAAGACCGAGGTCTCTTTGATTAATAAAAAACATGAAAAAATATTCAGACCTTAAAATAAGGGAAATATCTTTAGTTGATTTTTATCAATTAAATAGATGAAAAATTTTATTTAATCATCATTAAAATATTGAAGAAACGAATCTTTAGAAATTAACTATAAAATTCTTGTAAAAGTCTTAGTCATCATTTTCATATTTTTAGATGATTGGACTAGCTATTAAAAATAAAAATTATAAAACAACCAGACAGGATTTGGATTTGCATAGTTTTCTAACTTAATTTAAAAAATAATATACAGAAGAAGCGAATTCAATTTAATAAGCAACAATAATCAATTAAAAAGTTGGGAATAAGTATTCTTATTGTTGAAACTTTATACATGAAAGTTAGATTCTGATTTTTAGTATATTTTGATGCCATAATTTAATAAAAATACTCCTAAAATTAAAATAATATTTTTATTCGAAAATTATCTAAAATTAAAATATATAAAAATAAGCCTTTATGAAGACTACATCAAGATCCTTGCATTAATAGATTACACCACATTTTCACATTAGATTCGTTGAGTTTTTATCTCTTTGAAGTTTCTTGGATTTCTACTTAATCCGAGTTTCGATGCTTCTCTCCTATCTCTTCTGTTTCTTTCTTTTACTCCTTTTTCCATCCTTTCTTCTTTATTAACTTTTCTAACATTATCTCTAACTAATATTTATTCAACCCGCTTATCTACTTTTAACACTCTTCGTAAAATAACTTTTCATGAACAACGAACTTGTTATAAAGATTTTCAAGGATAGTTTCTTAATAATCGGTTCATTCGTACTATTGAAGAGGTAATAAAACTTAGAGTCATCTTTTTTTACACTATCTACCGATCCTTACATCAGAGTGATGAAAGTCAGAGTTGAGTAATCTAGCGACCTTGGACCAGATGATTTTTTTGTAAGATTGCTAGACGATTTGACTAAGTAGTAAATCTTCTTCTTATGACCAACTAATTTTTACATACTTTCTCCACCCTAAAGGAATTTACTTTCCTACAGCCTAATTTTAATAATTGTACTCTTTCACTTCCATTTTATAAAAATGTGAGTGTGTATGGCTTTTAAATGTAATAGGTATTTAAAGAATTTAATTTAATACTTTAATTAAAAATAAAGTTGAACTAGTTTATTCTTTTGCTTTTAAAGGTAAATTAATTATAGATCTATACTTTTAACTAATTAAACATAATATAACTATAGCAAATTAACTTTATTAGAAGCTCAATTAGCTTTAATATTAAGACTATCAACTTTTTTATTAAAGCAATATTAAGGAATAGTCATTTTAGAAAATCAATATCATGTACTTTAGTATAAGGCTATTATAAGTATTCTTAACTAAATTTTCTTCAAGCAACCAAAATACTTAACTTAAAGATAAATATATAAAATTAGAATTTTAACTTTGATATATCTTAGTTTATATACAAGTATAAAACTAAAATAAGCAAATCATTAAGATAAATCACTATTTTCTATATATCCTCTTGCTATAATTTCATTATAGCTATTTTCTAAAATGATAATCATTTTAATGCTAAGTCATGCCTTCATTTTATATATCTTGTGAACTATTTATATGCTGCTTATTAAATGGAATTTATAAAATTAAGGGAAATAATTTTTAAATGGTAAGTTTATATAAAAGATATCACAGCTAGGATTTTTAAAATATCATTGTGGATATTGAGCAAACTCTTGGTAATCTAAATACAAGTTCGATCAAAAAGTGTCTTAAGATTAAATAATTTTTAGGAGAAATACCAATTAAGAAATTATTAAATTGGATTAATAGCTTCAATGATTATTATAATGGTAATAAGTACAATAGTCTATTTAACTCACCAAATAAGCTTTATATAATCTTATAGTCACAGTATTTAATAACTTTTTCCTTTTATAATTTTAAATTTTAAAATTAAGCATTTAAGCTCCTTTTTATTTCAGCCCTTCTATTATTTATGAATCGCTATAATTTAAATTTTATAAACCAATTTAAATAAAAATATAAGAATGGTATGCTAATTTTGTATATAAAATAAAAATTGAAAGGTACTTACTTTAAGAGTGTTTTTAAGTTAGCATACTCTATAAAAATCGATTATAGTAGTAAAGGAAAAATAGATAATTTATTCTAATTCAAATATAGCAAGTTGATTTTCTACTAGTTGGAAAGAAATTAAATTATCTTATATCCTAAAATGTATGAAATAAATTATAAAAAGTTATTAATTATCTATATGCTATCAGAGGGTTAACTGAATATTAAGCTTTATATATTAAATAGAAACTTTTAGTTTAGGAAATTTTTTAATGCTGATCCTTTTATTAAAATAACTTTTCTTCACTAACTATTTTATAATTTTTAAAACTTTGTTAGTTAAGTTTCGCTTAAGTAGAAGGAGATAAATAATTCCAAAATATTTCAGATAGCTTGCTAAAATTATCTCTACATATTGTTCCTTATAACTAATTTTAGTTGTGTGTGATGCATTATATACTTAGGATGCATTCTATAATTGGTTGTAAATGAATATTTTGAAGATTATTAATATTCTATTTAACTATTAATAATTATACTTTCTAAGTTTTAGTTATATATTTTATAACTATTGCTTATAATCTGTAAGTCTAAGCTTAAATCTAGTGCATCATTTTATAGGATGAATGAATAATTTTGATTATCTATTTGATATGTTGAATAGATTGCTTTGGTATGGTTTCTTTAAATTGGAATTGGTTGAACGATGTAAAAGAATTTGGCAAGTATAATTGAAATATCTCTTAAGCTTTAGTTTCTAAATCTATTTATGAATTTTATGATAGAATTTGAATTTCTGTATAGCCCTATGGAACTAAGTTATTCTTTTAAGAATAAGTTATAAATTAGAAGAGGCAATAAATATTTATTTTAGTGTAACTTTATTTCTTTTAATCTGAAACTATATAAACTTGATAGCCTTTCACTCTTACATAAAAGTAGAAGCATACAAATTGTTCTTTATATATTTCTTAAATCTTTAATAGCAACTTACTCAAACTTATTTTTAAGTCTTTTAAATCTCTTAGCATACTTATTTCTTATAATTTCCTTTTTAATCTTCAAGAGATATTCTTAAAGCATGGGTAAAAAGAGTAGCAGATAAAATAATCTTCTTTAAGACTATAAGCATACCTTACTTGATTTAGAATACAGCCTTATGTTTAATATTCTCTATGAAAATTTTAAACTAATACTACTATATTAATAAGAGATATGCTTACTAGTAAGCTTTTAAATGATACCAGTAGTATAAGTACAGCTTGTAGAATTTACTAATTACTGCTTTAATTTCTAGAGGATATTATATCATACTCTATTATTTAGAAATCTAAAATACTTTACAGAATCTATCTAAAAAGTATAACAAATTAGCGTAAATAGAGAGTTTGCTTAAGAATTCTATGATACACTTTAAATTATTCTGTTTATTAAAAGAGATTTAACTAAATAAAATAGATAATTTATTACTTTATTTAAAAGAAATTACTACCATTCATATATATTTTAACTCTCTTCCAAATTATAAAATTGCTAAGAGCTTAGGAATTAAAATATACAACTTTGCTTAATTAAAAATATAACTATAGAAAATTAAAAAAGTTAGAATAAACATAATAATAAGCAAAAATAATAGATCTATACATTTTAAGCTACTTACAAATTATTTATTTAATAGCCTTAGAAGAATATACTCAAACATATTTATCATCTAAATAAATAATAAGTCTTAAGTTTACCTATTTCTTAGTCTTGTATCATTAAAATATGAAAAGTCTGCTTTCAGATAATTATTACTTTTCAAAATTTGGTTAATAAATTGTTTTTCCTTAGAAGTATAAAATAAATTTATTTTATATCTATATCTTTAGTGCTATTTATAAGCCTTATTAAAAGAAATTATCAATGATGCTTAGAGTAAAAAAGCTAAATGTGTCATGTCAAAGTTTTAGTATAATTAAACAGTAATCTTCGTTTACTCCTCCAAGGTAAATATGTTTATATTTATTTGCTTAAATCTAGGAATTTTTATTTTAAAAGCTATTTATATGAGGAAATATTCTAAAAAGTAAGAGACTATAGAAAAGAATCGAAAGCTTCACAAGGATAGAAAATAATAGCTAATTAATTTGATAACTCAGCAAAAAATGATGCAGCTATTTTATAAGAGTAACTGAGTCTTTTCTTAATTAGAATATTTAGTTAATAATAGATGCAAAAAGTGAAATTAAAGCAGAGCATAAAGACAAACTCCCTCTTTCTAATTATTTTATTAATATAGTCAAAGCCAAATTGTAATTATAATTTTTAGAAGATAAGAGTATATCCTCTCTATTATTTAAAAAAATTATCTGACTAGCAAAATAACTCTTTAAAGCAGATTAAAGAAATATGTTATACATTGATTTATTTCTAAGCTTATTCTAGAAGATTGCTATTTTTAAATTAACTTATTTATAAATTTAAAAGCATAAAATAATTAAAAAAGTATATCAAAATAAAAGAAAACTACACACATTCATTACGCTATACTCAATCTTTTAATTAACTAGCTATAATTTTCACTTGTTTTAACTTTCCTTTTCCTTTGCTCCTTAATTGCATATAAAGTATGTTTCATAGTTAGTCCCATCTTAAGTAGTTGGCTAAATGGAAATGAGTTATAAAGTTAAAGAAAAATAGAAATAGATTAAGCTTTATGATTTTTAATTATAAGTAATCTACTTTAGAGTTACTTCAAGTACTTTGTTTATGCTTAATAATAAGAAAAAATAATTTTGTTATAAATGCTTAGGTATTTTAAAGCTTGTTGCTCACTATATACAAAAGAAAGCTATTTTTAATTTATTTAACCAGATTTATCCTAGTGAGATAATTAATAGGGTGCCGAAATAAATAAATTAAAAGATATAATGAAGTGGTAATGTAAGAGGATATAAATAGACAAATATTAGAATTAAAAGTAAATACATCCCTATAACTAATTAGTTAGTTAACTCATAAGAATAAATTCATAAGTTTATTTAGTTTAAATACTTCTGTACCTTTATTTCAACACTCTATGAATTTATAATATAAAGCATTCTTAAATTTTCTAGGAATTTAGAAAGAAATTTATTTACTTTAGTAATTAAAATCTGCTACATTTAAGGTTTAAAACCTTTAGTAATAGCAAGTTAGAGATGTAAGAGTAATTATTGTAGAAAAGTAAAAGAAGCTAAATCTTAATAAGTTATAGAATTATTTTAAAGGTATTATCTTATTTTAAAAAGGGTTAAAATCTTAAATGTGATATATCTCAATTTCTTAACTTTAAATTCATTATAATTTGATATATTAAGTAGAAATGACTTAATATCTTAATAAAATGGAAATGAAAGAGTAGATTGACGAAAATAAGACAATCAGTTAGCAATTAATTTTTGGACAAAGGAAGTATGTAAAAATTAGTTGGTCATAGGAAGAAGATTTACTACTTAGTTAAATCGTCTAGCAATCTTACAAAAAAATCATCTGGTCCAAGGTCGCTAGATTACTCAACTCTGACTTTCATCACTCTGATGTAAGGATCGGTAGATAGTGTAAAAAAAGATGATTCTAAGTTTTATTACCTCTTCAATAGTACGAATGAACCGATTATTAAGAAACTATCCTTGAAAATCTTTATAACAAGTTCGTTGTTCATGAAAAGTTATTTTACGAAGAATGCTAAAAGTAGATAAGCGGGTTGAATAAATATTAGTTAGAGATAATGTTAGAAAAGTTAATAAAAAAGAAAGGATAGAAAAAGGAGTAAAAGAAAGAAACAGAAGAGATAGGAGAGAAGCATCGAAACTCGGATTAAGTAGAAATCCAAGAAACTTCAAAGAGATAAAAACTCAACGAATCTAATGTGAAAATGTGGTGTAATCTATTAATGCAAAAAGAACAATGAATTTTATTTTAATTTTAAATGAATATTAGTTTGAGTGAATAAGCTATGAGATAGAACTTTTTTCTTCATTTAATAATATTAAAGAAGAAAAAATTATTTTTTATATAAAGAATCAAATCATTATAAATAATAATTAAGCATTAAAACAATTTGCTTAGAAGAGATAAAAATTTTTAATTAAGCTAAATATTTATTAGATTTTATCTATTTGCATCTGTTAAAAAATCCAAAGAGTCTTATAATAATATTGTTTATTGGGAAACTTTATCTATTTTACATATTAAAAGCATCTTCTAAATTAATTTCCGCTTAATTCTGAAAATTGATTTTTACTAAATCCTTTATTAAAGTATATCTCTTTTCTTGTTTATGCAAAAGCAAGCAATATCATAATGTTATCTCAAGCTTTTGAAAGCAAAATTTTTTAATGCTTTTTATTAAGCTGCAGGTTTGATATATTCATTAATATCTCATAAATTTGATTAAGAACTTTCCTATTAAATATTTGTTCTATTTTTACTATGTGACCTCTTTATTGGATTTTTTTAGATTTTCAATTCACATGAAATCTTTGTATTCAATTTTTTTTCTAATTTTCTTATCTAAGATTTTAAAATGCTCAACAAACTCCCATTATAAACTTATAGAAAAATATTTTGGTTAAGGTTTATATGCCAAAATTAAATCCTGTAATGAAGAAATTTGAAATAGAAACATCACAACATTTAATTTCAATTACGTAGTTAACTTTTTTATTAATTTTTTGGTTATAAATTAAAATACTTACAATTAATAATTTATTTAATAACCAAATAAACAAGTTAATTTTTATTAGTTTGGAACTATTCTTAAAGATAAAGATTTAATTTTCTTCTTTAGATTCTTGCTGCATTTGCTACTTAGTTTAGTAATTACTTAGGTTTTTACTTTCTCATTTTACTTTTAATTAGAGCTGAATAATTTTTATTTATAAGATATATAAAATTAATTTTAAGAAAGAATAAAAGAGAAATTGGGTTATTAATCAGAATCAAATTAAAATATAAAAAGGAATTGAGAATTTAAAAATACAGAGATAAATAGTTAGATCTTAAAATTATATATCTGTATGTAAAGCTTTTTATTTTTTCTTTCGTTAAATTTAATTTATCAAATAAAGAAAATACTTTTTATTATTCTTTTTATTTAAAGTAGTTATCTCTAAATTATTTTCAGATAGCATTTGATAAGTTAATTAGGTATTTGTTATTAAGTATGACTAACTTTACTTGTAGGTATAAAGCATATGTTCTTAAAAGTTACTATTAACTTAATATTAGTATACATCTAATTTATTAAGTGACTGTGCATATATGATTATCACTAACCTCAATTTTATAAAAGTAACTTGTTAATTTTATTACTTGGCGGATTCAAGTCACTGTATTTTTATTTATTTAAATTGGTTAGAATTTACGCAACTAAAGAATTATTAATTATTATCTATAAAAGACTATTAATTGGTTTATCTATTCTTTGAGTTCTTCTGAAAGAGGACAGAGAAAATATTTGAATAAGCAAAGGTTTATTTTTCTCTTTGAGCTTCATTCAATTCAACAAGAGGGCCAAACACAAGGTTAGAGAAAGCCTCCTTTAAATTTAAAACTTTATTATAAATCTAACAAACTCAGCAAAATGAAGCATTAGTAATTTTTTTAATTTTAAGGGTGAATCGCAGTCTAAATTTAAGTTTTCTTAGCCAGCATTGGACTATGATTTTTAACTTTTTACAAGCAAAAGCAAGCAAAATTAAAATTTAGAAATAAATTCTAAATAAAAAATAAATAATTGGACTTAAAATTGCAATCACTATATAATTTATTATTGATTCATACCAAGAACAATTAAGTGGAAATGTTTATCAAATATTAGTTTAAATTTAATTAGAAAGAACTTTATTTTAGTTTTATAAGAAGTTTTTCTCTAAATCTATAATTCATATTTTTATTAGATTTATTTATATCCCAATTCAAATTCTTACTACAATGCTGCTTGGCCTATTCTATCTACGTAATATTGATATATAGTTATTTATTATTATTTTATTGACTTTTATTATTTAGTTTATTGGACATTTAACATATTTTTGCTTAAAAAAGAAGAAAGCTAGCCGAAATAATTATACATTTTAATATGCTTTTAAGGTGTTGATTTCCTTATTTTATTGATTAAATTTTAAAATTAATGGTAAAAATTATAGGCTTTTACTTATTTAGACTAACTTGATGAATGGATATATTAATTAAAAAGAGAATGACTAAATGAAAGGTAAAACAATTTTATTTCGGTAGAAAGTAAATTACAATACACTCGAAAATAATTCTTGTTGTTTGTCTAGATAAAAATAAGATATAAGGTATATTTATTAGACTAGATATTTAGTTTATTATTAATTTAGGGACTAAGTTAAATAAATCTCAAATATAAAAGCTATATAAACTTTAAAATTATTTCCTCTCCCAATAAATTATATAAACTTTAAAAAAACTACTAAAATTAGAAATTGTTTAGTTTTAATTTTTAAATCTGAGATTATTTTCTATATATTTTTAAGAATTATATCATAATATGCTTAAAAATCTTTCCTTATATGCTTAACTAGATTTTTAATATCTTAATTTCTATCAAATAGCCTAAAATATTTTTTATTATATCTGATTTTTTATTTAAAAGGTTAGCTAATTTCTTCATATTCTATCAAAAATAAGTTTTAATTTAGTTGAGAAAGCAGCATACTTTTGTTGTATTCCTTTATAAATGTTTATAGAATAATTAATCTATGAGATATATATAAAGCAATTTTAGTTTTCCTTATAAATTAACTAAATAATTTATTTATAGTCTATTAAATATGATTCATATTTGTTTTATATCTGAGCAAATATAAAATTAATATCTTAGACTAATTACTAACAAAAGTTAAATGTGTATTTTCTTAAGATATATAGTTATAGATTAATAATTTATAAAAATAAATAGCTAAAGTCTAATATCCTTAGTTTAATTAGTATAATCTATTTCTTAATTAAATAATTATATTATTATCATGTTTTCTAGACTTATATATCTTATATTATTAGAATCCTTATTTAAATTTTTAAACTTTTTTTAAACTTTTTTATTTCCACTTTTTAGGGATAAAAAGCTATAATGTAGTTGTAATTTTTCGTTATTTTTAAAAGTTAGACTGAAGAAATTAAAGCTTTAGGAAAAAAATAATTTATAAATGCTAAAAACTTTTAAATCCTCCCTTATATTCATTTTTAGTAAAGAATTGAATATGAAAGTTAAAATTATATGACTAATATACTTCTATTAAGAAATTATCTTTCCAATTAAATTTTATGTTGTAATTACTTAAATTTTAGTATTTTAACTCTTGACTTCTTGCTCTTTTTCCACTATTAAAGTAAAAATGAATGTTTTGTATTATATTACATTTAAATTTTATTTTCTAAAGTATTTTATAAAATTAAATTAATTATACAAATTATTTTATTTTTTCTATTTGTATACCTTTAATAAACTTGCTTTTATAAAAGAATCTCCTTATCAAATTTAAAAGTTATTATTATAACAATTAATAAGCAGTATATTTAAAATTACCCTTTTTTTGTTAATTTTAACTTGTAATTTTTGCAATAAGTATAGGATTAAATTATTTATTTAAATTATTTTACAAAGCTAAATTATTATTTTATTATTTATTTAAATATTATAATAACTTTAAAATTTAAATAGCTAAGCTAAGTATTTAGTAATAAAATTAGATTATTATAACTATTTTTTAATTATTATATTATAGTTTTATAAGCTTTAATTGATAAAAGTATAAATATATTTACAATATATTTACATATTTTACAATTTATTCTCTTGGTATAAAAACAAATATCTACTATATGATTATTTAAATATAACTAATCTAATATAAATACTAAAAGCTTATCACTTTTTTATTTATTTAGTTCTTTTTTGTTATTTTCTATTTAATGTTTCACTTTCTTTTTTAATTTAATATAGCTATTAATATTTATTTAATTAATTGATATATTTAACTAATATCTAACTTTTATTATTTCTTCTTTAATTATTAATTTTAATTTTCCTTAAAGTAAAATAATCAAACAAATTTAAGAAAATTAGCTTAAGAGTTATAAGTCTAGATGATATTTGAACAGAAAACTTTAAATAATATTTTAAGAGTTACTTAGTTATAGAATAAGTGACTAAAGTAAATTAGTTTAATAACCTAATTATTATTTATCTGGAATAACTAAATTTTAATTTATATAAAATCTTAAGACATTAAATTCCCTAAGTATATACAAAAGCTTATGCTTTTATACTACTAAACCTTTATTAATTGTTAGTATATTTAAATATATCATAAGATATTAATTTAAATCTATTACTTCTTTAAGCTTACTAGACTAAATGGCTTTTATAATTAGTTTAAATTATATCTGCTTAATATATTTATAACACTGTAAGAATAATTTAAAGAATATAATATGAGCTATTTAGTTAAATAAATAGAAAAGTTAATTAAATAAAATATGAATTAAAATATAGATAATTATTACATATTATAAGCTAAATCTAAAATATCCAATGCTTTATTTATATTATATCAACTAACTATTTAAAATTTATTATATCAAAGCTTATTTTCCTTAAATATAATAAAAATTACCAAAGTTATTCTATGAATAGGATTGGTTATTTCTAATTTTATTTCACTAACTAATATTTAGCTAGTTTAAGTTTTAAGTAAATATAAATTTTATAAAAGGAATGAATATCTTAAAAATAATTAGATACAAAAAAAAATGGTAGAAGGGTTCAAGAAAGGCTTTTATATCACCTCCTAAAAAGGGGAGAGAAAGTAAGAACCCTCATCTCTAACTAACACGTCTTCTTCCTAGAAATAATCTTCTTCTCAAAACCTTCAAGAATAATAGACTCAACTAGGAACTTCCAGATCAACTTAAAAGATGTAACAAAAGCGCCAAAAGGCTACCTCGATGACACCAACTGAAGAGGAAGGACCTAGAAAGGTGCTGGAGACGCAAGAAGCAGCAGCCGTGCGAGAGTTTGCGATGCCACAGTTCCAGGAAGAACAGACATAAATTTTAGTCGCATTCTCTGACCTGAAGGAGGAAGTAAAGAAGCTACGATTAGAGAATAGAGCTCTAAAAAATCAAGTTACTGAGCTCAGGGAATGGAAAGAAAGCTTCTGGGAAGTCTACGATCGAGAGCAAAACACTTTCTTCAGGGAAATGGGATTGGTACAGCAGAGAACAACTGTGCTTGAAGAGAACAGCAAGTAGCAACTGTAGACAATTCAAGATCCAATGGACATAGAAGGAGCTATTAATTTACCGAGGAGTCCAGACAAGAAATGAGTTAGGAATAAACCAAGATGTTTTGTATGCAAACAAACTGGACATAAATATAGACAATGCTAGAAATTGAAATTAATTAAATAATAGTACTGGAATAGAAAATAATAAGAAAAATAATAGTACTAATATTAGGATAAGATTAAACGAGATCTCTGTAACTAATTTTATCCGTCAGGAGGTCAAATCTACAAGCCGAAGTGGTAAACAATCTAAGGCAAAGAGTCCTGAAGGGAGCTGGTTCCAGCCAGGTTATCGAACTGGTCCTATGAACACGAGGTTGAAAGTCCTCCAAGTTCACTAAACACAAATTTAAACTTTTTAATTTAGTAATAAAATAATTAGATACTTAAATTTAATTTATTGCAATACTTCATTTGTGTAGTTACTATTATTATTTTGTTTCTACTATTAAGTTATTAATTTGTATTAACCTTATCATTTATCCCATATAAAGTTTATTATCTATATTATTAAAGCATTTATATTATTTAGGTGATTCATGATATATTATATTACTCTTATTCTTATATGCTTTCTTCTTTCTTAAATATGATATAGTTTGGATAAATATCTTTATGTAAAAAATTCGGAAAATGGAGAACACAAAGCATCGAAAACTTAGTAAAGAAAGGCTAAAGAGAAAAAAAAGTATTCTGAATCTTAGTTATCGTATAAAGACAATTTTAGCAAAGCTTGGCTTAATATTAATGAGCATTTGGATTTGTATTTGCTTAGTATTAAGAATAATATGAAAAGTTTATTATAAATATAATATAATTTCTTCTTTCAATGCTTAACAATAAATCTCTATAATTTTAGTTTAAGATTAACAAAAAAATTATAGTTGACAATGTAAGCTACTATCCCAATTATATTTCTCTATCTTAAATTACTAAACTTTAGCTTTTATAATATATAAAAGTTTAACTAAAGCCTAAGATTTAAAATCTAAGCAATGAGAAATTTGTTAGTTTAGGAAAGAAAATGTTTTAATTGAATATAACCTAAATTAAAAATTTAATAAAATTAGTTTTAATTAAAAGAGTTAGATATAATAATTCTTCATTTAGTTATCTTTTTAGATTTTAGATTAAGCACATAAGCTATTTCTCTAATAGATACTTATCAATCGAATGAATATAAAAAGATATTATGGAGTATGTCCAAAATAAACTTTTTTGATTCTTTTAGTATAATACCTCTATTTGTTAGTTAGTATCTTTATACAAGATTTATTTTTTACCTTTTAGAGATTAATAACTATTTAGTATCTCATCTAATATTGATTTAAGTATTAAGCTTAAATATATAGCTAGATTTATTGTAATTAGAGAAGAGTGATTGCTAATAAGCAAATTCATAATACTTATTCGATAATTCATTAAACTTAAGATTACTATAAAGAGCAAAATACAGATATGAAATGTATATAATCTAATCTCCATAAAGAAAAATCCTTTTCATATAGCTTAGTAGTTATTTATTTAATTTAGAAAAACTAGAAATAAATGCTCTAGGGGAATAGCTTTAATTTTATATTTTTTATCTTTTGTTTTTTTTAACTAAATCGAGGGTTTGGTATGATAATATTTTATATGCTTAGTAAATTTTAAACAAACGAAGAATAATTATATTATTAAATCTTAAATGAGATTCTCTATTATTTTAAATAATCATTCATAAAGTTAAGAAATACCTCAAAGTCATATTTTAGAAAAAAGGTTAAGCTTTAATAATTATTAGCTTGATTAAACTTAATGATATTATATATTCTTACCATTTACTATGATTGAGATTTTTATAAAGCTTTATGTTTTCTCTAAGCTATCAAATTCCTGCTAATTATAAACATTTAATTTTAAAATAATTTTACAATTAAAAAACTATAAAATTGAAGTGAGACTTAAATAAATCATTATAAACCAATTTCTTTAATTGAAAGAAGCAACTTTTGCTACTAAGAACTTTTATCATAAATTAATTATCTTAAATAAACTCCAACAATTAACAGTCTTAAGTCATTTAAATTAAAGTTTTTCTAATTTTTAGTTTAGTAAATATTAAAATTAATTGTATATGGTAGCTAAACAGCTTTTTAAGAAGTAAGGTTAAGATAAGTAAAATTAGAACGAAGATATTTAAGCATATCAAAATTATAAATAAATATCCTTGCAAATTAATTTAAGTTTATTATTTTCTATCTAATTAAAAATCTATAATCAAAAGTAAAAATAGCAATAAATAATTAATTAAAGTTAATGATAATTATGTAAAGTTCTATTTGCCTTACTTTTAAATTACAATAACTTAAAAATAATTATCTAATAAAAAGAAATTATATAAGACAGCTGCAAATATTTTTAATCTAACTACGCTTTTATAATTGATTAATAAGCAACTGTAAATTTTAAAAATTCTGGTAATAGAATACTCTAATTTATTATATATTAATTTTAATATTCAATTATCTTCAAACTTTAAAGTTATTAATGTAGGACAGCTGTAAGTAATTATTCAAATAATATTTCTAAACAAAATAAGTTTCTACTTTAATTATTGCTGTATTTTTACATTTTTACATCAGTCTTTAAGTCTAAATAAAACCAAGTTTAAGTTCCTTTGGTTTTTTTTTTATTTTAAAGTTTTTAAAATTTTTATGATATACTGAATATCACACTCTAATTAAATATCTAATCCCTTTAATATCTGGGAACGATTCTACAATGTAGAATAAAGAAGATTGAAGACCAAATAAAATTGTAAGATTATAAATTTTTATATTTCAATCGTTTCTTAAAGCATTAGATGCTTTTACTCATCTCAACTTTTTTCACTTCTAAAAAACACAAAAATTAGAAATAAAAGCTCCTTAAATAAACTTGATTATTGTGGTACTCTAAAGAATTTGCAAAATATTTCATTTAAGTAAATAATAGTTATTATTTGATTATATAAGTCTATTAATTTCGATAACCTAATTTATCTTGCTAAAAATATATCTAGCACATCATTGTACTAACTACAAAATACATTTAATAGCTTGTATCCATATATTTTTCATATCTATTTTCATTTACTTTGGCTATAAACATTTAATTTTATATATTATTTGAAGATTCTATATCACTAATTGTGAGAAGTTAGAAAATATTAAATTATTTTTATATGTGAAAGAAGTAAAAATTAATGATATGAGTTTTTCTTTTTAATATGAAAAATATAAAATTTTTAATTGTAGTAGTCATTCTTTGCTAAGGATTTCCAGATTCCTATCTTTAGATCGTATATATAAAGAGATGTCTACTGAGATTATTAATAACTGTAAATAAAATTTCGAACTTTGACTGCTGAAGCAAAAGAGTCGCTATATAACCACGTACTTCTAAGTTTTTCTCCATGCTCGATTCATTTAAATCCTCCTAAGTCAAAAATATAAGAATATTTCAATCCTTTCTAAAGGAAGTTGAATACAAAGCATTAATTATTCGAAAGTTATACTGTTTAGCATGCTGATTTTTGGGGAAGTTTAGTATTTAAGGTGATTCACTTCTGACTCATCAAGTAAAAGATTCTAATTTACTTAGAAGCAAGATCTTCCTAGGAATACCCTCCCATTACATAAATCTGGTTATTTATTAGAATTTAGCCATGCTCATAGACTTCTTCATTTAAATCAGGTAACTAATAGAATTTTTACCGTTTTCAATCGAAAAAGATGCAACTTTTATCTTAAATACCTGATATTATGAAAGTCTTATAATTAGATGAGCTTGTCCTGTGACTTTCTCTTTGCATCATATAAAATTATTATATCTACGTAGGCTAATAAATCTGAAGCATTTACCCTGAAATGATCAAATGTGAATGATTTAAAGAATAAGTTTCTATATAGTCAAAGTTAGAGTTTGTTGGTTCTATACTTGTAAACTAGGTTTGAATTTGATTATTCTTGATGGAATAACTTATCAGAGTGGAACTTTAAGGTATGAAAGTCATATAGCAATTAGTCGAATAACTTAAGTTTGAGCAAATCTAACATTTTACAATATTTAAAGGAATTCTCGAAAAACCCTGGGCAAGCTTATTATTCTACCTTCTCAGTCCTTGCTTAAATACAAAAAGCAGTTTGCTGATATATTTTTACTTCGCCTAAATACAGAGGTCCCTCCTTTATATCTCCATTATAAAATAAAAACAAAGTACTGCATATTTAAATTAGAAAATAAAGATGCTAAAGAAAGATAAATTTACAAGCTAACAATTATTTAGCAAAAAGGATTGTAAGTTTAATAAGTTTAGATTTAAGTTTATAATCAATGCATTTTAATTAATATACCATGACATTAGAATATACTTCTAGATATTTAAAGAATATCTTTTAGTTTATTATGTATTAATTTATAATTCTTCTTAATCAGGAATATTTTCAGTTGCTCAGTCTTTTTAAGTACTAAATAAAATTTATGGCAATGCAAGAAGTTAATGGATTATATCTATTTGTATATTTATATAGGATTTAATTAATCTTATATTTTATATAAATTAAAATTAGAACATTAGAACTCTATTATACATCTAATTTTATAGATAAATTTTAACTTTCTATTATAAGATGCTTGCATAAAAGCTTTCAGTTATATATCTAATTTTAATATATTAGATTCATTTTTTATAATTACTCTAAACTAATTCAAAGCTATATTCAAAATGTTTGAAAGAAATAGCTATTTAAGTAAAGGATGATATATGCTTCAGATAACTATAAATAGAATTTTAAGTTTATCCCATAGACATAATAATACACTAGGTTATCAGTTAAATAGTTAATAAATAGATCTATATTTAGATTAATAATAGAGTGAGAATTTTGAAACGGAAAGAAGATTAAAATTAAAAATAATAGTGAAGGCATTTTAAATCTTAGTGTTGCTTATGAAAATGTTAGTCTTAATATTTTGTCTCTTCTAAAAATTAAAAGGCAATTATTTAAGTTCTAAGTTTTCTCAAAGTTACTTTCCATTTCAATGATTGAGATAAGACATTAGTGACCCAACATCTTAAATTATTTATCAGTTAAAAAATTATCATAAAAGAGTTTTTTAGGAATACTCTAATTGTAAATTCTTTCAATATTAGTTAAATTGAATTAGCATATATTAGCAACTTTATATAAGAAGCTTTGATAGCCTTTAAAATTATATAAGTATAACTGCAATAGAATAAATAATTAACGACTTCATTTTGTCTGACAATGCAAAATCTAAAAACATAAAATTATTGCTTATTTATTTTGACTCAAAGTAAGCACAGTCAAATGGTAAAAATTCCAAGTCCGTTAATTTAAATAAAATATGTTATCTATCTGGTTAAATATAAAAGAAGCCTTATAATTAGATTCTAATTTATTTTCAAAGCTTCTTTCCAGTTCAATTCGCAAATTTTAACCTTTTTATATTTTTTATGAAGAGTATGAAAATAGAAAAACTAGCAATAATCATAAGGAATAAATACTTTAAGAACTAAAGTGAGAAAGACTTTTAATTTAAAATTTAATTTAGCAGTATTTTAAAAATATCACAAATTTAGGAATGAAATTCAAGAGGAATAATTAATTCAACTAGGCTATCAATTCTATTGCTCAATATTTTTAGATATAAAAGAAGAAAAATTAAATTGAGATGAAGATTTATTGAGTAATTTATGAAAGAAATAAAGTGCTTTAAAATAACATTCTGATAAAAGAACATAGACAATTATTAAGTTATTAATTTAAGGGAATTTAATTATTTATAAACATGATTTATTAATTTAAATTAAGATATAAAATGTTTTTTCTCTGAATTAAATCAATGCATAAATTAAGAAATAAATTCTTTTACTTTATAAAAAGCTTGCTACTATGATTCTCATAATCAAAACTTGAATCAGCAATCGCTTTTTTAATTTTGTTTGAAATTTAAATTTATTGAAGCTACAAGTAAAGCATTATTATTTTCAAATTAAATTAGCTTCTAATTAATGTTCAATTTAAATTTTCTGTTTTTAGGATTAATGAAGATTCTTTCAAACTTACTCTAATTGAGTGGTTAACCTTTTTTCTTTAATTATTAATTATTTATTTTTAAATTTACTAGCTTATTCACTCTTTTTTATCTTTTGCTTTTAAGTTTCTTTTTAAATCTTTCCATAAAAAGTTTATTTTTTAATTAATTTTTATCTAGCTTTTTATTAGATCTTCTGGTGATACTAATTTATTATAATTTTAAAAGTATATAAGTTTTAAATAAATAATCTCTCTTCTTTTATAATTTAATTTACTTTATATCTAAAAGACTACTAAATTCTTCCTTCTCAAGCATCAATATGCATTGCATAATTGTTATCCCTGCTATATGAACTATTATTAGAGAAGAGATGGAATTAGCATCGCTTACATAAAAATAAAACTTAGACATAGTTCCAAAAGAGAAATTACTATTTATAAATATAGCTAAAAATAATTTCTCCAAAATACTAAAATCCTCTCCCATTAAATTAGCTAATAGAATATTCTAAATATTTATAATCCAATTAAAACAATAGCATACTTTTTAGAAACTATCTATATTAAAATTTAAGAAACTTATAATTAGTAAAGCTTAGTTTAGATTTTATCATTCTAATAAAATGCCAAATAATTAAAAGCATCCTTAAGGAATTTTTAAACATATTTCATCGCTGAAATTAGAGCTTATTTTAAGTTTTTCATCAATAAAAACTCTAAATTAATTAAAGAAAATGCTCCAAATTTTTGGTAGCAATATAATTTTTAATAATGAGGCTTCAAATTAAGATAAAATAGTTTTTAATATGAAATTAATTTTAATCCTAGCTAATTATATTGCCTCTTGACAGACTAATCCAATCCTATAAAAAGCAAGGTATTAAATATTCAGAATGCTTAATTTCATAGAGAATGAGAAACTAATAAATTTTAATTGTATATTTTACTTTTATCTTAGCTATTTTTTAAGTTTTTAACCTATTGCAAAATAACTATAGCAATTATTAATTTATTAGGTATTTTTCATTAGTCTCTTTTATTAATTTTTTGCTTATTATGTACAAAGCTATAAGTGAAAAGAAAAATAAATAAAGGGCACTTAAAAGTATTTAATAGAAACTAAGGTATTAGAAATGATTCACTGTGGTTTGTTTGCTATTTATTTAATATTTATCATTTAATTTAAGAAAACATTATATCTACTAGTATGATTAACCATTGAAACTATAGAGAAATTCATTATTCTACTAATTTTAAATTAAAATACTTTGATTTTTAGAAAGAGTTGTTCAAATTAGCAAAATAGATAGAAAAGCATCAAGAATTTTGCCAATCTTGTTAATTAAACAATAAATTTACCCCATAGCTTTAATTCATCACTAGTCGTTTATATAAACAAGTATATAAGAAACAAAAATATTTAATTTCTAAATAAAACAAACCTAGAAATAGGAACCTATATAATAGAGATAGAAAATTAAATATTGTCATAAAGTTCAGTTATATAAAACTAGATAATTAGATAGAATTTAAGTAAATGCATTCAACCAATACTTTGCTATAAAGGAATGAAATAAAATAATTTTGAACAATAATGTATTTTAAGAAAAGTAAAAACTGAGAAATAATATGAAAATAAAGTTAAATCCTAGAATAATTTAAAAAGATTTTAGTAAAAATAATCTATTTTGCTCTTCCTATTTTATTAATTTTAAATTTAACCTTCAAGTTATGCTTTTAAATAAAAACATATCTAACCATTTTATAATAAATTATAGGATTAAGCATCCAAATTATCTTAGTGCTTATATATAAATCAACTAATAAAAATGATTAAGAGCTTTACTTTAAAAACTTAATTTCTCTTTAAAAATTTAAACATTTGTAAATAAATCCATAAAATGAGGTTATATATGAAAAGAAGCATTGTTATTCATATTATTTTATAGTTATATAGCTCTTAAATTTAACAGATACTAAATAAATTTTATCATAAAGAGCTGCGCACCAACGAGATGCTACGCGCTCTATAATCAAATTTATTTATTTATTTTTTATTTATAAATATAATGATAAGGTATTATTATGATTTATTATTAAGAGTATTTTAATTATTTTAAAATTGCTTTATATTAGAATAATATAAGAGATTGTATAATATTGTCTTAAAAAGATAGTATAATTAAGTTAGTTATTATTATTTCGTTAACTTAAAAAAATAAATTCTTTATTGTCTTAAATCCTTTATTAACTTTATAACTTGAGGGCTATTACTTGATATTCTCTCAAATTAATCTAATTATTAGTAAAATATTCTAGTATAATTTTAATTTATCGTTTAGAGTATAAAGCACTGAAATAATAGTAATATTTGATATATTTTATTTATATTTTAATTAAAAGTCTCATTATACTTCTTAAATATCTTCTATTTTAAGTTTTATTTTCCTTTAAGTTAAAATAATAGCTAGCTTCTAATAATTTTATTTTATTATCTATTATTAGTCTATTATTAAAGAAAATTTAATAATTACCTTACTTTTTAAGCTATAATCGTTATTTATTGGTTATTCTAAATTTAAATATTCTTAATTTAAATATTTCATTCAAATTATAAAGTAGAAGGTATATTAATTTTATTAATATGATTATAATTAAGCTTTAGCATTAGCATTAATTAAACCAAAAAATTAATAAATTAATATTTTTATAAAGTTTCTATTTATATTTCAATGACAATGTAGAATATATGCTATGTTGATTTTAAATAATTTGTAAATATAAGCAACATAAATAAATAATATTCATCTATTAAATAGAATTATTTTCAAAAAGAAAGTATAATATAATGATAAAGAGAAATAACTAAGATAAAATTATAAGAAAGCAATAATAATTTACTAGGATTATAAGTTTTAGACGAATAATTTTTTTTTAATATAATGATACGAACTTGATCTTTTATTAATTCTGTAAGATTATTTTCTAATTAAAAGAATAAACAATAGTAATTTAAAGCTATCTTAATAGTAAACTTCAAATAATCTTTATATTTTTCAAATTTTTATTTAAATTATTATTTGGTCAAAGAAATTAAAAAAATAAAATAAATATTATTAATAAATTTTAGGATATTTTTAAATTATTAAAAACTAAGCTGAAAAGTATCTACTTTATCATTCTAGACTTATCTACATTTTAAGATAAAAAATATATTTGTATATTCTTTATCTAATCTTAAATCTAAAAAACTACATGGTTATATTATCATAATATACATCTATCAAAATATCAACTATTTCAACATTTTTAAGAATTAAAGAAGCTTAAAATAAAATTTTATTTTCTATTTAGTTTAAAATTTTATTAAGTCTATACAACTTAATTAAAAATTAAAAAAGTCTTGAAAACAAAATAGACATAAAAAACTTAATTGAAAAGTTTTACCATAAATATTTATCTAATGTTTAAATAATAGCTTCAGAATGTAGAAAGTATTAAATCCTCATTTATTTTATTTACTAAATAATAAATAGTAAACTAATTAAAATTATTAACTTTTTTATCTAAAATTAAATTAAAGATAGTTAGATAAATCCCCAAAAATGAAATAAATGCTTATACCAAAATAATTAAATTCTCAATTTAAAACATTTTACTAGATTCACTATTTCAAGAAAAGCTTTAATTATTTGGAAATATAGATGTGTTTTAAATAGGAAGAATTTTCCTAAATCTAGTTCATAAGATAGTTACTTAAATTGAAATATTTATAAATATAAAATAAAATACTTTATCTCTTAATTTTAACTAAATCAAAAAAATTAAATTTAAGAAATTTATTCAATTTATCATAACGAAAAATAGTTTAAGGTTAAATTAAATTAAGATTTAGATAGCAGTCAAAATATAAAGCTTTATCTTATTAATCCAGCTTAAATAATATCGAATTGCTTTATTTATTTCTCATATCTTCTTTCTATCATTATAAAGAAATATTCTTTATAAATTATATTTCATAATATAAAGCTTGAAATAGCTCTTATTTAATTATATATTTTAAATTTAAATTTTTTAATTTAACTCTAGAATTTTCATTTCATTTAATTATTCTTTATTAAGCTTTTAGACTATTAATTAATAAATCTATTAAAACCAATACGTTTACAGAATCTCTTTTTGAGTTAAAAGTAATGAAAGCTTTAAATTTTATAATTTTTAATTATTCTTAAATAATAAATGCTAAATTAAGTTTTATACTTTTTAATAATTTTAATTAAATAATTAACAATAAACGAAATTTTAGTTAATAATAATTTAAAATAGAAGTTATTTTATTGTTCTGCTCTTTTTTATTTAGTAAAATATATATAGTTATAACTTTTTAAATTTATAGTAAATCTTAAAATCAAAATTGATATAAGCGATATTTGATATATTCATAAATTTTATATTTATTTTAAATCTTCATTCATATTATTTTCATTATAATCATAAAATTATTCGTATTTTATCATTTATTTAGTGTAGAAAATCTTTTTCTTCATTAAAAGTAGGAATTATAAACTTTTATAATTTAAATTTAATTAAATAATTCTATCTATATTCCTAAATTATTTTATTATTCTTTATAGCTATCACAAAGTTTAAAGTAAGAAAATTAAGTCATTATAATTTTCTAAGCTATTTAAATTATTATTAGTTTTAGCTTTGTTTTTTATTGCTATAAACATATTCTCACTCTATTTTTTAATTTTTTAGTAATTAGGTTATCTCTCAATTTATAATTATTTGATTAGCTGTAAATTTTGCTATGAAATGTGATTTAATTAAGCAAAATGATTTTTAATATTCTTGATAGTTAATTAATCTTCTTTATATTTTTGCTACTTTAATTTATATCTATTTTTAATATTATACATCTATAATTATCTTAAATTTAATTAAATAGTAACTAAAACTAAATTCAGCAATTTTTAGTTGTATTAGTACTTAAAAAGAGAATTAAGCTACTAAAATAGAAAAATATGAAATTCAGAAAATTTATAGCTTAAGTAAATAAAGAAAATCTACATAACTATGACAAATAACTCTAAAGCTAAATATTACTAGCAATAGAAATATTGCTTTGATTAAATGTCTTATAAAGTTTAATAATGCTTTAATCATTTAATTTAAAAGTTAAGCATAAAGATTATTAAATTTTATTTAAGAAAATAGCTATATAATTTCTATAATAATAAAACTTTTAAAAGTTTTGGATACAATAAATTTACAATAGTTACAATGGTATTTATTATGAAAAAGAAAAGCCATAATAAATAAAAATCAACTTTTTTTTAATTTAAGCTAGAAATAATAAAATTACATAAAGAAAAGTAAACTAAATTTTAGGGATTCATTAAAATAATGCATAGCTTGATGAGAATCTTCCTAATTTATAATTGGCTCAACTATTAATTAGTTGATAAACTAATTTTGAAATTATTTAACTTAGAGATAAAATAAAAATGAAAATATAAATAAATAAATAATAAATAAATTTGATTATAGAGCGCGTAGCACTCTCGTTGGTGCGCAGTTCTTTAAAAAAATGTTTCATACTGACAAGAATGTTTCTTACTGATAAAATTATCAGATACTGATAAAAATGTTCAATACTGATATAATTTAGAATACTCGTAATCTTTTCTACTTGTTGGAGGTCCAAGGACATGGCAGGATTGTGTCTCATTGCATCACCAAAGCAGAGGACGACATGTGTCAATTATGGGTACTTAAATTCCCCAACCTCTGATGAAGATGATCTTGTTGTTCACCTTCAAACAACTATATAATAAAATAATTTAATTTAAGAATATTTTCTTTTTATACTTCATCAAATGTTTTTTGGTTTACCTTCATTTTTTCTTTAAAAGCATTATAAACATTTATTAAAATCTTCATATATTTCCACTTCTCATCTTAAAATTTTATCTTACTTTAGTTTAAATTTTCAATACAGATTCTGTTGTATGTCCTTATTCACATAAATTGATCAAAATTCTAAAAGTTTTAGGCTTATAAAATAATGGAATATAATAATCATAATTCAATTATTTTCTGAAGATAAATAAAATAAATAAATAAAAATTATTACAGAGCGCGTAGCACCTCATTGGCGCACAGCTCTTTCAATATTAATATTTAATATTAAGAAAATGTTCTAATGTTTCTTGTTAAAATTCTAGAGGTCCAATGAGTCATGTCAGCTTCTCCAAATGGGGAATCTTCTTATTAAAAATTATTCTAAAATCTTGAGTCAAATGCTTCAGTCTTCTTGAATAAGGTCCAAATAAGAGATAGTTATTAAGTCGGTAATTAGAAGGCCCGTTAATCAAACTTTCATACTGCTAGAGAGAACACTCGGGGTAAGTTAGGTATGTCTCAACGGAGCCCTTCCCCGTGGTAGCATCTAGTGCGAGATTACTCGCAATGCAGTATACACTGCACCAGATTATCTACTAGTTTGGCTGACGCAGCCGACATCAATTTTATATAATAAAGTAGAAACTTATCCTTAAAAAGCAGATCTTGGTTTAGTTCGAATGGAATAAGGAAATCGCAAAGAGTCAGATAAATCAGGAGCTGCATTTCCTCCAGAAGTGAAAAGTAAAATAAATCTTTGATCTACATAAAACTCCATTAGTTGAATAGTGAGTAAGCTCTTGCAGATATTAAACGGATAAGTCCATACTAATCCTTCTTTTGTGTTCATTCGCTCATAATAAAATTATAGTTAAATACACTTGCACCAGTATAAATATATGTTTGCTTGATTTTGTAAAATGCTAAAATATAATTTCTGATATTTATTATGTGAAAACCAAATTCTCTTCCCTTGCAATATCCATCTACTCAGATAATATAGCTACCATCTGTATTGCTATAATCATGAAAGTGGTAACTCATTTTAACTTTGAGAGGATGTGTCTGTTGCATTTGGAGGTCAGATATTATCTTTAAATATCTCAACTTTATAATCCTCTATATTTCCTACTTAAATTAGCTTAAATTTCAAAGATGTTACTTTTAGTCTATTTAATTTAAAGAGATATACTCTAATACTGAGTTTAAAGATAGCTCTAAACAATAAAATTGATATTTTACCTCACTCAAAGTCACTCTATCACCGAACTAGAATCAAATAAGACTATTAAAACTAATTTTTCCAAATACTGCGAGAATTTCTGTAGATAAGGATTAAAACAAATCCCTTTTTGTAGATTTAAGGATAATTTACTATGGTCTAAATCTTTTAAGAGTAATCTTCGTTAATAAGTAAGAAAAGTTTAGTGACTCCATATTCTATTATAGTTTATAATTTTTTAGTTTAAATTCAAGGATTTTTTGGGAATGATTCTGAAAAATTGTTCATATATAAATCCTGTACAAATAGTGACTGCTTCATTGTATTAATTAGATTCAGTTAAAAATGGAAGATTTGCCCAGTTGTAGTATTATATAAAAGCAAGCAATTTGCATTTTCTTAATCAGAAGGAAGTAGTATTTATCCATTAGCGTTATAAACTGCTTTATTGTAGTCTGAATTAGTTATAGACTTTTGGTCCATTAACTTAGAGATATAAAAACTAATCTGCATTGATTAATTATGTAACATAGTGCTGTCTCATATCTAAAGCCTCTCTTCTATTTAACTGTATTTACTTGCTTAAGCAATGTTTTGACAATTTGAAGTAAGGAGAGTGAATTAGGTTTTAAGATAGGAAATATTGTGGGAGTACTTGAATCTATGATTTACATAATAATGAGGATGAAAAGTGCATATATTGATTTTATGATGTTAAATGGAAATTTGCATATAAATATGAAATTAAAAGCTATCTTTGATGATCTTAAATTTTGAAGCCTCTAAGATTAGGTTTTGCTTTAAGAATTTGATGTATAAGTCTAGAGACTTAAAGTCTGTTATGTGTTTTTAAATTTAGGGTTTTAAGTTTGTATTAATGTTTTTTATAGGTACTTATACTTATTGGGCTAAAGTTTGTTACTCCAATTTAAGAGAGTTTATGTTTAATTAAATCTTAATTTTCTACTCATAGTTTAAAGGAGATATATCGAATGAATTTTAGTTACTCAATACGAAGATACGAGGTAAGAATTGCTTCTATTTATTTAATTAGCTTCCCTTTTAATCATATGATTTCCATCATTGTCTTAAACCAGCTATTAGCTCCATAGCTTGTGTTAAATTAAGGATTTACAAGAATAAAAGTAAAAATAAGGAGTAGAAGTTTTAGCTTTATAAGAATAATTGGAAGAAGAAAATTAAAGTAGAAGAACTTAAATGTTGGACCTATTTTACAATAACGAATATCTAATTATACTCTTTTAATTCTTATTGGCTAAGGCTCAAAGAAGGGGAATATTCATCTTTAACCTTTCTAAAAGATTTATTTATTTAAGCAAGTTTTTTAAATGAAATTGATCAATTGAAGTTAATTAAGTACCTGCACTATAATAATATCTCTTACTTTTTTATGGATGGTTTCTTTCGCTTTATATAGAGAATATTTACTTTTTTCCACTTTAGATTAAACTAGTAGAAAGATATTAAGGAACTATAATCTGAAATCAGTTTGTCTATCATAGCAAGAAAAATAAAAGCTGAATGTTTTTGTGAGTCTTTTTTTGATTGGCACAAGTAATTTGTAACAGTTTTAGAAATAAAGATATCTTACTCTTGAACTAGTTTCTATGCTTGTTTTAATCCAAGATAATAATTAAGATATTGACTGAAGCATAATACCTAGTTGAGAAGCTGACCTATTTACATAATTCTATAAAAAAGCTTTAATCTTCTGTACAAATCTTAATTTAATTTCCAGTTATAAGCCTTAAGCTTTTGAAAATTATTGAAAAAGCATCTAAAATTCAGTAAGATGAGTTTAAACAATCATTAAGACATACTAATGATATTAGGCCAATACTCTAGATTGAGTGACATTATGAAATTTATTGATTCTAGTCTTTAAGTGATTAGCTAGGTATACAATTTTACTAAGTAAATAGTTAAAAGTATTTAAGATGCTAATAGAGATCATAATCAACATTATAGTATTTTAGCTTCTTATTTAGATCCTAGCAATTTGCAGTTTAATATCTTGCTACATAACCTTTATAAACTTCCCTATTTTCAGTTTACATCAAACACTTTTGAGTTAATGATAGGAGTAAGGTTAACTGTCTAATTGCATATATTAATTAGCTATTAACTAGATTTAGCTCATTTTTATATATCTAACTGAGTTTAATACATCATATATGGCATTTTATCTCTACTTTACTAATAATTAAGAATTATCCCTTCTATAGAGATTTATTAATATCTGGAGTATTAATTACTATATATCCATTAGATACTCTTATGTATAATAATATAGCTATCTAAGAAACTCTATTTTTAAGAGATTTATCTCAAATGAAAAACACAAGCAACCTTCAAAAGAAGCACTTATATATATAGCTAGCTACCAATTAATAACCATCAAAGTATTAAAGGAGAAACATATGAAAATGCCATCAATTAGCCATAGGCCTTTATTTCATTATTATCTAATTATATGCAAGATTAGCTACGCCTTTATTAACCTCAGCTCTAAAGGACATCTATAAATCAAATTATATACACTTATATCCATCCTAATTAAAAGCCAAATCAAACGGATAAGAGATAGTAGAGAGATATTTTAGCGAAATCAAGCTGTTCTTCTTAGTCAGAAGTTAGAATATTGGCTATAAAATTAGAAGAAGAAAGCAAGTTGGCTTCTTAAATTAATAGTGACAAGTATTATTAGATTATTTAGACATCTGTCAAGCATCAAGAATCAACATATAGCTTCTTAGGTAAGGTGTAAGAAGCTTTGGATTAATATCATGCTCAAAATTTTAAAAAAGATGAAAATGAATCAAGTTAATAGGAAACATTGTAAGTATCTAAATAGGAAAAGCCACTATCTCTTATTAAAATCCGATTGAATAAATAGTCTAAAATGTGCCTTTGTGATCCATAAAGCAAATTGTAAAATAGAATGTCCTTGTGGAAATAAAGCTAAAGTTGATTGTCCTTGTAAAAGAATGGATTATATAAGTTTTAAAGAGTTAATAATAGTCTGTTTTTGTTTGAATGGTTTTTACCTAAATCTATATATATGAAGCTCTATACATTGTAATATTTGAAAAATGAGTTTAAATGACTAATATAGAAGCTTATTGAATAATCATTTATATGATTAATAACTGAGATAGATCTTTTATCTTTGTACTCTAAAGTTAAAAGTATAGCTTTATACCCTTAAACTTACTTTTTAATCAATTATGAGTTTTTCTGATTCTGTACAAGTTAATACCTTGTACAGTTACCTAGATTTAATTATAACCTTTTGAAGATAAATGATCTAGTAAGCTCACTAAATTAATAATTTGCTATTAAGATGCTTTTAGTATGAATATTAATAAAGACCCAATATCTTGGAGTTCTATCAAGTATGAACTTAAGCAAAATATCTATAAGGGATTTTTAAGAGAAAATAGATAAAGTTTTTATATAAGAAATTCAAATGATTAATAGAGGAAATTTAGGTTTAGCTATTCAATTAGGAGAATTAATAGCAAGATTAAAGTTAAGAACCTGCAGTTAAACAAAAGTATCCTAGAAGTAGATCAACAAGGATGTTACATTGTCAATCTAAAATTTCTAAAAAGTGCCTTACTAATCATCTAAAATATCTATCAAAAGTCATACCAATTGACGTTGTAAATAACCCCTAGACTAATTATTTAGACATCAAGCAAGATTTCCAAATGAAAACATAGAAAGAGTAAAAGTATAAATATGGAAAATAATGGAATAGTAAAGTATTGTTAAGACATGTTATTAAATAGAAGGATTCGTCAAATGTCTTGTAGAACAAAGTTTTACTAATATTGCTAGTTAGGAAGACAGAAATATGAAAATAATGGATATTTTGTGGTAAATTTAAAAATAAAATCTTAATAATTTCTTATTAAGTAAATTATAATAAAACTCTTATAAACATATATCAAATTAATTAGAATGTATAGCGTTTCTTAGTACTCGTATTTATGCATTAATTTAATTTTCTATAATGACTAAAAGCATTAGAAGTATAACTTAAGATAATCTCTATAATATACTATATATATACGTTCTTGATTCAAACTAAAATCATCTACTCTTCTTTCTTAAGTAAATAAAGTTCTTTATTTATCTTTCAAATCTTATATCTCTATATTGTCTAGATAATTTATTCTGAAGACAAATTATTTCTTGATCTTACATTTTTTATTCAACTCAGGATAATTCTAATTATCATTAATCTTTTTTAATATTTCTTAAGAATTTCCTCTTTAGATATCTGACTTCTTACATGAAAAGAAGCTAGATAGTTATACTCTCGTTCATTTTTAGAGTTCTTTTAATAAATTTATTTTATTCCCTCAAGTTTAGGGATATAATTTATCTATTGATATACTCTTTATCTTCAAATCCCTATAAAATCTCTTAGAACATGAATAACCTTAAAATATTCTGCTATTTATTCAAGTTAACTAAGCTTTTTATATAATAACATTACTTTATTTTGCTCATCAAAGTTATTTACCAGCTTCTATTTCCTACAGATTCTAGTCAAACTTTCTTACTAAGCATGTCAAAACACACTTTTAGACTAAAATCAACTAAACTGATTCAAATTTTGTTAGTAAGTGAATTAAGAGTTGACTTCATTAATAATATCTTACTCCTATTTAGCTTGAAGTTAATCTATATTTTCTTTTCTAAACTTAACGTTCTATTACTTACTGAAATTTATTAGGTTTAATTTGCTTCATACTAAATCTGAGCTTTATTATTTACCTAATAGATATCACTAGCTTATTTATATACCTTAAAATATATAATTGAGATAGTATATATTATACTTAGCTTTATCAACTTTTATTACTATATTTTCTAACTTTAATTTGGCTATATGCTTAAGCTATACCTTAATACTCCTTAGATTTTATCCTTTACTTATTTCAATATATCTTCCAAACTTAAAAACATACTTCATTATTTCAATTTACCTTGAAATGCAAGTATTTCATTATGTAAGATTAATGCCAATATTCACTAAAGAAACTATCATCAGCTAGTTAAAACATTTAGATATAGACAGAGAGTTATTATACGAATATGCTTCAAATACCACATACTATTAACTACCTTCAACTAAGTCTTAGATACCTTCATAGTGAATCAATCAGCTGTCCTTTTACTTATAAATAATTACCAAGTATAGATAAATCTAAGTAAACCTAGAGACTATATAAACACCAACTTAGTCTTCATAAGACTATACCTTTAACTAATAAATATAGTCTAATTAGTACCTTTTCATATTCAGCGCTAAACATAACCAAAATATCCTCTACCAGTATAAATGTACTATCAAGCTAATAGATGCAAAATTTTACTATAGATATTCTTTTAATGCTATATATTTAAATTAAACATTATTGATAGAAGAACCTTTTCCTTATTAATGTCCATGGTGCATATTTTCTCTACTTTAATTATCTTTATATTCCTTTTCAAGTGTTGTTTAAGTTTCCTTAATTAATTTCATCTAGGAAAATATTTAATTTATTTTTCCTATCTTTTTTGATTTAACATAAATTTTCTCTTTTCTTATCTCATTTTAATAATGATAATGAAATTAAAATGTTCAACAGTGCCAATCTGGACACCATTTAAAATAAGTTGTTTTATCAGCAACACTTCTCATCATTCTTGACTTTCTAATGAAATTATCTTCACTAAGGTCTTCTCAGTTTCTTTGATTTCTTGTTTTTATTATTTCAAAAGGTACTTCACATCTTTTTCTTCTGTAAATATCTCCATGCTAGTTACAATAGAGCCTCTAGTATTTTTCTTATTCTTTACGCCAAAATTTTTTCTTGAAATTCTAAAATTTTTAGCAATTCTTGTACAAATGCCACTTACTCTTACAGTAGTAGCATTTCTTCCTTACTTATCTGTTTGGTTTTCGATTTATAACCTCTTTTTATTCTATCTCCATCTAATTTGTCTAATTAGTTATGTTTGTGCTAATATTCTTTTGCTTAATAAACTCCAATTCTTGTTTTTAAACGATATTTCCAAGCCTTGCTGTTTCTTATCTATGTTCAGTTTAAATGTTCCAATATGCTTGGAGTTCCCTTTCTTAATTAATAATTCTAATCTCTAGGTTATCTTATCCAAGCGATAATAAGTTTCTTAGTTCTTAATTTTCCTAATTAAGCACTTTAATCTCTTCCTAGAGATTGGATATTTCAAATACTAACTGCTAAATATTGATTTCCTTTTTAATTATCTTTGATGGAAGTTCTTTTCCTGTTATTATATTAGATTCCTTTCTTTTATTACTTTAGGAGGTGTTTATTATAGTTATTAGGTTCTTTATTAGTTTTGTAAGTGGGGAGAAGAAGACTCTTGATACTTTTTTTATGCCTGCTTTTTCTCTAGAGCTTTTTTCTCTTCTTTCCTCAAGAAAAAACCGGGAACAAGATTTTAAGACTCCATTTTTATTATCTCATTTTAATATAATTATCAATTTATTAGCATCCTTATCTAATTAGATATTTTACTTATTTCGCCTGCTATTAGAAATCTTTTCTTAGTGTTATTGTTTCTACTGTGTATTAGTATTTTCTCATTTAATTTATTACAAAGCCACATATCGCTTTGGTCGCTTCTTGGACGTATTTTGATCATTTTTCATAGTATGCTTCACTATCTAAATTTTCGAATTCACTAAAATCTATTTACTCAAAATATTCTTTGAATCTCTCTAGAACCTTTTATTCTTTAATTTTTGAAAGTTTATTCTTTTAATTTATGGACTTTTACGATATTCTTCCGCAATTTTTATCTTTATTTTGCCTGGCTAATGATCTCCTGGTCTCTATTGATAGAATTTTGTGCTGATAATGTTAGGAAATATATACTGATCCGTTAAGAAGTATTATATTTTGAATTTTCCTTTTTCTTAAGTTGTGACGAAGGTTGGATATTAATTTAGATCTTTACATTCTAAAAGATAATCTTCCATCAAGTTAAGCAAACATTAGCCTGCATTATTCTGGTCATACGGTAAAAATTGAGGAATATGCACGTTAAAATCCCTTAATATTAAAATTTATCTGTTTGCTGCTTTTTTTTATTATTATAGACTTTCATAAAAGGGTATTATTTTATCAGAGTCGGATGATGTAGTGCTATATAAGTTTATCAATGCCAGCCGATCATCAAGTGTTAAACCATTTAATCTTCCTCTAAAATAATTCTGCTTGATTGAGATTCGCTATATCTAATACATTGGTTTGGGTAATCCATCTTTTATATAAATGCTACTCCTTTGCAGTGCTTTGTGCTCAATTTTATTATTGCTCTGAATCCGTATATATAAGGTATTTCAGCAGCTTATCCACAAATATTTCTTAAATCGCCATAATTTCTATCTTCTTTTCACATATAACTTTTTTAATTATTCTGTTTTATTTTATTGCTCTGACATTTGTTGTGCCTATGTTTAATTCTGCCTATTTTATTATTTTAGTATTTCTTTGTATTTCCTATTTTTCTTGATCCTCCTACCCTGCATTTTTAGCTTCCTCTTCTTTAATAGTGTGAAAACCAAATCGTTCTAATGTTTATTATTTTATTGTGTTTTTTTCTTCAATTTTTTTACTCAATACTATCTTCCTATATATATTTTTCTTTCTTCTACCAAGATGGCGTTGTGTTTATGCATATTTCCTTCATGTCACTGCATTCTAGTTGTTTCAGATTTTTTTGACTTATTTCCTATTTTACTTTCTGCTTTTGTGACATTGATCGTTTCGCCTCAGTTTTATCTATTTAATTTTGTAGTTAAGTATATATTAAAGTCGATTGCTTTTAAAGTGACTTTGGTATGGCTTAAACTTGTTGCTTTTGCTAGAAGTTCAAAGTAGCATTTTATTTGAAGGTAAACTTCTTTAGTTTTCTTCACTTTCTTTTCTTTCGCTATCTATTTCTCTTTATAGTAAGGTATTTTATTCCTGATTTCCGAATGCATTAGCCCAGTTTTTACTTTCTTAGCCTTTTTAATTACTTCCTTTATAACTTTTATTCTTAATTATTAATTTGTACTATACCCTTTTTGATTACAGTTCATACATTTCAATCTGATGGATGATTCAAGTCATTGCTCATACCTCCTTTGTCTAACTTATCTAGTTTATTTTCTGCATCTTTGATCTACTTCAATTCTAAATAAGCTTTCATTTTCCCATTAACTCACGTGTACCTTTTAAGGTTTTTATCTCTATACATACTATTTTTCCGTACTGCTATAGTCTGGTTTCTATCGGGTTCAAAATTGAATACATGTTAAATACTCAATGAATCATGAATTCCTCTATATTTCTTTGCTATGTTGGCATTAAAAAATTTCTACGCTTCCATGTTTAATTATTTCCGATTTGTGTGAGTATTTCCTTATTTTTGAATAATATAATAATTATACTGTCTGAAGGAATTTCACACTCTCAATATTTTTACCATATTCTTTATTCAGATATCTGAGAATTGCTTGATCGATTTCACTTCTTGCATTTCTGCGAGGCTGAGTCTTTGGTTTTAGTAATTTTCTTCTAAAAATTGATTGAAATAGGTAACTCCTACTCTTTTAGCTACTTATTATCTTCCTTATTTTATGGCATTTGCTTGTTCTTTTCTTCTTCCATTATAAAGATTCGCATAGAGCTGAGATCTGATATGATGCTCTAAATTACCTACCTTTTTTTGATAGGTTGCTTAGTTTTAAGATTTCTGTCCCTTATTTTTGTGCATTACTCCTAGTAGTTTAAAAATTTTGCGACATAGATATTTTTCATAAAAATAATATAAAAATCCTATAGGTTGGAAAGCTCTTTAATGTCTTTATTAATTTACCTTGTAGTCTCGATCTGAGATTGGTTGCATGTAGAATATATGATTGCTACTTTATATAATATTCTAACATAATTTAATGTATATAAATAAAGTAATAATGTAGTTTTAGATATTATTGACAGTATTTTTGATGGTAACTGTTATAAATTGCCTTTATAGCTTTTGTAGTCTAAATAATAATAAAAATGTAAGCGTTACCAAAATGCTTAATCTGCTTAGAAGATTACAACTTAACTAATGCTCTTCCAACTGTCTTACCTTGTGGACATATTTACTGTGGTTTGTGTTTGAATACTCAGTACTGATTATAAGGCATAATGTAATGTCCTATTTGTTAAAAAGGATTCCATTTTAGATTTGATGATTTACCTTAAGAAAGTGATTTAATAAGAGTGATATTTTAAAACTAATAATACATATAAAAGATTTAAGATGCTAGATAGAAATTAAAAGAGATAAGGAGGTAAATTATGGAAAAATCTAAAACCATTACAACCAAATAATCAAACATTAGTAATACTCTCATAATACCACTAACTAATATCATCATCAATCATTAACCAACATTTATCTACCAAAAATAACACTCAAATATTATCTAATTCTACTAATCACTAAAACCAACTATACTCTAATATAACGAATAACCACCTACAATACTAAAGTCTAAATTAACTTACAATCTAATAAGATAAAAACTATAATACAATAATAAGTAACCAAATAAGATTTAGACTAATTAACATAAACTAAGCTAACACTTTATATAGTCTAACTATATTCACTTTTTTGATTGAACTATTTAAAAATTAAGTTTATTTAATATTTAAACAGAGTAAATACGATAAATCTAAGTTTAAATTATAATTCCTTGAAGCAGTAAAAGTATAGAATATTAAAATAAGTTATATTTAATTGGAGGATATAACTAAAATTAAAATAAATGAATAAAAGAAACTTGATAATTTGATTATGAAGGTAATAGTATAAAACTTAGTGATCTAAATGAGGGAAGAAGTGACTTTGGAATAACAGCTGCTTAAAAGTATCTTTATGTAATTGGAGGAATTACTAATAATTGTCAACTATTATAATCAATAGTCAAGTTAAAGATTGAAAACTAAAATAAATGATAAAACTGCTCTTAATTTCCATTTAAAATAGCAAGTTAAACTTTAGTAGTAGATAAAGATGAATAAAATATTTATTCTTTTGGAGGATTAAATTAGAAAGTATAAGCTTTAAAAGATATATGAAAATATAACATATAGAATGATAGATGGAGCAAGTAAAATTAAAATCTTCCTGAAACTATTGATGAACCTATAGTTTGTTTAGAGCCTTTTGTCATATTTGGAGGTAGGAAAAATGCATTTACGAATGAATATTCAAGAAGAATATATAAAAGAAGCAAAGAATAATGACAATAAAGCTAAATTTTTAAAGATGTTTCAGCTTTAACGGAGATGAAAATAAGAAATAACTATGGATATGTTTTTGCTTACGAATAGAAAAGAGTTTCAATAATGAGGATTGATTTAGAAAAATTGAGTTATAGAAGTATTAGAAGTCATGACTGATAAACATAATAATAATATCTATATTATTTGTAGTAATTATAATAAATATAATTTCATATGTAAAGAGGTAGTTTAAGATCTATAATTAGGTAGATATGTTACTACTTATTAAAATGAATAAAGCGTCTGAAATAAATAAAGAATCAAATTTTATCTAAATATCTTTAAAAATCTATTATTCAAATATTATTATTATTCAGATACAAATATACACCTTATAACATAGCAAAACATATTCAACAAAGTAAAAAAACTATCTTTAAATACATCCTTATATTCAGATTATATAAGTACTACTTAGATTACTCTATTATTTATCTAATCATAATTATAATCAAATTATCATTAAGCTATACTTTATCTAAATACTAATTAAGTCATCACTAATATCATCAAATCAACATCTTCAAATTTAGTATACATTATTTCTTTAATCATTTAATTAACTACTATATATACTTAAAAATGTCCTTCTATAGCTAATAATAAAATCAAGACATTATAACTCCTATACTCTCGATAGAAACTCAATCATAATAACTTTTCGAGATTAATATGATAGACCAATAAGATTAAAACAATAACGAATTCAAGTTTTTAGGTGGGATGTCTAAGGGTGAAAAAAAGCTAGGAAAATATGTCGAGCCAATAAAATAAGCAGAAAATAAAATAATAATAATAATAATAATATACTTAAAGTTAGTAGAGTTTTGCATTCTCTGGAATTGCAACCAGTTCCTGCGGACAGTTTTTTTAACGTGGGTGTGATCCACGACCTTTTTATTAAGTGGAAGGTTACCACTGTAACCGTTCAAGTGGTCTTGCAAAAAGCTTTTATTTGTAGATCCCTGTTGGAGTTATTCATAGTTTATTGAGTTGTCTCCATGTTCTTTTCTGCTCTTATTCGTTTATTTTCTTTCATTATCAACAGTTTTTTAAAATATGTTGATTTGATTTGCAACATCAACAAAGTTTGTATTATTGTCTTTATTTCGTTCTTTTTTATGATAATTTATTTTCTATATTTTCTAATCTTTTAATGAAACTTGTAGCAATCATTTCTTTTTCTGGATTCAATTCTGTTTTTAATTCTATTGGTATTTTTTCTATTTCCATTTTTGTGTCGTATTTAAAATTTTATTATGATTAAGTTCAGAGTTATTCTTCCGTTATTAATTTGCTACAAATAAGTTATCTTCTAAGTATTAGTAATTCTTTGTTCTAATCTTCTATATTACTCATTAGTTCCCGTATTTTTTCGCCTAAGTTGTAAGTTGTTTCTTCATAATTTGAGATTACTTTTTACATTTGGTCTAATTAAATTTAAAGTTTTTGATTAGTTTCGTTTTTAGGTTAACTTATCTCTATTTATCCTACCATAACTTTACCTTCTGAAGAAGAGCTTGACTCCTCCTATTGTTATTATTTTTTCTAAATTTCTTTTGCCGCTTTTCTCTTTAGGTTTCTAAGTTAATTTTTTGAGAGTCGAAGAGATTAATCCATTTTTTTTAGCAGAAAATAAAATTTTATAAAATAAGTAACTTTAAAAAAATAAAGTAGAAAACTTCAACTAAGAATAGGAATAATTTATTTCAATTTTATATAAAGAGATATTTTAAAAATTACAACTCAGGCATAATAAAATAATGTGACGCATTAATGGAACTCTTCAGTACCGATAGATAGAATTTGGATAACATATAGAAGAACGAAAAATATAAATTTAATTAATTGTATTATTTATCTGATTAATATAATTTGATAAATTCTCTAACATAGAAAATGATAATATTAATCTTTTAATATTTTAGCAAGAAGAGAAATATTAATTAATATTCAAAAATAATAACTACTTAATTCGCTACTACAAAAGTTTAGTTCCAAAAGAAAAAAGTTAAATGTCTTCGGAAATATAATACAAACAGTTTTGCATACAGTAAAAGAAACAATATAACTTGATGGTAGAACAACTATGTACCTAGAATTATCAGAAGTCGCTTATCCAGAAAATATTCTTACTTAACTGGAAGAAAAAGTTTATGAGTAAAGTTAAATTAATTGGCAATAAATGATGTGAAAACTTTCAAACAATTAGATACAGTACTAAGTAATGAAGAAGATAAAAAGAAATAAAGTTAATAATCAATTATGATTGAACATAAAAAAGTGGTAAAATATATAACAAGAAATAACACAATAAAATAAAAGATACATAAATAAAAATAGAAAACCTAAAGAAATTATAAAGACGAGTATCAAGCAAAAATTTGGATCCTAAAGCATAAAGATTGCTTAACTAATTATTTGAATTACACCTGAGATAGGTAAAAATTGATAAATAATAAAAGATCATTTAACTTAATAAATTCTTAAAAAAAAATCGTTTAAGCTACCTTAAATCTATGGAAAAGCTAAAGTTTAATATTATGAGGAAAAGGTGTCATTGCTAAGACCCATTGAGCAAAATAAATTCCAACAAGTAACTAATTTGCTTCCACAATTAATAGATGCAATCACTTTCAATAATAAATAGAAAATAATATCAGAAAAGATAGTATACATAGAACTTGAACATAAATACAAACATTAGAGTAATTTGATTTTGAAAAAGTCAAAGCAGGTAACCTTAAATTAATAGTTGATCAAGCAGAATTCAAGTTAAAATTTGTAAAATTAAAAAGTCAATGAATTACCTAAAACTTTTAAAGACTAGAGTGAAGAATTAGATCCTATTAAAAGAATATAATAAATTTAATGAACTAATTGAATCCTTATCAAGATGAGAGTGAAAGAGAGCCCTGATTGAAAATGTAGAAAGTTTTAAATTTAACATAATTTGCTTGATTATTTACCAATAATTATGCACTTATTTCTCAATATTTACCAATATTGAAACTCTTATAGTTTATTATTATTATATCAAAATTAAATTTTTTTACTTTTTACATATATTTTATAATGGATAGAATTTTATTAAAATATTTTTTTTAATTATTTTTGTTCATAATTTTGTATATTTAATCTATTATGTTTATTTATATTATATTTGCTTTAAACTTTTAAAATTTGGTTTATGGCAACTGTCAGTTTTGTCTATAAACTAGCAACTGTAGATTAAGATCGACGGTCTCTAGAGGATAGATTTAATTTAATAAATTTTATCGCTTGTTTTAAAGCTCGACTGACGGCTTGCTCCTATTCTATGATTCCTGGTTCTTGATTCAAATCTCCTTACTTCACATATCGCATAATAAGGCAAATAATAAAGATGATAATGCTATGTCTTGAGGAAATTTACACTTTTCTAAAATTAATACTTATTTAAAATAATTGTTTGTTTTGATAAAATCCAAGATTCAAGATTGCAAAAGAATTCCCATTTGGAGAAACTGGAATGTCTTAAGATTGAATCAAAATTGAGTCTTGAAAAATTCAAGAAAGATTCAATAAATTTAAAGAATATTTTAATCAGTTAATAAATAGTTTTTTATTATTTTGTTGTGAAACCAGAGACTTTGAATTAATTATATATTTAGACTAACTCCTAGACTTCTCTTTAGTAATAGTATTCTTGATTCGGTTGGGTGATCTTTTTTATGCCTCCTTGTTAGTCCTAGCCTCTCTATATTTTGATAACTCCTTTTTTGAGCCTCGAAAATTCCTGATTTAATCTGTGGCATATTATTTTATTAAACTATAAAAATAAAACAGATAATAATTAAAAGATTCATAATTTATTTCTAGAAAAAAGATTGTAATAATTGAATAAAGAATTAATCATTTAATCTAAAGTTTTTTATAGGAAAAATAGTTTAAATAGTTATAGTTAATCAAATAAATCAAAAATGATAATATAAAAAGTAACAAGAGAAAATAAATTTTACAAGAATAAATACTTAAACAGTTACTAGAACTAGTTTTTCCCATTTCTAAACTTTCTGTTTATTTTAAATTATATTACTACATTTTTTTAAAGTTACTTTATAAATTTAATTTATTTATTTATCATTTTAAAATTTTTATATTATCAGTTAAATTTAAAAAATATTAACAAATAGGTAAATTGATTTACATCGATATAAAATTATTAAATTGCTTAAAATAAACTTTGAAACTAGTTTTTCAGTTAATTTAAATTAATTAAGAATTAAACAAAATAAAATTTAAATTAAAGCATTAAATTTTACTTTTTATCTTATTAATTTAAAATTTAAACTATTAATGTTTTTAAATTAGCAACGGGAGGCTAAAAAAGATATAATTAATTGATTTGTTTAATAAAATTGCTTTAATAAATTGTAATCTAAAGAGCGCTTTCATAAGAGAATATTCTTCTTACTTTTTATATCCTGACATGAAAAAATAAATTGGACTGACAATAATTTGATTTTTATTTTAGAATAGCACTATTTGAATAGTAATGATGACATAAAAATAATAGAATATAGAATTTGGCTGACTTTGGATAAAATATGTTGGATTAAAGTAGTTTTAAATAAGAAATGTAAAGTAGAAATAAAAAGAAGATTATAAAGATATAAGAATAAAGATGAATAGTCTTAAAATGATTGGTTTATTATTTAATTCTATTTAATATTATTTATAAAGTTATTAAATTTTTAGAATTAAAGTAATTTAACGTTTTCTTATAAATTGTAGATGATGATTTATTAATTTTAAAATATGAGATCTATTAATAATGTTAAATTAGTAATGTTTATATATCTTGCATTTGTTTATAAGCTAATTTAAATGTAAGTTTTATATTTAGTTGTATAAATATTAACTAAAATCATTATATATCTAAATTATTAAATTTACTATTATTTAAACTAGATATTTACTCAATTTTATTATATATCATAGTCTAGAAACTATACCCTATTACTCTCCATCTTATATATTTTACATTTATAAACACCTTATTAACTAATATAAGGTTTAAGACTAAATACTAGAAGAAATATCAGAACATTTTACCAATATTAATATCAAGAGTAAAAGAAAACCATCTTTTCATCTTATCAACTGACCGACAAAACCATTTATATTATTCTGGAATCAAACTACGCTTTCGGGAATCATCTAATCAAAATAAAAAGGTCCTGATTCAAACTAACTTTATAACGGTTAGAAATATATCAACAAAAGCTAGAGATTAAATGAAGGCCTTATAAGAAAGAAATTAGAAATCTATAAAAAATTGATTAGAAACTGATGAATTAGAAAAAAGATAGAAAAAGTAATTGAATAAATTGGATTTAAGCGAGTAAGAATATTAATACCTATAGAAAATTGAGCAAACAATGATTCTCTAAAAAAAAGAATAAAATTGAGAGATGTAGCAGCAAACCTGCTCTCCTATAATATCAATACAAAAAGTATAAACTAACTCTGAAAAAGTACATTAAAAATACATAATAAAATACAACAAGTTTTACTGCAATTCTATTAGAATTTACAGGAGCAAGATATCCTTAGTGCAACAGAACTGAAATCAAATATAGATAATGAAAGAGGAAATAGAAAAACTGAAAAAATAAATTAAAGTTCTAAAGAATAAAATAAAATAAATGAATGATAAACTAAAATAAAACCTAGAAGAACTCAATTAGTAAAATTAACGTATTAGATCTGATGGCAAGGAAGTTTATATAAGGAATGTCGAAGCCAGACATTTTATTGATTAAGATGAGCTATATTCGTGAGAGGAGAAACTTTGTTTAAACAGGGAAAATTCATAAGAAAGAGTACCTATTAACCAAGGTATTTTTAGTTAAGTTAAAAAATTAATTATATAATTAATTTAAATATAATTTGAAGCTATTAAATTTAATAAAAGGATATCTATTTAACTTAATAAATATCTATAAAATATTTTTGTTAATTTTATTGTATATAAGATTCAATTTTATTTAAAATTTTTTATTAGCTATTGTTCCATTTCTTGTAATATACATCATATTAGAAAATTCTAAAAAGAAATTATACTATCGAAATATTAATGGCCAACTAAAAATCTCATAAATATCTAACTGATTAAGAAATTTTAGTTTAATTTAATGAATTTGATATTAATCTATATATTTTTTATTTATGTTATATGTAAAAATAACATAAATAAAAATTTATAACTATCTTATTTATTTTAATTAATGGTTTCTTTTTATTTGTTTTATTTTTAAATTAATAAAATATTGTTGCCTTTTATATTTTTAACTTTTTATAAATTAATTTAGACAGAAAGGATCTTAAAAAATGTATTTTTACCTTTAGTTTAAAAATTGAATCTAACAAAATTTAATTATTATAATAATTTTACTTTCCTTTTTTAACTCTTTTAATTAACTAAAATATTTCTGCAGTTTATTGTTTAATTTTTTAGCTTTAGATGATATTATTTTATAATTATTTATAAATCTATTACTAATACTTGTATTTACTAAAAGCATATATATTTTATATCTGTATATTTATATAGTTATTTTATTAATTCTTATCTCATATTATATATTTCTCTTTTATTACTTTTCTTTTATTGCAAATTATATATTTTATTTATTTATAATATTATTATTAAAAAGTGTCTGAGGTGTCTAACCGATCACCACTTAATAAAGGTTTTTGAGTTTAAATCTAGTTTTTTACGAGCCCTAGCACTCGCGAGTCTTGTATTCCAAATTCTCTTTCTCCTTCCTGTATTAATTCAAATTAATTCTTCTGGTTCTTTTTATTCAGAAGGCTTCTTAATTCTATAAATTAACCCTTTTTTCGTTACACCAGATCTAATTTTTCTTTTTTCTTTTTTCGTATTTATTATTATAATTATCTCTACCAAGATTTCTTCTTGAGTTTTCTAAAGCCATTACAATACTTCCAAAGATGTTATTTACTTTTACAGTAGTAGCAAAATTTCTAGATCTTGAATTTTGGTTCAATTATTTTTTCTTGGTGAGGATTTTTCTCATTCTTCATCTTATCAGAATTTATCTACTCTAATGGGATCTGCTAACTTCTCTGACTTTGCAAGATGCTTTCAATCTGCTGGCTCTAATCTTATATCCTTTGGACTTAAGAGTTAGTCTGGTTAAACTACTCCTGCTGATATTTTTATAGAGCATCAATCTCCCTTTCAGTGTTAGCCATTCTGAGATCTAAAGTATCCTGCAATCCATGCTGGATCTGCTTGATAGCTTCTTGTTCTCCTTCCTGAGTTTCCTGACCTCTTCCTAGAGGTTTAGGACCACTTAGATGAGCTGCTCCATGCTCATCTAGTCAGAAGGATTGACATCAGAGACCTTTTGGTGAAGGGCAGACTTCATCTGCTTCCTTGGTTACTCCTCCGACGTTGGCGTTTCAGTATTTGTCACTTTTTTAGGCTGCTTCGAATCTTCTTGTTATAATCCAGGTTATTAAGAAGAAAAAGATTAGGGTTAGGCGTAAGAAGACGGATGAGAAGTGGTTTCTGGACTTCTCTCTTTTTTTGCGGAGGTGGTATAAAATCCCTTTTTGAAACCTTCAAGCATTTTTTTATTATTTAATTGATTTATCTAAGTTAAAATGATTATTTTATATAAATTTAGATTATCTTTTAAATATATTTCTCTAAGTGCCTAAAAATAATTAAGCATAATTATATAAATAAGCTGTTTATAAATAAGCTGTTTATAAATAACTTAAGCTACTAAAGTATAAATAAATATTATATAAATAATATTATATATTTAAATTAAGTTAAAATACAACTATATAAAATTATTAGTAAACCTTAAATTTACTTTATTTTAATTCAAAATATTATATAAATAAAATGGTTCCTAAGAAATAATCGACCAAAAACTAACAGGAAATAAGCACTAAAGCCTTGATGTTGCAAGGTAATTAAAAACTGGAAAAACGGAGCAAAAAATAGTAGAAATTAATAAACCATACAATTCTAATCTTAATAGTGATCCTATGGTAATAGAAGAACAAAATTTTAATTCTTTTTCGGATCGGAAAAAAATTGTCAATTTTTTAAAATTCCAAAAATGCTAAAAATGCTTAAAAATAGGACATATCTCGAAATATTGTAAAACAAGATGTTTTTATTGCTAAAAGGCTGAACACATCATTAGAAGATGCTAGTATTTTCAGAAGAAGCAAGAATCTAATAATTGAAAGATATGAAATAATATGACAAAATTATACTGTTTACCAGAAGGAAAACTTTACAAGAAAAAATTATACGGTGGAGATTAATTACTATTGGATATAGTAAATGCTCGAAGAAGAAGGACGAGGAAGATGTTGGGACCTAATTGAGATTGAAGAAAAATTCCTAAGATCAAGAAAGGCTAAATCTGTACAACACGATATGCAATAGAAGAAGCAAGCTCTGAAGAAGACCTAAAAGATTCATTTACATCTTAAAACTCATAAACTAATTAGTGGCAAACCAAATAAAGGTGAAGTCACTTTAATAAATTATGTTATGTTATGTTATAAATATTTTTTTTATAAGCCTTAACTTAGTTATAACCTATAATTGACATAATTACAATTAATCTATTCGAATATTAAGTAAAACTAATTACTTTTCATTTTTTAAGCGAAATAAATAAATTTAGATTACCTACTTAGACTTTGGTTTAAAAGGTTTCAATAGAATAGTTACTTAGTTGATAGTAAATTTAAAGATTAAGAAATTTAAGTTTGGTTACCATAAAATATCTATATTAAATAATAAGCTACTTTATTTTATTGTATATTAGCAGGAAAGAGAATAATAAAACATTATTAAAGTACAAGTGTATAAGGAAGGCTACTTTTATAATAAATGAAATTACTAAAAACTCTTAAAAACCAATAAATAGTAAAAATATTTGATTGATAAATAAATCAAAGATATATCTATACTAAATTATTAATATTAGTCAGAAATTAAAGCAACTAGCTTAAAAAGCATGGCGAAGGGTAAAGGGGAATAAAGAAATAATAATTAAAGAAACAATAAAATAGTTACATATACTAAATAGCTAATAGTTATAATTGTATAAATAAGCAAATATTTGATTATTAGTAACTATCTACTAGCAACAGTAAACTCTTTATTACTTCTATTATAAATAATACTAATTATACATTAAAAGCAATAATACATTAATAAAAATTAAAGGTCTATAAGTACAAATAAAGAAGCTAAAGAGTAAAGTAAATAAATAAAAAGTAGAATAAAGGTATTAATTACTTAGAATCAAAAACTAATATAAGCATTATATTAGCAACTACTAAACTTAAATTAATATTTATTATTAGTTATCATTATATAAAATGTCTCAAGCTACTTAATATAACAGAATAGCATTAAAATTTATGAAGGAAGCTAATTATCATAAGGCTATCGAGTAATTTAATATAGTTATCATGCTAGATCCAAAATATGCTGCTGCTCATACTTATAAAGGAGTTGCATTAAAACGCTAGGAAAATACGATGAAGTAATAGTTATGATTTAGCTCTTAATTTATATCCTAATGATGCGGTTGCTCATTGTAATAAAGGAGTTGCCCTGAAGATGCTAGGAAAATACGATGAAGCAATATAGAGCTACAATGTAGCTCTCAAACTAGATCCTAAAATGGTATCTGCTTATTTGAATAAAGGATCATTACTGAAACAAATAGGAAAATGTAACGAAGCCATATAGAACTATGATATAGCTCTCTAATTAGATGCTAATTTAGTGGCAACTCACTATAACAAAGGAACTTTGCTGGGATAATTAGGAAAGAACGTCGAGGCGATATAGAGTTTAAATGTAGCTACGAAGCTAGATCCTAGATTAGTAGATGCTCACTTTAATAAAGGAGAGATTTTTATTAAGCTAGAAAAGCACAATGAAGCCATTTAAAGTCTTAATTAAGCCATCAAATTTAATCACACTCTACCAGATCATTTCAAACTCAAAGGTTTTTCTCTTTTTAAATTAGGAAATCATCTTGAAGCTATCGAATGCTTCAACTAAGTTATCTAACTAGATCCTAAGTACTCAAATGCTTTTTATGATAAAGGACTTTGTCTTTAAGCTTTAAACAAGAAATAAGAAGCACTAGAATGCTTCAGCAAAGCAAAACAACTAAATCCTGAATTAAAAATTCCCTAAACAAAAATTAAAAATAAAGTAAACTAAGTAAAGAATAAAATAACAGAAGAAGAAATAAGGAAGTTCCTATAGCAAATAGATAGTAGTTGTAAAATAAGAATATGGAAATATAGAGATTTGGTTCCTAACAATGAATTTTTAGCGGAATTGTAGAAATTGGCTTGTGACTAATTAGGAACTACTTATCTGGCTTGTATCTAAGGATTTATGTATGAATTTAAAGTATTTAACTAATAGAATGATAAAATAATAGATTAGTTCTGATTTGAATGTAAAGAACTACTGCTAATAAATGGCTTAAGAGTTAAGAAACTTATAGGATTTGCTATCGATACTTAAGAATTCGCTCTTTTAACTGATTTTTAGAATAAAGGAAGTTTATTCTAAATTATTGAGACAAAGTAGTTATTCAAAACTGCCATTCTAGATACTATAAGAAACTTAACTTACTTAATTAAATAGCAGAAGGTTTGAAGGCTATTCACGCTAGAAACTTAATTCATAAAGAAATCAAATCTCTTAATATTCTGTTAGATGATTAAGATTTTCCTAAAATATTAACTATTGGATTATTTAATAAAGATAACTGATTAAGAACAGTAGAATAGAAAGGTGAACATCAATGAATGGCTCCTGAATAATTTGAAAAGAATGTGAGTAAAAAAAGTGATATTTGATCTTTAGGTTGTATAGGAATAGAAATATTCAACGAATAACTTTTTTATCCAATTCTAGATTCTTAGTTAAAGTAAATAATCTATATCGATAAAATGATACCTAGGCTTTAAAACGAAATATACCAAGAACCTTTATTAGTTGATTTATCTACAGATGTTTAGCTTTCGACGAGAATATAAGACCAGACATAGATACTTTTATAAGTTAGCTAGAACTTATAATATTAAAGTGAAATCCACATGCAGATATAAGTCATTAACCTACATCATTATTATAAGAGAGTGAAAAAGAAGAGGTAATAACTAAAAAATTTTAGCTTAAAATTTTATTATTAAGTCTTATATTACTTATTTATTTATACTATACTAATCTTTATTTATTTACAAGATATTATTGATATAAGCCTACAGAAGATTACTTTAATATCAAAAACGCTTTAAGTATTAGAAATTTACAAATCAGTTAATTTGCTAGAAACTAAGAAATAATTTTTGATTATATAGTTAAAGGATAAGTTTAAACAAGATTCTATAAGCAAAGTTATTCAATTTTGTATTTTAAAAATATTTGATTAAATGATTTATTAATTACTTCTTTTTGCTATTATTATGCATATAAGGATGTTCATTATAAAATTATAATTATCTATACTTTAAATTTCCTTATTAATTTTCCCTAAATTTGGTTTAAAAGCTTTTTATTTGTTGTTTATTAAGGCGCTATTAGTCTAGTGGTTAGGATAACTGCCTTCCAAGCAGTTGACCCGGGTTCGAGTCCCGGATAGCGCACTTTTAATATAAAAATATTTAATTTATTTGTAAACTATTTTACTACCTTTATGCTTATAAGATTTTACTTTTCTTTTATCATTTAACAAATTAGATAAAATGTTATTTTTTATCTTAAAACTTATTTAATTTGCTAAAATTTTAATAAGGATTAATTTATTTCCAAACTTTTTTAAGCTAAAATTTTATGATATTTATAAGATGTTTCAATAATTTCAAACTAGCTTTAAAAATTTTTAATCAATTATAAAATAAACTTGTTTTATCTTAATCATATACTATTATCAATCCTTTAATTTTAATTTTAATTTAGGCTATAAACTAAAATAATTTTTTGACGTATTTAATTGTAAGAATTTTCTTTAATTATGGATATTAATAAATGTTTTTTAAATATCTTGTTTATCTCATCATTTAAATTATTATTCTAATCTTAAATTCATTTTCGCTTTCTTATTACTTTCTACATTTCTAGTAATTATTATTTTCTTTACATTAGCTTCTTTTGAAATGCATTATTTCTCTTTTTATTAAATAATTTATATTTTTATATTATTTGATAGATAAAAATGTATTTAGGTATTTATAATATAAATAAAAGTTTATAGATGATATATAAATTTATATAACTATATATTTATTTTATTTAACTATATGCTATTTAAAATATTTATTTAGCTTATTAATCATTTATAAATGTATGATGCTATTTATTTTAACCAGGCTGCTTAGCATAGTGGTAGTGCGTTTGATTTGTAATCAAAAGGTCGAGGGTTCGATCCCCTCAGTAGCCTTTTTTGTTACTTTGAATGAATTGAATGATTTATAAATTAGTATTTTATAATAATATTATACATATAAGCATATTCATTATAATATTATAATTAACTATACTTTAAATTTACTTATTCATTTTCCTTAAATTTGGTTTAAAACCTTTTTATTTATTAAGGCGCTATTAGTCTAGTGGTTAGGATAACTGCCTTCCAAGCAGTTGACCCGGGTTCGAGTCCCGGATAGCGCACTTTTGATTATAAAGGAATAAAAATGAGAATATTGATATAATAGTATGGTATTAAACCATTATAATCTACATCATTAAGATTATTAATTTATAAGATTTAATTGAAAAGATTGTGGGAGCTGAGGATGACCTTCGTGACAACACTTTCTGGTTTTATGGCTAGAAACAAGTTCCTTTCCTGTTGCTGAGAAAGTCCCTGGTCAGAGTTATTTTCTGAAGGGAACACTGTCTTTGAGATTATCCGCTCTTGGTAGGGGCTTGAAACCTGGCTGCTCATAGCGATGGAGCTCCCTAGCAGCTGTGCCTGGAGAACAACAGGATATCCCCGTTATTCCATAAAAAGAGAGTGTCAGGTCGTGCAATCGGGAAGGAGTTTCCGGTCCAAAAACTTTTTTAGTTTAAATTAAAAATTAAGATGATTAATTGATCATACTTACTAAATATTAAATGCTTTTAAAGTATTTACTATTACTATTTTAACTTTATTATTATTTCACTCTAATAAAGCTAATATTAAAAAAGCTAATAAATCAATTCTTTATTATACTTTATATTCAAATTAAAAAATATCAAATATTTGTGATAAAAAATGTAGAAGGATTGAAAAGAGGATTTTCTCTAAGCTCATTTAAATAGGAGCAAATAATTCTCTAAAAATCTTTATTAATGATAGATTTTATTAGGAAAAATTACTAATTATCTTATACTCAAACATCTGAGACAAAATTACAGAAATAAATAAAAACAGTCTTATATTAAGAATCTTCTAAATTCTATTAAAATAAACAAATAAATATGGATTAATCTTTTTAAATTGTTAAACTTCATAAAAATAAACTCTTTAAAAAAGGAATGAAAGTAATAGAAAATTTAAATAAGAAAGAAGTTATAAACTCAAGATTTATACCATTAAAATGGGAAATAAATACTTTTTGAAGCATATAAAAAAGTTAAAATAATCATTCTATTAATTAAACTAACCAACTTAAAAATAATACATATTCTATGTCAAGTAATAATATACTTAAAAATTGGCAGAATGCAAATTTAAGAAGCAAAGACTAAAAAAATTAAAATGAATTTTAGCATATATTATTATAAAGGTTAGACCAAGAATCTTTATAAAACATACAAAAGTTAAATAAATTTAAATAAATTAGCTAAAATCAATGATAAATCAAAATAATACAAAAAAACTATTGGAAAATAATAAAAAGAAATCAATAAAATATTACGTAATGAACTAAGAATAAATCTATAGGCTCAAAAGGCATTTTCATTAATAAAGCGAATAAATTTACTAAATGCCTTGTTAAGAAATAAAAATAGCAATCAATTTATTTAACTTCCAGGAAATATTAAAGTTTGATGAGGGCAGAGTTAAATATCCTAAAGTAACTTTAGAGTTAAAGCTACTTAATATAAAATTGTTAAGTTAATCCTTAAAAAGTATCTGATACTGATTTTTAAAGAGAAGATATTTAAAGAAGTCTTATTGCTTATTTATCTATATAATGGGCAAATGATTATAATCATAAGGCAAGGATGAAATATTCAATTTGCTTAAGATATCATTTTAGGAATGTGGTAAAAATTGAAATGATAAACTATGATTTGTAGGAAAGAACAGATTTGTAAAATTACCATGGTTATAATAATATAAAACATAAAAAGAAGGATTGCATGATATTTGGTTCATAATAACCTTTTTATTTAATTAATTGTGTAGAATTTTAAGACTTTCTACTTTTTAATTTCCATTTGAGGCTATCAAATCACTCTAATATAAAGAATATATTGAATATTTAACTTAAACTAGTGAAATTTAAAAAGATTCTAAGCTTAAGAAAAATTTTATGTTAAAAGGTTTTAAAAATTTGTGATTATCAGAGTAAATAAGCTATAGACACAGATATAATGTCAATCATTTAATAATTTATTTTTCAATCAAGTCCGAAAAAGTATTGTTTCTAATGCGATAGTAGATGACATATCTCTCGAAACTTTTTTGGATTCTCTTTAAATAAAGAGATTAATGGCGATAATTAGAGGTTGAGAAAGAACGTCACGAAAATCAGAAAAGGAAGGAACAAAACTATAAATTTAAAAAAACTAATACTTCTTTTACGATCCTTTTGGAAGGGTTACGGGAAGCCATTAGATTAGAATAAAAAGATAAAATAGCTCTTTAGAGCAAGAAATGAGATTATACTGTCTTAAAAATGAAATTTCAGCAGTATACAGAAATATCAAGACTAATGAAACGGAGGGAAAACTGTTAAAAAAGCAATACAACATGGGTAAGAATGTGAAAAGGATTTAAAATAAAACAAAGCTACCTAATTTAGAATATCTATTATAAGATTATAGTTTAATTATTTAACCTTATAATAACTAAGTAATTTACTAATAAAAATTAGTCTTACATATTTTTCAAACACCCTGCTGCTTTTAAATTTTGGCCTAAAACTTGTAACTATAAATATAGTAATATTAGGTATATTTAAGATTAATATTTAGATATAAAGCATAATAAAATAATAATATATGAAAAGAGATAAGCTTAATATTAATTAATATAGACAATATTAGAATATAGGATTAAAAGATATAATGTAAAAGAGTGGTGATAGAATATGCTTTATAAGCATTATTTGAATAATTTTAGTATTATAGTTTAATAACAATAATTACTTTATTTTAAATTTAAGTTTTATCTTCTTGTAGGTATTCAAACATCTTTCCCACCAATCTCCAGAACTTTCCGAATTTTTATTAAAAATTTTAATTATTTGATTATAGCAAAAAGTTATTTATTAATATTTATTGTTTATTATATTTAATTTTACATTTTTATCTTATAACTTATACTTAATCATTACAATAAACTTATCTTTATACTTCCTTAAATTTCTTATGTGTTTCTTCTTTAATTTTTATTTCTTCTTGCTATCTTTTTTCAAAAATAGAATATTTTGTAATATTTTCTGTATTTGCTACTGTGAATTATATAAGCATTATTTTATCTTTTATCTTTTATTTCTATCTTTATTTCATTTATTTAAATACTATCTCTCTTTAATCTTGCAATCCTATCAAATTTAACATTTATTGCTAAACACAACTTAAAAAGTTTAAGAGGCAGATGGAGAGGCCTAGCTCAGATTCTACACAATAAACTTGACGATATACTCTTTACTTCATGCTACATGCCAGACAACAACAAAACAACATATATGAAAGATGAAGTCTATGACATTCTCAATGAAATATCTAATGCGTTTGTCCATAATGCTCACATCTTCCTTGGTGACTTTAATGCACTACTAGAAGACTTTGGTAGTAATCCTCTAAGCAACTACGATAATACATCCCGATTAAAATAGTTTATTCAACAGAATGATTTGTAGATTATCAATGACCCTATAGCAAATACATTCATTCATAGAGCTAATCAATAATACTATTGTAATAATTACATTTTGGCAACCCAACACTTGAACATTTATTAATTCAACGATTTCTAGGCTCACTATGACAAACTAATCTCTGATCATATTCCTATATCTGTGACTCTTGCTTATAATGCAACCACAAATGTTCCAAGATAACAACAATTACTCTATAAGATTGATAAGCTACTTGTCCCAATGGACAGATAAAATTACTAAAATCAATTTTAAGGCAGTTTTTCTGTTTTTTGACTGTAGATACAGACAACTTAGACTCATAATATAGTTTATCATGAACTTACTTTAGAATAGTGCAATGAACCAATAGGAGTAGTTAAACAAAATACTAATTACAACAAACTGCCTCAGGATATCACTTTGAAGTATATAGCTGCTAAAAGAGCAAATTAGGAGTATAAGAAATTGATGCTTATACAAGGAAGAATTAACTAAACGTAACTGAAGCTCATTTTATAGCCAGAAAACTAAAAAATATATTTATGCGTTCTTATTGAAAATGGAGAAAGCTTCAGGCTAAAGGTAAATTTCTCAAACTAAATGGAAATCAACTAACAATGTTCTGTCAGGCGAAAAAGTTAATAAACCCTAAAATAAGGAATTAAATGAATTTGAATGAAGAACTTAGTAACTCCTTTATTGATAACTGAGAAACCTTTGTGTTAAACAAACATTAAAACGTAACATAGGAACAACTTAATTTTAGTAAACGGTAAATAGATCTCATTTATAGAAGTCCTTAACTTATCAATTACCCATCTTCTCACTTATAAAGTTTTGAACTTTTCAAATTTTAAGAAATTCAAGAAATTATTCAACATAATCCAAATGGCAAGCAAGCTGGACCAGATGGAATAAAAGGTGAACTCATCAAGTATGCTGGAGAAGAGTTACAATAAATAATTCACTGTTTTATCAATAATATGATGCGATTTTAATAAATTCCATAAAAACTGAATACCTCCATTATCATTCCTATTTTCAAGAAAGGTAGTAAGAGTTATTGGAAAAACTGAAGACCATTTTCCCTTATGAATACTATATTGAAGATCTACGAAAAGGCTTTAACAGAAAGGACTTACAAAACTCTTTAAGAATGAAACCTCATACATCCTGCATAAATGGGATTTCTCAAGAAGAGACAAGCAGTCCACTAAATATGATAATTGTAGCAGATAATTGACCTCTATTAGAGTGAAGGGAAAGGCTAAACAAGGATACTTCTACTCTTATTGATGTTGAGAAGATGTTTGATAGTATTGAGAGAAGAACACTTTTTCAACATCTTAGGAGAATAAAACTACCTCTGGGATTGATACTGGCACTAGAGTCTTTCTAGAGTTACCTGAATTCCTCTTTTATAATCGACGGGTAAACAACTCAACGACTTCATTACAACAATGGAGTTATGCAAGGGAGTTCACATGGTCCTGTACTCTCCCTCCTATATTATGATATAGTAATCAGACATCTATAGGAAAGAAATACACATCTAGGTATCAATCAACACAATATGAACTTTGTATGCAGAATGTGGACAGATGACCTTATACTCTTTTCTTGTTCTGCTTAAAGGATGTAATAACTAATAGATTAATGTAACAGAGTTTTCAGTGAATTTTTCTGTAAATAAACACTAGTAAACGTGAAGCAATACAATTTGTTAAAAAAGAAGATCTAAAAAAATCGAATTAAACTGAAACTGGAAGGTTAATATATCAAATAGAAGAATCAAGTGACATACCTAGGAGTTATAATACAAGAAAATGGTCTTTTGATAAATTACTGTAAATAGAGAATTTAAACATATTTAGAATCGGTAAAGAAATGCATTTATACTCTCAGTCGATTCAAGAATGTTACTCCTGACACTTCAAAATGCTTTGTCGCATGTTTACGCTGCCTAAGGCTGAATACGGTGGAGAATTGTTTCTTTGAACTATAATGAGAGTCTCATAGTCTATGAAAGAGAAGATAAATAAAAGTATGCGTATAATTGCGAGGGAGGTTTTATAGTCGCTTATCTCTGTCTTTAATGAGTCCTGTTACATAGACTTTAACTGGCTCCCTTTCGAGCATATTATGGCTAGTCGCTTTTTCCGTTTCTGCTTTAAAATACAAAAAGAAGCTAGGAATTATCCGGAATCCGATATAGGAAGACTCTTTGAATGCAATTGAAACTAAAAATCTTTGTACTTCTAGTAAGTTAAAAGGATGTTTTAGTATTACGGAATTAACAATGACGACCAAACCATGATTTCTAATTAAATTTCTTTTGAGAATCTTATTGAAGAAAAATAAGAAACAAATTCTATTAAGAAGAAACTATACGATATAGAGACATGCCAACTGCACAGATATTTAGAGAGTAACTTGGAGGATTTTTGAAATTTCCTGAAATAAATTACACTAAACTAAACAAAGAATATAAAAAAGAAATAATCTCAATCTTTAAATTACGAACTAATTCTTACAGTTTTCAATATGACTTACATATGCGTCATTATTCTGTAAAAAATTACCTCTGTAAATGTGGTGGAAAAGAAACGTTTAGACATATCTTCGAACGTGTCTACTATTAGGACATAGTTAGAAATATCTCTGATAAATTTCCTGGAAAAAACTTGGAAAAATTAGTAACTTACGATTAACTCTACACAAACTAGCAGTTCACTTCTCATAAGTAAATGGATGCGGAACTTTAGATAAAAATTTTTCATAAGAATCTACGAAAAAAAAGAATTGAAATTGTAGAACAAAACACAGATAATTGATTGGAGCCTAAAGAAGGACAATAAGAAAGCACAAGAATCGACGGGGAAAAGTTGGAAGATGGAATGAACGATGCTTGAACTTTTGAACATAATTAAAATGAAGTATCTAATTTATATCAGTAACTTCATTTCATTAACATTTTTATTAAAGTGATTTCTTCTTCTATCCTTTTAATTTATGGACTTTTTCGATTCTATTAAACAATTTTTATCTTTATATTGCTTGCTAATGATCTCCTATTGATCTCTATTGATTGAATTTAATGTTGATAATTTTAGGCGTGATATATTGATCCGTTGAGAAGTATTCTACTTTGAATTTTCCTTTCCCTTATGTTGATGAAGGTTGCATCTTGATTTGGATCTTTACATTCTAAAAGATAATCTTTCATCAAGTCAAATAAATATTAGCCTGCATTATTCTGCTCATACGGTAAAAATTGAGGAATATGCACGTTTAAATCCCCTAAAATTTATAATCCTTTACTACTTGCTACTTTCATAAAAGGATATTAATTAATCAGAGTCAGATGTTATAGTGCTATATACGTTTATCAATGCTAGCTTATCATTAAGTGTTAAACCTATTAATCTTCCTCTCTAATATATTTCTGCTTGATTGAGATCCACTATATCCAATACTTTGGTTCTGATGGTAATTCCATCTTTTATATAAATGCTACCCCTTTGCAATGTTTTTGGCTCAATTTTATTATTGCTCTAAATCGTATATATAAGGCATTTCAGCAGTTTTATCCACAAATATTTCTTAAATCGTCATAATTTCTATCTTCTTTTCACATATAAAATTGTTTAATTCTTCCTTGTTTTATCTGATTCATCTGACATTTACTGTGTCTATGTCATATTTTTTCTATTTTATTATATTAGTATTTCCTTGTACTTCCTATTTTTCTTGATCCTCCTACCCTATATTTTTAGCTTCCTCATCTTTAATAGCGTGAAAACCATATCGTTCTAATGTTTATTATTTTACCTGTACTTATATCTTCAATTTTTTTACTCGATATTATATTCCTATATATATTTTTCTATCTTTTACCGAGATGGCGTTGTGTTAATGCATGCTTCCTTCCTGTCACTACTTTCTAGTTGTTTCAGTTTTTTGACATATTTCCTATTTTACTTTCTTTTTTTGTGACATGTATCGTTTCGCCTCAGTTTTTATTTATTTAATTTTGTGATTAATTATCTATTAAAGTCGATCGCTTTTAAAGAAACTTTAGTATATCTTAAATTTAATATTTTTGCTAGAAGTTCAAAGTGGTATTTTATATGAAGGTCAATCCTCTTCAGTTTTCTTTACTTTCTTTTCCTTCGCTATCTATTTCTCTTTATAGTAAGGTATTTTATTTCTGATTTTCGAAGGTATCAACCTGGTTTTTACTTCCTTAGCATTTTTAATTGCTTCCTTTATAGCTTTTTTTTTAAGTATTAATTTGTGCTATGCTCTTATTTGTTACAGTTCATACATTTTCTAATTGATGGATGACTCAAGTAAGTGCTTTTACCTCCTTCGTTTAACTTATCTAGTATACTTTCTAATCTCTGATCCCCTTCAATTCTAAATAAGTTTTCATTTTCCCATTGGCTCACGTTGTACCTTTTACGGTTCTGATCTCTGTACATACTATTTTTCCGTACTGCTATAGATAGATTTCTACCTGGTTCAAACTTGAATACATGTTAAGTGTTCAATAAATCGGAAAGCTCTTAATGTTAGAATTCCTTTATGTTTCTTTGTTTTGTTGGTATTACAAGATATCTAATACTTCCATGTTTAATTATTTGCGAATTTTGTGAGTATTTACTTATTTTTGAATCATATAATAATTATTCCTGTCTGAAAGAATTTCACATTTTCAATATTTTTACCATATTCTTAAACCAGATATCTGAGAAATGCTTGAAAATTTTCATTTCTTGCATTTCTGCTGAACTGAGTCTTTGGCTGTAGCAATTTTATTCTAAAAATTTACTGAAATAGGTAACTCCTACACTTTAGCAACTTTGAGTTGCATATTCTCGTCCTCATTTTATGGAATTTGCTCATTCTTTTCTTCTTCCATGATTTGCAAAGAGCTGTTATCTGATTTGATGTTCTGAAATACCTACTTTTTTTGATAGATTACTTAATTTTAACATTTCTGTCCCTTATTTTTAATTTATTACTTCTAGTAGTTTAAATATTTTACGAAAGAGTCGTTTTTCTTAAAAATGTCTTCAAAGATCAGATTAATTTGTAAAGTTCTTTCATGCCTTTGTTAAATTTACCTATCAGTCTTGACTTGAGATTAGTTACATGTGGAATATAGGATTGCTACTTTATATAAGAGCTTAATATTATTGTTTCTTTAATGTATGTAAATAAAGTAATAATGTAGTTTTAGATATAATTGACTGTATTTTTGATGGTAACTGTTATAAATTAGCTTTATAGCTTTTGTAGTCTAAATAATAATAAAAATGTAAGCGTTACCAAAATGCTTAATCTGCTTAGAAGATTACAACTTAACTAATGCTCTTCCAACTGTCTTACCTTGTGGACATATTTACTGTGGTTTGTGTTTGAATACTCAGTACTGATTATAAGGCATAATGTAATGTCCTATTTGTTAAAAAGGATTCCATTTTAGATTTGATGATTTACCTTAAGAAAGTGATTTAATAAGAGTGATATTTTAAAACTAATAATACATATAAAAGATTTAAGATGCTAGATAGAAATTAAAAGAGATAAGGAGGTAAATTATGGAAAAATCTAAAACCATTACAACCAAATAATCAAACATTAGTAATACTCTCATAATACCACTAACTAATATCATCATCAATCATTAACCAACATTTATCTACCAAAAATAACACTCAAATATTATCTAATTCTACTAATCACTAAAACCAACTATACTCTAATATAACGAATAACCACCTACAATACTAAAGTCTAAATTAACTTACAATCTAATAAGATAAAAACTATAATACAATACTAAGTAACCAAATAAGATTTAGACTAATTAACATAAACTAAGCTACCACTTTATATAATCTAACTATATTCACTTTTTTGATTGAACTATTTAAAAATTAAGTTTATTTAATATTTAAACAGAGTAATTACGATAAATCTAAGTTTAAATTATAATTCCTTGAAGCAGTAAAAGTATAGAATATTAAAATAAGTTATATTTAATTGGAGGATATAACTAAAATTAAAAGAAAGGAATAAAAGAAACTTGGTAGTTTGATTATGAAGGTAATAATATAAAACTAAGTAATCTAAATGAGGGAAGAAGTGAACTTGGAATAGCAGCTGCTTAAAAATATCTTTATGTGGTTGGAGGAATTACTAATAATTATCAAATACTATAATCAGTAGAAAAGTAAAAGATAGGAAACTAAAATAAATGATAAAACTGCTCTTAATTTCCATTTTAAATAGCAAGTTAAACTTTAGTAATAGATAAAGATGAATAAAATATTTATTCTTTTGGAGGGTTAAATTAAAAAGGATAAACTTTAAAAGATATATGAAAATATAATATATAGAATGATAGATGGAGTAAGTAAAATTAAAATCTTCCTGAAGCTCTTGTTTATCCTATAGTTTGTTTAGAGCCTTTTGTCATATTTGGAGGTATGAAAAATTATTCTACAAAAGAATTTTCAAGAAGAATATATAAAAGAAGCAAAGAATAATGGCAATAAAGTTAAATTTTTAAAGATGTTGCAGCTTTAACGGAGATGAAAATAAGAAAAAACTATGGATATGCTTTTGCTGTAGAATAGAAAAGAGTTTCAATAATGAGGATTTATTTAGAAAAATTGAGTTATAGAAGTATTAAAAGTAATAACTGATAAACATAATAATAATATTTATATTATTAATAGTATTTATAATAAATATAGTTTTATACGTAATGAAGTAGTTTAAAGATCTATAATTAGGTAAATTTACTACTTATTAAATGGTCAATCTACTAAATACTTTAATAAAGGATATAAATAAAGTATCTAAATTTATCTAAACATCTTTAAAAATCTATTATTCAAATACTATCATTATATAGATACAAACATTAAGCTTATAACATGCCAAAAACTATTTAACACAGTCAAAAAAACTATTTTTAAATACATTCTTATATTCAAATTATACAAGTACTACTTAGATTACTCTATTATTTATCTAATCAAATCATAACTATAATCTAATTATCATTAAGCTATACCTATATCTAAATACTAATTAAGTCAACACTATCATCATCAATTCAACATCTTCAAATCTAAAATACATTATTTCCTTAATATTATTTAAACTAACTACTATATATACTTAAAAAATGTATCTTCTATACCCAATAATTTAATCAAGCCATTTTAACACATATACTCTCGATAAAAACTCAAATATAATAACTTTTCGAGATTAATATGATAGATCATTAAACTATACTCAGTTACATCCAAATAAAGTTTTTAGAAGGGATGTCTAATGGTGAGAAAAAGCAAGAAAAATAAGATGAAATAATAAAATTAACAGAAAATAAAATATTTTAATATGCAATTTTTTGAAGAAAATAAAGAGAATAAAATAGAAAACTTCTTCTAAGAAATAGGAATAATCTATCGATTATAGAGAGACATTTTAACCGTTACAACTCAAGCATAGCAAAAATAAAATAACGTTTGCATTAATGGAACTCTTGAGTACTGTTAGAGAGAATTTGGATAATATATAGATTAAGTACGAATATCAGCAACTGGACTTATTCTAACTGTTTTATTTGATTAAGAATAAATTAATAAATTCTATAACATAAAAAATAATAATATTAAACTTTTTATATTTTAACAAGAAGAAAAACAAATTAATATTACAATAATAATAACTACCTAATTCACTTTGATATAAAAAAAAGCTTAGTTCCAACTGAAAAATAATTAAAAGCCTTCACAAAAATAAAACAAAAATTTTTACTTATGTGTAAAGTTAAGTCATTTGGCAATATGATGATGTGTAAACTATCAAAAAATTAGACACGATACTATGAAGAAGATAAAAAAGCAAATAAAATTAATAATCAATTGGGTTTAAAAATCAAAAAAAGTAGTAAAATATGTAACAAGAAATATAAATTGAAATAAAAGATAAATAAATATAAATAAGATACCTAAAGAAATGCTAAATAAAGGATAAGAAATTATAAAGATTAGTAGCAAAATATTTAATTCTAAAGAATAAAAATTGCTTAAATAATTATTTAATTTGCACCAGAGATAGATAGTAACTGATAGAATAATGAAAGATCATTTAAATGAATAAACACTGAGATAAAATCACTTAAATAACCTAGATTTATGGAAAAAACCAAAGTTTAGCATTATAGAAGAAAAGAATACTATTGTCAAAAACCCATTGAACAAAATAAGTTCCAAAAAGTAACTGTTATATTTTTTATAACTCCAATCTTTTTAAATAATTGTTTAAATCTTCAATTCGAAAAGATAATCCTTTTAATGCATTATACAATTAATTTAGTTTTTTGCAAGAGATATAACTTTACTTTTTGATTGTGAATGATTAAATTCTTTATAAAAATTCCTTTATTTTTATTTTTATCTTTATGATCCTATTTATATTTCATTTTTCATTTAGTTTGCTAAAACTTTCTAATCTAATGTTTACTTAATTTCATCTTACAATTTATTACTTATTTACAACTCTTTTCTTATCAAATTATTAGCTCATCAAACTGAGATAACACTAACTTTTAAGATCTACAACCCTTCAAATCATAGATAACCTAACTATAAGACCTTAATAACTTACCTTTATCTCAATAATTATACCACATTTTTTAATATTTTCTATAAATAATGAGAGAAATACATTAATCTAAAAAGTAAAAATAATAATATTCATTTTTTCTAATGTTTGTTTAATGTTTAGCAATAATTAAGCAAATAAACAGCATTTACTTTAAAATTAAGTAACTCTAAATTATAATAAAATCTTTAATACAGAATTTAGCTTAAAAGCTTCTACACTTCTATTTAATTAAGAAGAAAAACAGAAAATAAAATATAATAAATTAGAAATCTTAATTAAATAAACTATGAATAACTTATGATTAAGCTATACACAATCCAATGGAGATTGTGTAATCAAACTTAAATACTAATAAAATCTAAAAAATTAGATAATTAATCAAGTAATAAAAGTAAGATAAACTATATGCTGACTGTGCAGAAGGCTAGGAAACATAAAATAAAGATGTTTGAGATACAAAAAAATAGAAAATAGGTAAAATAAATAATTTCTTAAAAAAACTAACTTAGATTTATTTTGCGTTTAAAAGGACACATAAATAATAATAGTTAAAGTTAAAGTTAAAGTTAAAAAGCTTTGTTAAAGCCTTAGTAGTCAGTCATCTGACCTATTCTATCAGTTTGTCTCCATTAATTTGTCTTGAATTCCTACTAGGCTTAGTTAGGCGGTGTAGCACTTCATTAATACACCATCCTTTAATATTCGGAATAGTTTTGATCTTGCACGTAGTGTTCCTAATTATTTCTCCAAGGATTAAGATTTTAATTAAAGAATTTTTTCTATAAATTTTTCCGCTTTATGTTGGATATATCCTAAATAGTTTTTTAAAAATATCTTATTTATTCCTTCTTTAAATTTCGCTTAGTTAGTAGCAGTATTTTCATTGATGCTATTTATTGAACACGTAGCATTTTATTCTTCTTTTAAACTATTATTCCTGTAACATTTAATTAATTTAAAATTACTAGTTATTTAAAATAAACATTTACTGTTTATTTTAATTTGAGGTTTCATTTTCTATTTCTATAGGATTTGATTAATTCTATTAAAACAAAAATGATGTTACCTGAATTTATTATTAAAGGATTCTTAGTTCCAGTTTATTTTCTATTTTTTATGCTGATTAATATTGTTTCTCCAGTAAAGATGTTATTAATTTTTCTACTTTATCAGTGAGGTATCTATTTTTGAACATAAACTCTTTAAATGGCATAGATAATATTTTCTATTTGAGTTTGCGTCGAAAGTTCTTTTAGTTCTGGATTTCCAAGTGGTTAATGTTCGTCATATCAATCATATTTCTCACTTTCACTCATTGTAATTATTTCGCTTTTTTATTTTTATAGAATTTTCCTGTTTAAATATTTTGTTCAAAGTTCTGTTATTTCTTAGAAGTCATTTTATTAATATAATAAAATTTAGTGATAGTGTTAATATTTAAGCTCTAGATTATTAATAAGATACTTTAAACTAGATATCATATAATATACTTTTAAGTAACTTACTTTAGAATACTTATTTTACTATTTTATTTCTATAATTTATCATTTCCCTGCATATAGTCAAATAAAATATATCTTAACTAACTAAATCATAATAAGTTCCTATGTTTTTCATTACTAAATTGAAAAAGCTTTTATTAATAATTTAAGTTCTTATTAATCTAAAGAAAGGAGATTTATAAGAGCAGTTAGCTAATTAAAATCCTAATCAATGTAATTTTCTTAACATTGCAGCACCTTATAGCATTCTTTATGCATGTGGAAATCATTAATCATTTTTCGTCTCATATTTATCTTTTATCTCTCTGCAGAAATAATAAGTCGTTTCTAACATCATTGGCTCTACTTCATTCATCTCACTTGAAATATATATTTAGCATTCTTAGTTCTATGTTGGAATTACTCAATTGAGCAGATAGATAAATTATATGGTAGCTTAAAATATTTAGGTAAAATAATCTTAAAATTGAAGTTTAGCTAGCATGATTAGTACAAGTAATTGTTTCACATTTTAAGATATTAGTAACAGTAAATTAAAAACCTAAGAATGATACTATTTGGAGCCTTAAATGCATTCTTTTATATAATAATAAGAAAAGATAAAAAATGTAAGCAGATCTGTTCTGAAATTATATAAAAAAGATAGGTAACGAAAATGCTTGTAGAGTGATATTAATATACTTAATTAAGAGAAGTTAGGTGAGAATCACCTGATCTGTGATTTTTCCACTTAATTGAAGAAATAATTTACAAAATGACAAGTTAAGTGTATGTATTCTAACATCTGATTAAATAGATAAACTCAGTTTCAAAAAGCCTTTTACAATACAACTTTTCTAAAACTTAAAATAAATTATAATGATAGTTTCAGTTTAATAATCAATAATACTTACGATACTAAAACAATCTGAATAGCATCATTGAAAGTTAAAGAAGTATAAAATCATAAAGTAAACTTAGTGAATTTAAATAGCTGACTATTACAGAATTGATTATCATATAAATACTTAGGTATATTTATAATTATTTATATGCTAAAACTTTAGAATATTTCCTAACTTATTCAGAAGTATTATGCTAAATTAATTAGTCAAATAAACATCATTAATATCTATAAATTATGTAAATAATTAAAAGATATCCTTATAGGGATATAAATAGATGACTAAGCAATACTAGCTGTATAATAATAAAATTATTTAGTTTTAGTTAATTATTATAAATATTTCCTATTATAAGCCTTAATTTAGTTATAGTCTATAATTACCATCATTATAATTAAGCTATTCCAGTATTAAGTAAAGCTAATTACTTTTCATTTTTTTAAGCGAAATAAATAAATTAAGATTACCTACTTAGTCTTTTATTTAAAAGGTTTCAATAGGATAGTTACTTAGTAGATAGTAATTTAAAGATTAAGGAATTTAAGTTTGGTTTATCAGATAAAATATTTATATTAAATAGTAAGCTACTATATTTATTGTATATTAGCAGGAAAGAGAATAATGAAGCATTATTAAAGTACAAGTTTATAAGGAAGGCTACTTTTATAATAAATGAAATTACTAAAAACTCTTAAAAACAAATAAATAGTAAAAATATTTGATTGATAAGTAAACTAAAGTAATAACTATACTAAATTATTAATATTAGTCAGAAATTAAAGGAACTAGCTTAAAAAGCATGGCGAAGGGGAATAAAGAAATAATAATTAAAGAAACAATAAAATAGTTACATATACTAAATAGCTAATAGTTATAATTGTATAAATAAGCAAATATTTGATTATTAGTAACTATCTACTAGCAACAGTAAACTCTTTATTACTTCTATTATAAATAATACTAATTATACATTAAAAGCAATAATACATTAATAAAAACTAAAGGTCTATAAGTACAAATAAAGAAGCTAAAGAGTAAAGTAAATAAATAAAAAGTAGAATAAAGGTATTAATTACTTAGAATCAAAAACTAATATAAGCATTATATTAGCAACTACTAAACTTAAATTAATATTAATTATTAGTTATCATTATATAAAATGTCTCAAGCTACTTAATATAACAGAATAGCATTAAAATTTATGAAGGAAGCTAATTATCATAAGGCTATCGAGTAATTTAATATAGTTATCATGCTAGATCCAAAATATGCTGCTGCTCATACTTATAAAGGATTTGCATTGGAAAAGCTAGGAAAATATGAAGCAATATAGAGCTACAATTTAGCTCTCAAACTAGATCCTAAAATGGTATCTGCTTATTTGAATAAAGGATTATTATTGAAACAAATAGGAAAATGTAACGAAGCCATATAGAACTATGATATAGCTCTCTAATTAGATGCTAATTTAGTGGCAGCTCACTATAATACAGGAACTTTGCTGGGATAATTAGGAAAGAACGTCGAGGCGATATAGAGTTTAAATGTAGCTACGAAGCTAGATCCTAGATTAGTAGATGCTCACTTTAATAAAGGAGAGATTTTTATTAAGCTAGAAAAATACAATAAAGCCATTGAAAGTCTTAATTAAGCCATCAAACTTAATCCCACTCTACCAGATCATTTCAAACTCAAAGACTGTTCTCTTTTTAAATTAGGAAATCATCTTGAAGCTATCGAATGCTTCAACTAAGTTATCTAACTAGATCCTAAGTACTCAAATGCTTTTTATGATAAAGGATTTTGTCTTTAAGCTTTAAAAAATGAATAAGAAGCACTGGAATGCTTCAGCAAAGCAAGACAACTAAATCCTGAATTAAAAATTCCCTAAACAAAAATTAAAAATAAAGTAAACTAAGGAAAGAATAAAATAATAGAAGAAGAAATAAGGAAGTTCCTATAGCAAATAGATAGTAGTTGTAAAATAAGAATATGGAAATATAGAGATTTGGTTCCTAACAATGAATTTTTAGCGCAATTGTAGAAATTGGCTTGCGATTAATTAGGAACTACTTATCTGGCTAGTATCTAAGGGTTCATGTATGGATTTAAAGTATTTAACTAATAGAACGATAAAATAATAGATTAGTTCTGATTTGAATGTAAAGAACTACTGCTAATAAATGGCTTAAGAGTTAAGAAACTTATAGGATTTGCTATCGATACTTAAGAATTCGCTCTTTTAACTGATTTTTAGAATAAGGGAAGTTTATTCTAAATTATTTAGACAAAGTAGTTATTCTAAACTGCCATTCTAGATACTATAAGAAACTTAACTTACTTAGTTAAATAGCAGAAGGTTTGAAGGCTATTCACGCTAGAAATTTAATTCATAAAAAAATCAAATCTCTTAATATTCTATTAGATGATTAAGATTCTCCTAAAATACTAACTCTTGGATTATTTGATAAAGATAACTGATTAAGAGCAATAGAATAGAAAGGTGAACATCAATGAATGGCTCCTGAATAATTTGAAAAGAAAGTGAGTAAAAAAAGTGATATTTGATCTTTAGGTTGTATAGGAGTAGAAATATTCAACGAATAACTTCTTTATCCAATTCTAGATTCTTAGTTAAAGTAAATAATCTATATCGATAAAATGATACCTAGGTTTTAAAACGAAATATACCAAGAACCTTTATTAGTTGATCTATTCTACAGATGTTTAGCTTTCGACGAGAATAAAAGACCAGACATAGATACTTTTATAAGTTAGTTAGAACATATAATATTAAAGTGAAATCTACATGCAGATATAAGTCATTAACCTACATCATTTCTATAAGAGAAGTGAAAAGTAGATATAAAAACTAAAAAATGTTAGCTTATAATTTTATTATTAAGCCTTATATTACTTATTTATTTATACTTAACTAATCTTTATTTATTCAAAAGATATTATTGATATAAGCCTACAGAAGATTACTTTAATATCAAAATACTTTAAGTATTAGAAATTTACAAATCAGTTAATTTGCTCGAAACTAAGAAATAATTTTTGATTATATAGTTAAAGGATAAGTTTAAACAAGACTCTATAAGCAAAATTATTCAATTTTGTATTTTAAAAATATTTGATTAAATGATTTATTAATTACTATTTTTTACTATTATTATGCATATAAGGATTATAAGGATGTTCATTTAAAATGATAATTAACTATATTTTAAATTTACTTATTAATTTTCCCTAAATTTGGTTTAAAAACTTTTGATTTATTGTTTATTAAGGCGCTATTAGTCTAGTGGTTAGGATAACTGCCTTCCAAGCAGTTGACCCGGGTTCGAGTCCCGGATAGCGCACTTTTAATTAAAAAATATTTAATTTATTTGTAAACTATTTTACTACCTTTATGCTTATAAGATTTTACTTTTCTTTTATCATTTAACAAATCAGATAAAAAAGTTATTTCTTATCTTAAAACTTATTTAATTTACTAAAATTTTAATAAGGATTAATTTATTTGCAAACTTTTTTAAACTAAAATTTTATGATATTTATAAGATATTTCAATAATTTCAAACTAGCGTTTTAAAATTTGTAATCAATTATAAAATAAATTTGCTTTATCTTAATTATATACTATTATCATTCCTTTAATTTTAACTTTAGATTAGGCTTTAAACTAAAATAATTTTTTGACGTATTTAATTGTAAGAATTTTCTTTAATTATGGATATTAATAAATGTTTTTTAAATATCTTGTTTATCTCATCATTTAAATTATTATTCTAATCTTAAATTCATTTTCGCTTTCTTATTACTTTCTACATTTCTAGTAATTATTATTTTCTTTACATTAGCTTCTTTTGTAATGGATTATTTCTCTTCTTATAAATAATTTATATTTTTATATTATTTGATAGATAAAAATGTATTTAGGTATTTATAATATAAATAAAAGTTTATAGATGATATATAAATTTATATAACTATATATTTATTTTATTTAACTATATGCTATTTAAAATATTTATTTAGCTTATTAATCATTTATAAATGTATGATGCTATTTATTTTAACCAGGCTGCTTAGCATAGTGGTAGTGCGTTTGATTTGTAATCAAAAGGTCGAGGGTTCGATCCCCTCAGTAGCCTTTTTTGTTACTTTGAATGAATTGAATGATTTATAAATTAGTATTTTATAATAATATTATACATATAAGCATATTCATTATAATATTATAATTAACTATACTTTAAATTTACTTATTCATTTTCCTTAAATTTGGTTTAAAACCTTTTTATTTATTAAGGCGCTATTAGTCTAGTGGTTAGGATAACTGCCTTCCAAGCAGTTGACCCGGGTTCGAGTCCCGGATAGCGCACTTTTGATTATAAAGGAATAAAAATGAGAATATTGATATAATAGTATGGTATTAAGCCATTATAATCTACACCATTAAGATTATTAATTTATAAGATTTAATTGAAAAGATGGTGGGAGCTGAGGATGACCTTCGTGACAACACTTTCTGGTTTTATGGCTAGAAACAAGTTCCTTTCCTGTTGCTGAGAAAGTCCCTGGTCAGAGTCATTTTCTGAAGGGAACACTGTCTTTGAGATTATCCGCTCTTGGTAGGGGCTTGAAACCTGGCTGCTCATAGCGATGGAGCTCCCTAGCAGCTGTGCCTGGAGAACAACAGGATATCCCCGTTATTCCATAAAAAGAGAGTGTCAGGTCGTGCAATCGGGAAGGAGTTTCCGGTCCAAAAACTTTTTTAGTTGAAATTAAAAATTAAGATGATTAATTGATCATACTTACTAAATATTAAATGCTTTTAAAGTATTTACTATTACTATTTTAACTTTATTATTATTTCACTCTAATAAAGCTAATATTAAAAAAGCTAATAAATCAATTCTTTATTATACTTTATATTCAAATTAAAAAATATCTAAATATTTGTGATAAAAAATGTAGAAGGATTGAAAAGAGGATTTTCTCTAAGCTCATTTAAATAGGAGCAAATAATTCTCTAAAAATCTTTATTAATGATAGATTTTATTAGGGAAAACTACTAATTATCTTAGACTCAAACATTTGAGATAAAATTACAGAAATAAATAAAAACAGTCTTATATTAAGAATCTTCTAAATTCTATTCAAATAAACAAATAAATATGGATTAATCTTTTTAAATTGTTAAACTTGCATAAAAAATAAACTCTTTAAAAAAGGAATGAAAGTAATAGAAAATTTAAATAAGAAAGAAGTTATAAACTCAAGATTTATACCATTAAAATGGGAAATAAATACTTTTTGAAGCATATAAAAAAGTTAAAATAATCATTCTATTAATTAAACTAACCAACTTAAAAATAATACATATTCTATGTCAAGTAATAATATACTTAAAAATTGGCAGAATGCAAATTTAAGAAGCAAAGACTAAAAAAATTAAAATGAATTTTAGCATATATTATTATAAGGTTAGACCAAGAATCTTTATAAAACATACAAAAGTTAAATAAATTTAAATAAATTAGCTAAAATCAATGATAAATCAAAATAATACAAAAAAACTATTGGAAAATAATAAAAGAAATCAATAAAATATTACGTAATGAACTAAGAATAAATCTATAGGCTCAAAAGGCATTTTCATTAATAAAGCGAATAAATTTACTAAATGCCTTGTTAAGAAATAAAAATAGCAATCAATTTATTTAACTTCCAGGAAATATTAAAGTTTGATGAGGGCAGAGTTAAATATCCTAAAGTAACTTTAGAGTTAAAGCTACTTAATATAAAATTGTTAAGTTAATCCTTAAAAAGTATCTGATACTGATTTTTAAAGAGAAGATATTTAAAGAAGTCTTATTGCTTATTTATCTATATAATGGGCAAATGATTATAATCATAAGGCAAGGATGAAATATTCAATTTGCTTAAGATATCATTTTAGGAATGTGGTAAAAATTGAAATGATAAACTATGATTTGTAGGAAAGAACAGATTTGTAAAATTACCATGGTTATAATAATATAAAACATAAAAAGAAGGATTGCATGATATTTGGTTCATAATAACCTTTTTATTTAATTAATTGTGTAGAATTTTAAGACTTTCTACTTTTTAATTTCCATTTGAGGCTATCAAATCACTCTAATATAAAGAATATATTGAATATTTAACTTAAACTAGTGAAATTTAAAAAGATTCTAAGCTTAAGAAAAATTTTATGTTAAAAGGTTTTAAAAAATTTGTGATTATCAGAGTAAATAAGCTATAGACACAGATATAATGTCAATCATTTAATTATTTATTTTTCAATCAAGTCCGAAAAAGTATTGTTTCTAATGCGATAGTAGATGACATATCTCTCGAAACTTTTTTGGATTCTCTTTAAATAAAGAGATTAATGGCGATAATTAGAGGTTGAGAAAGAACGTCACGAAAATCAGAAAAGGAAGGAACAAAACTATAAATTTAAAAAAACTAATACTTCTTTTACGATCCTTTTGGAAGGGTTACGGGAAGCCATTAGATTAGAATAAAAAGATAAAATAGCTCTTTAGAGCAAGAAATGAGATTATACTGTCTTAAAAATGAAATTTCAGCAGTATACAGAAATATCAAGACTAATGAAACGGAGGGAAAACTGTTAAAAAAGCAATACAACATGGGTAAGAATGTGAAAAGGATTTAAAATAAAACAAAGCTACCTAATTTAGAATATCTATTATAAGATTATAGTTTAATTATTTAACCTTATAATAACTAAGTAATTTACTAATAAAATTAGTCTTACATATTTTTCAAACACCCTGCTGCTTTTAAATTTTGGCCTAAAACTTGTAACTATAAATATAGTAATATTAGGTATATTTAAGATTAATATTTAGATATAAAGCATAATAAAATAATAATATATGAAAAGAGATAAGCTTAATATTAATTAATATAGACAATATTAGAATATAGGATTAAAAGATATAATGTAAAAGAGTGGTGATAGAATATGCTTTATAAGCATTATTTGAATAATTTTAGTATTATAGTTTAATAACAATAATTACTTTATTTTAAATTTAAGTTTTATCTTCTTGTAGGCATTCAAACATCTTTCCCACCAATCTCCAGAACTTTCCGAATTTTTATTAAAAATTTTAATTATTTGATTATAGCAAAAAGTTATTTATTAATATTTATTGTTTATTATATTTAATTTTACATTTTTATCTTATAACTTATACTTAATCATTACAATAAACTTATCTTTATACTTCCTTAAATTTCTTATGTGTTTCTTCTTTAATTTTTATTTCTTCTTGCTATCTTTTTTCAAAAATAGAATATTTTGTAATATTTTCTGTATTTGCTACTGTGAATTATATAAGCATTATTTTATCTTTTATCTTTTATTTCTATCTTTATTTCATTTATTTAAATACTATCTCTCTTTAATCTTGCAATCCTATCAAATTTAACATTTATTGCTAAACACAACTTAAAAAGTTTAAGAGGCAGATGGAGAGGCCTAGCTCAGATTCTACACAATAAACTTGACGATATACTCTTTACTTCATGCTACATGCCAGACAACAACAAAACAACATATATGAAAGATGAAGTCTATGACATTCTCAATGAAATATCTAATGCGTTTGTCCATAATGCTCACATCTTCCTTGGTGACTTTAATGCACTACTAGAAGACTTTGGTAGTAATCCTCTAAGCAACTACGATAATACATCCCGATTAAAATAGTTTATTCAACAGAATGATTTGTAGATTATCAATGACCCTATAGCAAATACATTCATTCATAGAGCTAATCAATAATACTATTGTAATAATTACATTTTGGCAACCCAACACTTGAACATTTATTAATTCAACGATTTCTAGGCTCACTATGACAAACTAATCTCTGATCATATTCCTATATCTGTGACTCTTGCTTATAATGCAACCACAAATGTTCCAAGATAACAACAATTACTCTATAAGATTGATAAGCTACTTGTCCCAATGGACAGATAAAATTACTAAAATCAATTTTAAGGCAGTTTTTCTGTTTTTTGACTGTAGATACAGACAACTTAGACTCATAATATAGTTTATCATGAACTTACTTTAGAGTAGTGCAATGAACCAATAGGAGTAGTTAAACAAAATACTAATTACAACAAACTGCCTCAGGATATCACTTTGAAGTATATAGCTGCTAAAAGAGCAAATTAGGAGTATAAGAAATTGATGCTTATACAAGGAAGAATTAACTAAACGTAACTGAAGCTCATTTTATAGCCAGAAAACTAAAAAATATATTTATGCGTTCTTATTGAAAATGGAGAAAGCTTCAGGCTAAAGGTAAATTTCTCAAACTAAATGGAAATCAACTAACAATGTTCTGTCAGGCGAAAAAGATAATAAACCCTAAAATAAGGAATTAAATGAATTTGAATGAAGAACTTAGTAACTCCTTTATTGATAACTGAGAAACCTTTGTGTTAAACAAACATTAAAACGTAACATAGGAACAACTTAATTTTAGTAAACGGTAAATAGATCTCATTTATAGAAGTCCTTAACTTATCAATTACCCATCTTCTCACTTATAAAGTTTTGAACTTTTCAAATTTTAAGAAATTCAAGAAATTATTCAACATAATCCAAATGGCAAGCAAGCTGGACCAGATGGAATAAAAGGTGAACTCATCAAGTATGCTGGAGAAGAGTTACAATAAATAATTCACTGTTTTATCAATAATATGATGCGATTTTAATAAATTCCATAAAAACTGAATACCTCCATTATCATTCCTATTTTCAAGAAAGGTAGTAAGAGTTATTGGAAAAACTGAAGACCATTTTCCCTTATGAATACTATATTGAAGATCTACGAAAAGGCTTTAACAGAAAGGACTTACAAAACTCTTTAAGAATGAAACCTCATACATCCTGCATAAATGGGATTTCTCAAGAAGAGACAAGCAGTCCACTAAATATGATAATTGTAGCAGATAATTGACCTCTATTAGAGTGAAGGGAAAGGCTAAACAAGGATACTTCTACTCTTATTGATGTTGAGAAGATGTTTGATAGTATTGAGAGAAGAACACTTTTTCAACATCTTAGGAGAATAAAACTACCTCTGGGATTGATACTGGCACTAGAGTCTTTCTAGAGTTACCTGAATTCCTCTTTTATAATCGACGGGTAAACAACTCAACGACTTCATTACAACAATGGAGTTATGCAAGGGAGTTCACATGGTCCTGTACTCTCCCTCCTATATTATGATATAGTAATCAAACATCTATAGGAAAGAAATACACATCTAGGTATCAATCAACACAATATGAACTTTGTATGCAGAATGTGGACAGATGACCTTATACTCTTTTCTTGTTCTGCTTAATGGATGTAATAACTAATAGATTAATGTAACAGAGTTTTCAGTGAATTTTTCTGTAAATAAACACTAGTAAACGTGAAGCAATACAATTTGTTAAAAAAGAAGATCTAAAAAAATCGAATTAAACTGAAACTGGAAGGTTAATATATCAAATAGAAGAATCAAGTGACATACCTAGGAGTTATAATACAAGAAAATGGTCTTTTGATAAATTACTGTAAATAGAGAATTTAAACATATTTAGAATCGGTAAAGAAATGCATTTATACTCTCAGTCGATTCAAGAATGTTACTCCTGACACTTCAAAATGCTTTGTCGCATGTTTACGCTGCCTAAGGCTGAATACGGTGGAGAATTGTTTCTTTGAACTATAATGAGAGTCTCATAGTCTATGAAAGAGAAGATAAATAAAAGTATGCGTATAATTGCGAGGGAGGTTTTATAGTCGCTTATCTCTGTCTTTAATGAGTCCTGTTACATAGACTTTAACTGGCTCCCTTTCGAGCATATTATGGCTAGTCGCTTTTTCCGTTTCTGCTTTAAAATACAAAAAGAAGCTAGGAATTATCCGGAATCCGATATAGGAAGACTCTTTGAATGCAATTGAAACTAAAAATCTTTGTACTTCTAGTAAGTTAAAAGGATGTTTTAATATTACGGAATTAACAATGACGACCAAACCATGATTTCTAATTAAATTTCTTTTGAGAATCTTATTGAAGAAAAATAAGAAACAAATTCTATTAAGAAGAAACTATACGATATAGAGACATGCCAACTGCACAGATATTTAGAGAGTAATTTGGAGGATTTTTGAAATTTCCTGAAATAAATTACACTAAACTAAACAAAGAATATAAAAAAGAAATCATTTCAATCTTTAAATTACGAACTAATTCTTACAGTTTTCAATATGACTTACATATGCGTCATTATTCTGTAAAAAATTACCTCTGTAAATGTGGTGGAAAAGAAACGTTTAGACATATCTTCGAACGTGTCTACTATTAGGACATAGTTAGAAATATCTCTGATAAATTTCCTGGAAAAAACTTGGAAAAAATTAGTAACTTACGATTAACTCTACACAAACTAGCAGTTCACTTCTCATAAGTAAATGGATGCGGAACTTTAGATAAAAATTTTTCATAAGAATCTACGAAAAAAAAGAATTGAAATTGTAGAACAAAACACAGATAATTGATTGGAGCCTAAAGAAGGACAATAAGAAAGCACAAGAATCGACGGGGAAAAGTTGGAAGATGGAATGAACGATGCTTGAACTTTTGAACATAATTAAAATGAAGTATCTAATTTATATCAGTAACTTCATTTCATTAACATTTTTATTAAAGTGATTTCTTCTTCTATCCTTTTAATTTATGGACTTTTTCGATTCTATTAAACAATTTTTATCTTTATATTGCTTGCTAATGATCTCCTATTGATCTCTATTGATTGAATTTAATGTTGATAATTTTAGGCGTGATATATTGATCCGTTGAGAAGTATTCTACTTTGAATTTTCCTTTCCCTTATGTTGATGAAGGTTGTATCTTGATTTGGATCTTTACATTCTAAAAGATAATCTTTCATCAAGTCAAATAAATATTAGCCTGCATTATTCTGCTCATACGGTAAAAATTGAGGAATATGCACGTTTAAATCCCCTAAAATTTATAATCCTTTACTACTTGCTACTTTCATAAAAGGATATTAATTAATCAGAGTCAGATGTTATAGTGCTATATACGTTTATCAATGCTAGCTTATCATTAAGTGTTAAACCTATTAATCTTCCTCTCTAATATATTTCTGCTTGATTGAGATCCACTATATCCAATACTTTGGTTCTGATGGTAATTCCATCTTTTATATAAATGCTACCCCTTTGCAATGTTTTTGGCTCAATTTTATTATTGCTCTAAATCGTATATATAAGGCATTTCAGCAGTTTTATCCACAAATATTTCTTAAATCGTCATAATTTCTATCTTCTTTTCACATATAAAATTGTTTAATTCTTCCTTGTTTTATCTGATTCATCTGACATTTACTGTGTCTATGTCATATTTTTTCTATTTTATTATATTAGTATTTCCTTGTACTTCCTATTTTTCTTGATCCTCCTACCCTATATTTTTAGCTTCCTCATCTTTAATAGCGTGAAAACCATATCGTTCTAATGTTTATTATTTTACCTGTACTTATATCTTCAATTTTTTTACTCGATACTATATTCCCTATATATATTTTTCTATCTTTTACCGAGATGGCGTTGTGTTTATGCATGCTTCCTTCCTGTCACTACTTTCTAGTTGTTTCAGTTTTTTGACATATTTCCTATTTTATTTTCTTTTTTTGTGACATGTATCGTTTCGCCTCAGTTTTTATTTATTTAATTTTGTGATTAATTATCTATTAAAGTCGATCGCTTTTAAAGAAACTTTAGTATATCTTAAATTTAATATTTTTGCTAGAAGTTCAAAGTGGTATTTTATATGAAGGTCAATCCTCTTCAGTTTTCTTTACTTTCTTTTCCTTCGCTATCTATTTCTCTTTATAGTAAGGTATTTTATTTCTGATTTTCGAAGGTATCAACCTGGTTTTTACTTCCTTAGCATTTTTAATTGCTTCCTTTATAGCTTTTTTTTTAAGTATTAATTTGTGCTATGCTCTTATTTGTTACAGTTCATACATTTTCTAATTGATGGATGACTCAAGTAAGTGCTTTTACCTCCTTCGTTTAACTTATCTAGTATACTTTCTAATCTCTGATCCCCTTCAATTCTAAATAAGTTTTCATTTTCCCATTGGCTCACGTTGTACCTTTTACAGTTCTGATCTCTGTACATACTATTTTTCCGTACTGCTATAGATAGATTTCTACCTGGTTCAAACTTGAATACATGTTAAGTGTTCAATAAATAGGAAAGCTCTTAATGTTAGAATTCCTTTATGTTTCTTTGTTTTGTTGGTATTACAAGATATCTAATACTTCCATGTTTAATTATTTGCGAATTTTGTGAGTATTTACTTATTTTTGAATCATATAATAATTATTCCTGTCTGAAAGAATTTCACATTTTCAATATTTTTACCATATTCTTAAACCAGATATCTGAGAAATGCTTGAAAATTTTCATTTCTTGCATTTCTGCTGAACTGAGTCTTTGGCTGTAGCAATTTTATTCTAAAAATTTACTGAAATAGGTAACTCCTACACTTTAGCAACTTTGAGTTGCATATTCTCGTCCTCATTTTATGGAATTTGCTCATTCTTTTCTTCTTCCATGATTTGCAAAGAGCTGTTATCTGATTTGATGTTCTGAAATACCTACTTTTTTTGATAGATTACTTAGTTTTAACATTTCTGTCCCTTATTTTAGTGCATTCCTCCTAGTAGATTAAAGATTTTGTAACAGAGACGTTTTTCTTAAAAATGTCTTCAAAGATCAGATTAATTTGTAAAGTTCTTTCATGCCTTTGTTAAATTTACCTATCAGTCTTGACTTGAGATTAGTTACATGTGGAATATAGGATAGCTACTTTATATAAGAGCTTAATATTATTGTTTCTTTAATGTATGTAAATAAAGTAATAATGTATTTTTAGATATAATTGACTGTATTTTTGATGGTAACTGTTATAAATTAGCTTTATAGCTTTTGTAGTCTAAATAATAATAAAAATGTAAGCGTTACCAAAATGCTTAATCTGCTTAGAAGATTACAACTTAACTAATGCTCTTCCAACTGTCTTACCTTGTGGACATATTTACTGTGGTTTGTGTTTGAATACTCAGTACTGATTATAAGGCATAATGTAATGTCCTATTTGTTAAAAAGGATTCCATTTTAGATTTGATGATTTACCTTAAGAAAGTGATTTAATAAGAGTGATATTTTAAAACTAATAATACATATAAAAGATTTAAGATGCTAGATAGAAATTAAAAGAGATAAGGAGGTAAATTATGGAAAAATCTAAAACCATTACAACCAAATAATCAAACATTAGTAATACTCTCATAATACCACTAACTAATATCATCATCAATCATTAACCAACATTTATCTACCAAAAATAACACTCAAATATTATCTAATTCTACTAATCACTAAAACCAACTATACTCTAATATAACGAATAACCACCTACAATACTAAAGTCTAAATTAACTTACAATCTAATAAGATAAAAACTATAATACAATACTAAGTAACCAAATAAGATTTAGACTAATTAACATAAACTAAGCTAGCACTTTATATAGTCTAACTATATTCACTTTTTTGATTGAACTATTTAAAAATTAAGTTTATTTAATATTTAAACAGAGTAATTACGATAAATCTAAGTTTAAATTATAATTCCTTGAAGCAGTAAAAGTATAGAATATTAAATAAGTTATATTTAATTGGAGGATATAACTAAAATTAAAAGAAAGGAATAAAAGAAACTTGGTAGTTTGATTATGAAGGTAATAATATAAAACTAAGTAATCTAAATGAGGGAAGAAGTGAACTTGGAATAGCAGCTGCTTAAAAATATCTTTATGTGGTTGGAGGAATTACTAATAATTATCAAATACTATAATCAGTAGAAAAGTAAAAGATAGGAAACTAAAATAAATGATAAAACTGCTCTTAATTTCCATTTTAAATAGCAAGTTAAACTTTAGTAATAGATAAAGATGAATAAAATATTTATTCTTTTGGAGGGTTAAATTAAAAAGGATAAACTTTAAAAGATATATGAAAATATAATATATAGAATGATAGATGGAATAAGTAAAATTAAAATCTTCCTGAAGCTCTTGTTTATCCTATAGTTTGTTTAGAGCCTTTTGTCATATTTGGAGGTATGAAAAATTATTCTACAAAAGAATTTTCAAGAAGAATATATAAAAGAAGCAAAGAATAATGGCAATAAAGTTAAATTTTTAAAGATGTTGCAGCTTTAACGGAGATGAAAATAAGAAAAAACTATGGATATGCTTTTGCTGTAGAATAGAAAAGAGTTTCAATAATGAGGATTGATTTAGAAAAATTGAGTTATAGAAGTATTAAAAGTAATAACTGATAAACATAATAATAATATTTATAATAAATATAGTTTTATACGTAATGAAGTAGTTTAAAGATCTATAATTAGGTAAATTTACTACTTATTAAATGGTCAATCTACTAAATAATTTAATAAAGGATATAAATAAAGTATCTAAATTTATCTAAACATCTTTAAAAATCTATTATTCAAATACTATCATTATATAGATACAAACATTAAGCTTATAACATGCCAAAAACTATTTAACACAGTCAAAAAAACTATTTTTAAATACATTCTTATATTCAAATTATACAAGTACTACTTAGATTACTCTATTATTTATCTAATCAAATCATAACTATAATCTAATTATCATTAAGCTATACCTATATCTAAATACTAATTAAGTCAACACTATCATCATCAATTCAACATCTTCAAATCTAAAATACATTATTTCCTTAATATTATTTAAACTAACTACTATATATACTTAAAAAATGTATCTTCTATACCCAATAATTTAATCAAGCCATTTTAACACATATACTCTCGATAAAAACTCAAATATAATAACTTTTCGAGATTAATATGATAGATCATTAAACTATACTCAGTTACATCCAAATAAAGTTTTTAGAAGGGATGTCTATTGGGGAGAAAAAGCAAGAAAAATAAGATGAAATAATAAAATTAACAGAAAATAAAATATTTTAATATGCAATTTTTTGAAGAAAATAAAGAGAATAAAATAGAAAACTTCTTCTAAGAAATAGGAATAATCTATCGATTATAGAGAGACATTTTAACCGTTACAACTCAAGCATAGCAAAAATAAAATAACGTTTGCATTAATGGAACTCTTGAGTACTGTTAGAGAGAATTTGGATAATATATAGATTAAGTACGAATATCAGCAACTGGACTTATTCTAACTGTTTTATTTGATTAAGAATAAATTAATAAATTCTATAACATAAAAAATAATAATATTAAACTTTTTATATTTTAACAAGAAGAAAAATTAATTAATATTACAATAATAATAACTACCTAATTCACTTTTATATAAAAAAAAGCTTAGTTCCAACTGAAAAATAATTAAAAGCCTTCACAAAAATAAAACAAAGATTTTTACTTATGTGTAAAGTTAAGTCATTTGGCAATATGATGATGTGTAAACTATCAAAAAATTAGACACGATACTATGAAGAAGATAAAAAAGCAAATAAAATTAATAATCAATTGGGTTTAAAAATCAAAAAAAGTAGTAAAATATGTAACAAGAAATATAAATTGAAATAAAAGATAAATAAATATAAATAAGATACCTAAAGAAATGCTAAATAAAGGATAAGAAATTATAAAGATTAGTAGCAAAATATTTAATTCTAAAGAATAAAAATTGCTTAAATAATTATTTAATTTGCACCAGAGATAGATAGTAACTGATAGAATAATGAAAGATCATTTAAATGAATAAACGCTGAGATAACATTACTTAAATAACCTAGATTTATGGAAAAAACCAAAGTTTAGCATTATAGAAGAAAAAAATACTATTGTCAAAAACCCATTGAACAAAATAAGTTCCAAAAAGTAACTGTTATATTTTTTATAACTCCAATCTTTTTAAATAATTGTTTAAATCTTCAATTCGAAAAGATAATCCTTTTAATGCATTATACAATTAATTTAGTTTTTAGCAAGAGATATAGCTTTACTTTTTGATTGTGAATGATTAAATTCTTTATAAAAATTCTTTTATTTTTATTTTTATCTTTATGATCCTATTTATATTTCATTTTTCATTTAGTTTGTTAAAACTTTCTAATCTAATTTTTACTTCATTTCATCTTACAATTTATTACTTATTTACAACTCTTTTCTTATCAAATTATTAGCTCATCAAACTGAGATAACACTAACTTTTAAGATCTACAACCCTTCAAATCATAGATAACCTAACTATAAGACCTTAATAACTTACCTTTATCTCAATAATTATACCACATTTTTTAATATTTTTCTTTAAATAATGAGAGAAATACATTAATATAAAAAGTAAAAATAGTAATATTCATTTTTTCTAATGTTTGTTTAATGTTTAGCAATAATTAAGCAAATAAACAGCATTTACTTTAAAATTAAGTAATTCTAAATTATAATAAAATCTTTAATACAGAATTTAGCTTAAAAGCTTCTGCACTTCTATTTAATTAAGAAGAAAAACAGGAAATAAAATATAAGAAATTAGAAATCTTAATTAAATAAGCCATTAATAAGTTATGATTAAAGCTATACACAATCCAATGAAGATTGCGTAATCAAACTTAAATACTAATAAAATCTAAAAAATTAGATAATTAATCAAGTAATAAAAGTAAGATCAATTATATGCTGACTGTGTAG